>JARQOC010000004.1:85262968-85297968 GCA_033576535.1 Allobates femoralis
GATAATCATGTTACCGGCCTGGGGCACAGCATATACACTGGCACAGCACCGGACAGAGCAGCGGGGACAGCACCGGACAGGACTGCAGGGACGGCACCGGACCAGGAGTACATATTGCGCAGCGCTCCACCCCTAGGTAACGCCCAGTCGGCAAGATTTTTTAAAGTTTATAAAGCTATATCTTAGCTTCTACTAATCAGTTTTTTTAACAAAAACGATTGCCCCAAATGTGTCTGCTGGGTGTATGGACACATATTAACAGTCCGGGGGGGTCATTTGGGGTGGTTGGTTCCCTTTAACAAAGTCCAGGTAAGAACACTATGGAGAGGACACAGTGGAAGGTAGAGTGTAGTGCAGGGGCAAACAAACTCCAAGTGAGAACACAATAGAAAGGACATAGTGGAGGGTAGAGCATAGTGCAGGGGTGAACAAAGTCCAGGTAAGGCTAGAGTCGCATTAGCGTTTATCACTGCATTCAGGGGGTTCAGTTAAAAAGATTTTAACAAGTTCATCTCACTGTTATTATTAAAGGACAGGAGATATAATGAAATACGATATACCCTATTTATGTACAGTAATGAATATAATATTACTTTATACTATTCATAGATGATAGGGCTGTAGTTGTAGATAAGACAGGATAGCAATACACTATTGATACATATGCTCTCTCTTCCACAGAATTACATCTACTGATTAAAGTTAAAATTAACTACATATGACATTCCCTTTATGAATCCAGAAGAATAGCCTTTGTCCGCTTCCCTAAATAGCAGGATCTAAAGAACCCCAAATTGATAAGATCCTTTCTAGTGGAGAGATTTTCTTCCAGGAACATAGTCAGTAATTGTCAGTAACTTGAAGTATCTCTTTCATATGTAAACAATTTAATGTATATTCTGTATAAAGAAAAAAACCTGCGATATAATCTACTCTTGGCTCTCTCGGGTACGTAGCGTATCTATGACTTATATAGATTTTCCATGCTCATTTCAAAACTGTGTGAATATGCAAAGCTCTTTATCCATAATAATCTACCAGGTTTATTGTGAAGTTAGGAAAATGGAAACAAACAGACACCAGTGGTTTTCAAAAGAAAGTAATCATGTTTATTATTTTTCGCAAGCGAGATGCAGGAAAGCGGTGCAGCACCACTTATTTACATTTTTTCTAGGGATGCAGCTCAGAATTTCGCTTTCACAGGCTTATCAGCTTAATGCGTCTCATATGGTGTTTGATAAGATTGGGGGGTGGATGTTTTGGAGTTGGTGCATCTCTACTGTTATGTCATCCGATTCATCTTCATGTTTAATTTATAGCAGAAAATGCAGGTCAAGATGTGCTTTATCAGAGAGTATAATTATTCTTAAAGGGCTATGACTCACCGTGGCCGGGACTCCGGTTTAGACAGGCGTTTGCTTCTTCCTTCTTGTCACGGGGTGCCGCGCCTGCCGGTAATGGGGCCCAGTGGTACAGATCAAAAATGATGAGACGTCTTGTGGGAACAGATTTAGGGGTTAAATTGTTTCGTGACGCCACCTATGAGAGTTTCGGTAACTGTACTGACGCTGCGGGGCCTCCGGGGGATGGAATGCAGCAAGATGGAACGCTCCCCACAGGCTGAGCGGTGATCCCCGGAGCCAGAAGCTGCACAAGATGTTGTGAGGCAGCTGCGGTTACCTTAGCATGCGGATAGACAGTTCATGAGAAGGCACGGACCCTGTAAGTCTCTGTAACGGATTCTTTACTGTAACCAGCAGGCAGTACATGGTATACAGTTTGTAGGTAGTGGACCGGGTGGACTCAGCAATGACCAGTGTGTTCTCAGAGATCTGCGGTGTTCCTCCATTCTAACTAAGTACTGTGCTGTTGTCGCCCGGGAATACCAGATCGGGAACAGGGAGGCTGCTTGAATGCTTTATTCGGGGTATACGTTCCGGATGCTTTGGGGAGCCTTGGGTCCTTTGGTGGGTACACCGCTGGTTAGACGACTGGATTTGGCGGTGGTGGGGTGCTCCTGTAAAGTGATCCCTCCACTCCTCTGGTTCGCATAGCAGAGCTGGACTACTGCTAGCTTCGGTACCAGCAAACCGGGCACGGGATGATTTTGGACCCGCATAATGATGCCCGGGTGATGGTAGGGAGACGGCCAGCGAGGGTGGCCAGGGGGCCGCACGGAACTGTGCAACCCCCTCTCCTAAGTTGCAGAGCAGGGAATCTGCAGAGGTCTTCTACGTTGCTGTTACACTCCCAGACTAGACTCTTCTCTTCTAGCTGGACTAAATTTCTACTACACACTACCACTACACTCCGTCCACCAGGACCTGATTGGCCCTCTATGCTAGGTGATGCATGTAGGGTATGGATCTCTGAGTTAACTGTGTGATTGCTGGGTCAGAGAATATTGCTGCTGCATTTATGGCTTCAATACCCTCCTGTGACGCACTCGGTGCGGGGCGCCACACTTATATGATTCAGTTGGATGGTCTTACATCCGCTACTTAAAGTGTAACCATTGTTTAAATTTGTATCTAATAATAATGTAGAGCAAGTGATTAGCATAAACTTTCAAATATACTTCATAAGTGAAATCTGGAAGAAAGCCTTTCAAAGATATTCTAAATGATGTCCCCGCTGGGCTGATTCTAAATCACACATATGCTCGGTGTCAGGGAAATCCGTATTCAACTTCAAACAGTGAATATGGCCATGTAAGGGTGGGGGACGGAACCTACACCATGTGACTGGGTGCAACTGGTCAGAGAATCTTAAATTATCTCAGAATAAGGGACAGTGCTAAGTTCATCAGGCTGTAAGCACACATCTTCAGTGATCTTATGGCCTCTGCATTCACATCAGCTGATAACATGAAGCTCATGTTGGACCATTAGAGGACTCTACTAATAAAGTGTGAACCGTAGGCTTTATAAAGTGGAAGTGCACGTCATTTGATACACTTGGAAATAGCTCGAGATTTCAAACTCCGGCACTTAGATACCAGCGTTTGACCTGCGCTCGTGGGTCCGTCACCAATAGGAATGTATTGGCAGCGTTAACACAGCCTTACCTTTTATAGTAACACTGCATTAATGCTGCCAGATTCTCTCTTTTAAATGTAACCCCCCTGAACGCAAGCCTAGCGCTAATGTAACCCTAGCCATAGGAGCAAAACTGATCATTGATTACCTAGAGGCATGGCTGAGAGCATGTTGAATCAAGGCAGAGAAACCACACCATAGGTGCCCATCACCTCGGTGTACGTTTCTACTTCACAGGTTTCGTCAGGAGGACAAACTTGCAGATCAACAATGACTCAATGAATAACATAGGTATGAGTGCGCAGCAAATTTTTTTTGCATTGTCCCATCCGTCTTATATTCATGTGGGAGTGAACCCTTAGTTTACTGTTGGGAGCTGCTGGATAATGTTATACTTTATGACCAAGAGAGCAAAAATGGATTTAACAAGACAAAATACACATGATAATTTATGTAGGCAAGTGCACAAATGTGTGCAACAGTATTATTAAAAAGCTTGTAAGAAATGACGGGTCAACATATATTTCACCTGCTGGTTATACTATTGATTGCTGCTTTCTCAACCTTTTGGTATGGATGTCACTACCACTACTGACTTGTGCTATGAAATGCTTGGTGTTACATGTTGACCCATCATCTCCTGCAAGCTTGTAATAATGCTGTTTTGTACACGTTTAAGCACTTTCCTAAATAAATTATTATATATATTTTGCCACCTACACATGAGAGCATCAGGGGGTAAGAGGTCTTTTTTCTAGTGGGGTGAGAGCCAGTGGCGTAACTTGTAGCTTATGGGCCCCAATGCGAAAGCTCCAATGGGGCCCCTAGTTATTGCACATCTATAATAGCAATAGTCTTTATCTATTGGCCAAAGAGACATTTGGAGCCCCCAAGGCTTCAGAAGCCAGTTGCAAATGTAACCCCTGCATCTATTGTAGGTACGCCTCTGTTGAGAGCATAGATAAGGGATCAATAAGATGAGGGTTAAAGAATAATGAGGGTGAGGAAACCAAGAGGAACAGAGCACAAATAGAGAGGTGGGAAAGCACAAAGAAAGTGCATGGGTAAGAAAACACAAAGAGGGGAAAATGTACAAGGAAGATGGGAGCACAGGTGGGTCATGGGAGAGCACAAAGAGGGGAAGAACAGACTAGGAGAGAGAGCACAGTGTACAGGAATGTGGGAGGTGTCACTGCTATGAACAGTAAGAAGCCCGCTGCCACTTTAAGTTTAAGAGACAGTACCCCCCATATCTGAAATGATGGAATGTTCTGCTCCCCTTCAAAAAAACTGTGCTAATGGACTGCCCAAGGCTACAAGGGGGAGAAATCAGCATGTAAGAGAAAGAGAGCTGGGAGCTGTGCTGCTGGGTGGAGCAGTGCGTTGATCTGTGTGAAAGGTCACACTGCCTGCGTGCTTCTGATGGACTAGAATAATTTGTGCAGGCCTTGTAAATGCTGTAAGGGTCACTACTGTGTGCTGTACTGAGGAATCACTGCACAAGGCCAGGAACGGGACTTACAGACCCCAGGAGAACTTTAAGGACCGTGAAGCAAGAAGAAGACTATATCTCACCGATCCATCAAGGAAGTGCAAACAAGACTGTTGCGAGGCCCCCGGGGACTGGACTTGCATCCCCAACAATACCATGAGCTTTTTTGCTCTCTTTGTCATACAGTCTTATTAGTGGATAGACACTATGGTCGTCTGTGATGTTGTTTGTGCAATTATTTGTCCTTATGGATATTGTTTTTTTTATAATATTATGCTGGTTAATGTTTCTAGATTTCAGCTACAGTTATTCTAGTACATTTTCCTTTTAGAGATCTTGGCCCATTACAAGACTACTCTTTCCATCTTTTTATTTTCTTCCATGACTGCAATCCTGGTCCTAACCAGGCTATCAGACCACTACTGCCAGCCTGCACCACCAGACAGCAGCTGATTTTGAGGTACCAACATAAGACCCTCTGTGTAAGCCCGCATCCTTCTATAGTAGTTAAAAGGTGAAGGCTTAGGCAACACCTGGGATCTTGTAAACTAAATTGTCTGTTGCTCAGTCTGTCCATGGTAGCCATTTTTAAAATTACCTTGTGACAACTAATTGCCTCTACTATACATGGCAGTACCAAGAGAAAATTCCAAACATCAAAGCTACAGTACCAACAAAAGGGAGTCAGACAACCAATAATCTATTATCAATAGTCAGTCCTAAGGATAAGCATCAATTATGATCCCTAAAATACTTTTTTAGTTATGTATATCAATGACATTGTGCAAAGAAAGCCATGCACCACACAACTGACCTTGGTGAAATTGCAGTCACCTAATATCTCCCTGGGGCTGCCGGTTAAACCGGGGTGTGTCTAAAAAAAGCAAGTCTATGAATATTGAATAAAAAAGAAACTGCACTCACCGGTTTTCAGTACTCGCTGTATTTATTAAGAACAGGGTTACATCGGTGCGGGGAGGGGCTGCTGGAGCTGTACTATGGCTTGCCATTTCATACAAACTTGTACTTGCACAGATCCTGAATGGTTCATTCATGGTGATTCAGGACCCGTGGAAGTACAAGTTTATACGAAACAGCAAGCCGTAGTCCGGCTCCCGCAGCCCCTCCCGCACCAATATAACCCTGTTCTGAATAAATACAGCGAGCACTGAAAACCGGTGAGTGCAGTATCTTTTTTATTCAATATCAACAACATTTCAGATCTGGCAGCTGTCCTGACATGTATGTTTAGTATTTTATTAAAATGTACAATATTTTCATAGAACTCTGCATTCCTATTTTTTTTATCTTGGAAACTGTCATGGCTTGGTTATAACAGACAAAGGGGTATGGTAGCAGGATGGCAGTGATGGGAAGAAAAGGCAATCAGGGGAACTAGTCTGACCCTAAGACTTGGGGTCCCTAGGTGACACTGTTCTTAGAAAAACCTCTAAAGGTCAGGATATCTGGCCGCCATCTTGCCTTGCTCATGACTGGCACTAGGCTAACACCCCATCACCTCCACTCAGGGATTGGGATATGAACAAGAACTCGATAGGAACAGACAGCTTCTGAAAGCTCCAGCAGAAACTGTACACAGCATCACATAGCTCACTGGTCAAAGAGTGAATGAACCCTATCAGTGACACCAGCTGATGACATCCACATCACCTGATACACTCATCAACTTCTACTCCAGAGCTACAGAAATTAACCCTTAATAAAATAAAGGAAGTTAACTCTTTAACAGAGACTGCAGAGCATTCTACTTGTGACAGGAACATGAATAAATTAACATTATCATCCCCTATGACAGGGGTGGGGAACCTATTTCTGCCAGGGACCATTTGGAAATTTCTTCCATCCTTTGGGGACCGTACAAAATTATCGACTTGAAAATTACCCTGCTATGTTTGGTTAAACCATGAACTCACCCCTACTGTGGTGGCTGGGGCTGCTTCTCTTTCACATGCCTGTGATATTAGGTGATATTGATCATGGGCTTATCAACTGCTTTCCCAGGTTTGATAGAGCCCTACACATCACATGAAAGGCTTGGAGCATATACATCACTGGGGAGGCTGAGGCTGGGGCATAGAGATCACTAGAGAGCTGGATTTAAAGAGCAGGAAGTTGGCAAAACACGTCTGCCAGCCTGAGCACTGTGGTCCCCAGCAATCTGCCTGGGGGCCACATAAAGAATCATCGAGGGCCGCATGTGGCCCTGGGACCTGAGGTTCCCCACCCCTGCCCTATGGTAATAAGGTGTCCCTGCATTATCTGATACAGTTTTTAAATTGAGAGACTGAGTAGAAACACACCCTATTGACAGGAGAATGATAACACCCACTATCCAATTTTTCATTTATCTCAGGATCAATAACGGAGGAACATCACAACAAAAAGTTCCAAGAAGAGCTGATTCAGAATTGTTATTTTATAGTGAAGGCGGATAATTATTAAATCACATATGTTTTCTGGGCTCTTTAAGATCATTCATTTTACAATGTATTTATTTTTATAGAGTCCAGATGTTTCATAAATGAAAATGAGGTAGGGGTTAGCATTGTAAAACATACAGAGATATGCTAACATTTTAACAACACTATTTTCATTTATCATATTTTCAGTCTTTTGTGGAAGAACTGTAAGATGGCTCAAATTCTCCATTTAATTGAACATTTTCATAAATTGCCAATCTTTGACTTGCTAGTAATAAAACTTTTACAAGGTAATAAAAAGGAATATTTTTTAGAATGGAATTTAGATGAGAAAAAATTACATCTCAGATAATGAAATGAAAATGAAATAGTATCAACCGCTCAATATTGTTTAGGATCTTTAAATCTGAAGTGAAGTAAATTGTGATGCGTGACACCTATCACAACAAAGACAGTATGCGTTCCCAACAAGGCAATTACATGGAATAGCAAACACACAATCCCACAATAGCACTGATTGCATTTAGGAAACTGATCCGGGAATTCTAAATATCAACAGAAATTATTAGTCATATGGAATAAAATATAAGACAAAAAAGCTTCACTCTTCTCTTCTCTGAAGTTTAACTCTGTGATAGTGATGAGCGAGTGTGTTTGTCACTAATAATAATAATAATAATAATCATCATTTTTATATAGTGCCAATATTTTCCGCAGCGCTTTACAATTCAGAGGGTACACGATACAATAAAATAATATATAATAACATACAATACAATAATAAGATAAAATACAGTACAATATAGGACAATACAAATATGATACTACACAAACCATATGAGACAAAAAATAAATAAATATATCACTGAGCCCATTAGGAGTGAGGTCCCTGCTTGCAAGCTTACAATCTATGAGGAAATAGGGGAGACACAAAAGGTAATAGTAACAAATGCTGTCATATATGGTCCAGCTATCAATATAATACATAGAGGATTCACATAATGTTGCATGAACCGGTCACCAGTCAGGACCTATATAAGTACAGATAAAGTGCTATAAAATGCATGGAGAGTGTAGAAAGATGATACAAGAGGCCAAATTTAGAGAAGGACAGAAAGGGAATAATTACATAGATGAGGTGAGGTGGTAGACTAGTCTAAAGAGATGTGTTTTTACATTCGCTTAAAGCTATGGATATTTGGAATTAATTAAATTGTTCGTGATAATCCATTCCAGAGAATTGGTGCAGCTGGTGAGAAGTCTTGGAGACCGGAGTGGGAGGTTCAGATTGTAGAAGATGTCAGTTTTAGGTCACTTGCGGAGCGGAGGGCACGTGTAGGGCGATAGACAGAGATTAGGGAGGACATGTAAGGTGGTGCAGAACTGTGGAGGGATTTGTGGGTCAGAGTGATAATTTTATATTGTGTTCTGTAGTGGGTGGGCAGCCAGTGCAATGACTGGCACAGGATAGAGGCATCGGTGAAGCGCTTGGAGAAGAATATAATTCTGGCTGCTGCATTCAGGATGAATTGCAGAGGAGAGAGTTTAATAAGAGGGAGACAAATTAGTAGAGAATTGCAGTAATCTAGATGAGAATGTATAAGGGCGACAATTAGAGTTTTTGCAGAGTCAACAGTAAGAAAAGGTCAAATTCTAGAGATGTTTTTGAGGTTTAGGTGACATGAGCGAGTGTGTGACTGGATGTGGGGAGTAAAGGAAAGATCTGGGTCAAATATAACCTCAAGACAGCGGGCGTACTGCTGAGGAGTAATGGTAGAACCACATGCAGAAAAGGCAATGTTAGGTTTTGGAAGATTAGTAAATGGAGGAAACACGAGAAGTTCTAGTTTTTGACAAATTCAGTGTAAGGTAGAGAGAAGATATTATGTTAGAGACAGCAGACATACAGTTACTGGTATTTTGTAGTAACGTAGGGGTGATGCCAGGAGAAGATGTGTATAATTGGTTGTCATCAAAAAAACCAAATCTACTGATGGTTTGTCCAATAGAGGCAGTGTATAAAGAGAAGAAAAGGGGACCTAGGACTGAACTCTGAGGATCCCCAACCATAAGGGAATGAGGACAGGAAGAGGAGCCAGCGAAAGATACAGTGAAGGAGCGGTCAGAGAGGTAGGAGGAGAACCAGGAGAGAGCTGTGTCCTTGAGCCCAATAGAGCGGAGCATAGAGAGAGGGAGCTGGTGATCCACAGTATCGAATGCAGTGGAGAGATCAAGAAGGATCAGTAGATAGAAGTGACCATTAGATTTAGCTGTTAGAAGATCATTAGAGACTTTAGTGAGGGCAGTTTCAGTAGAGTGTGACGTGCGGAAACCGGATTGTAGAGGGTCAAGAAGAGAATTAGAGAGATAGCGGATCTGATGGAAATGGAGCAAGAGTTCTAGAAGTTTAGAGACGAAGGGGAGATTAGAGACAGGTCGGTAGTTAGCAGCAGAGTGCTGGTCGATGGATTTTTTTTTAATAATGAGTGAATGCTGGCATGTTTGAAGGAGGAGGGGAAAACACCAGATGAGAGGGAGAGATTAGATATTTTAGTCAGGTGAGATGTGACAGCTGGGGAAAGGATTAAAGGAGATGTGAGGGAATAGGGTCGCTGGTGCAGGTAGTAGGGTGAGAAGGTGCAAGGAGCCAGGTGACTTCCTCCTCTGTGACCAGATCAAAGACCGAAAGTGAGTTGGATGAAGTGCAGGAGGAATGAGAATGAATGATGTTGTGAGGCTGTGAGGAAATTTCCCATCGTATATGGTCAATTTTGTCTTTGAAGTAGTTGACCAGATCGTCAGCTGCTAGGCTAGTGGTAGGGGCCTGTACTCTTGGACTGAGGAGGGAGTGGAAAGTCTCAAATAATTGTTTAGGATTGTTAGCTAGTGATGTGATAAGGGTGTTGTAGTAAGCTTGCTTGGAGAAGTGAAGGGCTGTGTTGTATTCGCTATTCGCACAAATAGTACGGTATTTGCTTTTCTCATTATTCTGCGAATATTTGGGTACTCACCTCCTCTGCAGTGAATAAACATGCTGGGCTTCTTAACCAATCACTGTAATGCCGCAGACATCTTGGTTGTGGCATTACTGTAATTGGCTGGCCGTCCAGCATCATAGGGGCTATTTAAAGGGAATCTGTCACTTCCTGAAAAACATCTAACCTATCAATACATGTCCCTGCACCTTCCTATTAGCATTATAACCATCCCTCTCTGTGCTAAATGCTTCCTTTCAAAGTTGAAATAAACACTTTGATGCTTACTCATTAGGATGATAATGAAGTGGGGACAATATGCAATTGTCCCGAGGTCGTGTTGTTTAGCACCTTGCAGGATCCAGCCTCTCTGTCTGTGCTGCTGTGATGTGTAGCTGAAGGCAGGACTAATGGTTTGCATGCTGTGCGTGACAAAGTAGGAGAGGAGGAGGGCAGAGCCAGTACAGCAGAAGCAGCACAGAGAGGCTGGATCCTGGAGGCTGCAAAACAACACGCCCTGGGGACAATTGCATATTGTCCCCACTTCATTATCATCCTAATGAGCAAGTATCAAAGTGTTTATTTCAACTTTGAAAGGAAACATTTAGCACAGAGAGGGATGGTTATAATGCTAATAGGAAGGTGCAGGGATATGTGTTCATAGGTTAGGTGGCTTTTAGGAGTTGACAGGTTCCCTTTAAGCCCTGCCGGCATTTTGCCTTCATCGCATCCAGAGCCAGTGTTGGAGAAGCTTATGGAGAGCTGGCTCAACTGCTAGAGAGAGTGTTTAGGCCTCAACATAACACAAACGCCCTTTTCAGGGCTACCTCTAGTTTATACTATGTCAGTGTAAAGCAGATAGGGAGAGATACTCGAGCAGGGACAGTTGAAAGGAGTCATTCAGTAGCTGCATAATACCACCAAAACCGTAGCTCTTTTGAGAGCTGAAGACACAGAATAGTCAGACTACAGGGAGGAAGAGATAATCGAGCAGGGACAGTGTAAATGAGCTGTTTAGTGGCTCCATTATACCCCCCAAAAATAGCTCTTTTCAGAGCTGAAGACATACAAGAAAGTCATTTTTCCCCACTGTATTTGGGGTGACAGACAGCCTGCCTTCTGCTTCTCCACATTACAAAAAGGCAGTTATTGCCCAACGCAAAGTAGTAGTCCAAACATTTCTTACATCCTGCTACAAAACTCACCCCAGGCCGCTTTACCCGCTGGTGCTTCTGCGGTCCACATTACCCCACTTAAAAAGGCAGTTATTGCTCAACGCAAAGCAGTAGTCTAAACATTTCCTAATGCCTGCTACAAAGCTTGCACCAGCTGTTTTACCCACTATTTTGGCTGTGAGAGCTAGGTTGGCTTGTGACATCCACACCTGAAAATCTGTCAACAAAACCCAAAAAGCAAAAAAAAAACCTGTTGTTAAGGGACAGGGACATGGATGTGTTGTCAGTGGTGTGCGAGAAGGCACTGAGTCTTTGCATCCACTAAGTTCCTGGAAAAATTTCCCGGTCTTGAACATAAATGTGCATGGAAGCCAGAAGAGCAAGAGCAGATTCTGTCTTGGATAGGAGACACAGCCTCTACGCATTTGTCAAGCAGCAACAAATCTTGCACGACCACCAGTCTAATGTCGATACAGAGAAGGCTGGTACATCCAATCCTGAAGCTGGTTCTCCTTACTTCTGGCTTTATCAGTCACAGAAGACATATGATCCTAATCTTGGCCACTCCAAGGATCTGTTTGGTACGTAACCTTTGGTTGGCTGTGGCCTATCACTGTGCAGCACTGAAGAGGGAAATGAGGAGGTGGCATGCGTTGATGCTCAAGTATTTGAGGACCTACGGCCAGAAGGAAGCCACTTAGAGGAATGTCATTTACTGTGTCCAGAGGTGGAGGCTGATGATGATGAGACACAGTTGCCATCAGGTCAGGAAGGAGAATGAGATGGAAGATGAGGTGGTCGATGATGTGTCCTTTGATCTGACCTGGACCGTTGGAACGCATATCCATGACAGCAACACAGAGGAAGATGGATATGTAGCACCAACACAGGCACCAAGGGGTCATGGACTTGGTTTGCCCACAGTGAGAGCTGGGTCAACTGTCGTCTAGACCAGGGGTCCCCAACCACCGGGTCGCGGTCCAGGACCGGGCTCCGGGGGTCTGCGTACCTGTCTGTGTCGCTGCAGACCAGCACTATACACAGTGTGCTCTGCGGTGACTCGGAGCGGTGGATACTGCCTGCCTCCCTGTGTGAATTATAAAATTATTGATAATTTCTATATCTTACATACTTTATATAGACCCATAATAAAACAACTCCCCATCACTCAAAACGAATCGTTTGTAACTGTGGATAATAACATGGAAATGAGGATAGCCATCCCATGTGTTCTGGCAGGGAATGTGCCTAAATTTCAACTAGAGCCTACACCAGGGATTTAGTGCGCCCGCCAACCTCTTACTAATAGGAAAATAAACATATTGTTGCTTCTCCAAGCAAAGATGTTGTTCAGTCCTTTGTTCCTTGTGGAAAGATGTTTTATCCTAGAGAAAATATATGAACCATAATCAGTATACATAAGAGCCAGAGACCCAATGTCTCTCCTGGAAGATCTGTACATCCCATCCTATATCATCCGTATTCCTTTGGATTCGGAAAAGAATGAAAATATTTGTTTACATTGATTTATATTGTGATTTACCCATTACAGTGTATTGAGGTTTACCATCTGCAGGGGACACCTTGAACTCTGACAAATCTGCCTTTTAAGTGTTTTTATTTTTGTCTGTTGGTGTGGTCTAAACAATAAAATTTTGATATATGATTTGTAAAAACAGTTTATTGTATAACTTTGGTGATTGCTCGGCTTATACATATTATCTCCTTCTTTTTGTTTGTAAAACTGTTTTTTGACATGTTAGAGCGGATCCCTACCTTGTAAATCAGTGGTGCCCTCAGTTCTGCCTCCCTTCTAGCGATCCCGACAATGATCCGACCTGGCCGGGATCGCGGGTGCGTCGCTATGTGGTCGCCTTGTGAGAGGCAGACTTACCAGTGATCACCCAGTGATGCGCCGATGACCTGACTGTCGTTGGGATCTGTCAGGTACTCGGCCGAAGAATGGGGATCGCTGTTCGTTGTCCGTGTCACACACAGGGATCCAGCATGCCCAGCGAGAGATCGCTGATCAAAAAATGGTCCAGGCCATTCATTAACGATCAGCGATCTCCCAGCGGCGGGCCAATCGCTGATAATGTCACACACAGGGATATCGCTGGCGAGGTCACCGCAATGTCACAAAACCTGTGACGTTGTGGCGATGTCGTTAGCTATATCGCTATATGTAACGGAGACTTTAGACTTTATTGTTGTTTTAATTTTCACCTCGGTATATGTTTTAACTTGCACAGTCTCATTCCTTTTCCTCCTTTGACTTCTCTTACAACAGGCTAAGACGCTTGCCATGCAGAAAAGCTGTCCATATAACGTTAGTCTCACAAAGAATCCAATTGTGCTCCTTTTATTGTAACGTGTGGTCCATATCCATTCAAGTCTATGAGTCTAAGAGTCCACTTTCATGGAATAATCCCTACAATAAAACCTATTATTTTTTGTATACTATTCAACATAAATTGCACCTAAAAATACAGTATTTTTGTTCCATTGAGGTCTTTGATACTAACAATGTTTCATTCTGTCTATCCTCTATTTTACGTCAAGAACACAACTGACAAATGTCTAGCTGTCACATCTATACCTTGGAAAATATATATACGCAGACGTAGTACATTATATATAACTCTTTGTGTTATATACCGGCATCTTACAGCACATATATCTTAACTCCGAGCTTGGGGGAAAGTGAGCAATTTCATTTTGTACTCTAATGCCTAGACTATAATAGTTCAAAGGAAAAAAATACAGTAATTTGTACCAAGGTTTGATTGTCAATGATGAACAAGTGTAACATGTACAGAAAAAAATATAGCCAGAGGCACGTGTGATTATTCTTCTTGTACGGAAAATGAGAGAATAGGCTGAACAACATTCACAACTCATCATTGCTCTTCTATTACTTATAGTCTAGCACTTTTTATAACTTTTTATTTTAATTTAAAAATGAATTTTCCCATTAGTTGTCAAATTGATTTTGTAAACATATTATATGTTTAATTTTATTATTTTTTTTACTCCAATTGTTACAAAATAAGAAAACATTGCAAAACTTAATAAAATAGGTAAAATGACGATTTAAAAAAAAAGGGAAAACAATGTTACTTTTCACATCAAGTAACAGAAACTATTGTAATAGTAGGTAGGTCACCCAAGGGTTCACCTACAAGATGTTTAATCGTATTAGTGTTTCACATAGCAAAAGAGTAAGATAAGAAGTACAATGTAACGGAAATCATGCAAAATCTATGACTGAGTTATTCACCTTTGCGCCATTTATTACACTTGTGTCTTTTTCCATGACAAAAGGGTGTTTTGCATATATAAGACTGATTTATTCTTCCAAAGTAGAAGGAGCTTTGGGCACAAGAGATACTGGATGACACTGTTATCATTGCTCCATTTAAAAGCATTCTCCTTTTTATAAAGGGGTTTTCCACTACTAGGACTACCTCTTCTGATTCCACATGTCTTCCCCAAGCAAAATAAAAGAACCTATCTTCACCTACCTTGCTGGCAGCGTTTAAGTGGTGTTGCAGTTCTGGGGCTCACGTGACATTGTGACATCACGTGAGTCCCACGTCCAACTTTCCTTGCCACGCCTTTAGACCAAATATGTAATCAACAGGAAGTGAGTGGCAGCCTCAGCGTCACTTCCTGTTGATGAAATCTTTTTGTCCAAAGGCGGGGCCACAGAAGGCGGTAGTGATTGGATGTGAGACTCACGTGACATTACACTTTCACATAAACCCCAGAACCATGATTAATACACTACTTGAATGATGCCAGCATGGAAGGTGAGGTAAGGCTATTATCTTTTACCTGGTGTCATAGGGTGGTAAAGGGAGTCAGGTAGCAGGTTAGTAAGTTGGGTAAAAGGTGAGCAGGGGAACTACTCTGACTCTTATCCAGAAATCCAAACAGGATTTGGTGTTTTTATGATCCGCGCTGCCTTCGGGATGAAAAGACCAGGGAGACCAGGGTCCTTCAAAAAGCTCCTTTATTTCCTACGCATTTCAGTGTCATCTTTGCATGGGGTACTCTGACTCTTAGACTGGGGTTCCTTGGCTGTCTCTGTTCACAGAATTACCTCCAAAGATGATGATGTCCGGCCGAAACCCTTGCTATTTGCTTCTGGTCAGCACTAGGCTGAGCCCCCCCTCACCTCCACCTACGATCCTGGGCACACAGCAACTCCCACAAAATAAAGAAAACTCAAGGTAGGAACAGCAAGAAGGCATCAGCACAGACTGCAGAAGTAATAACTTAAAGGAATCATCCACTACTAGAACACCACCTTCTGATTCCTCATGTCTCCACCAGGTATTTCATGTTTACTGCTCTGCAGTCCATGTGAAATACTCTGCTGTAGTTAAATGGAAGTTAATTTCCTTTGGCACATTTGGAGTTAATGTCAGAAGCTGCTGCTATGGTTCTGTTTCTGGCCTATAAATAGTTTCCTCTTCCACCAGCAGATATCGATGATAGAGTTTTAGTCTGACTAGACAGCCAAAACTGTGTGCTGTAAGGACGTAGTGCATTTATTTAAGCAAATGTGTCTTCAGAATGATGCATGGTAAATTAAACTCTGGCCATAATGATTCTTTTATACAAATATAATAGATATTTTCAGTGAGGAAATCTGTAATCTGTTCTTGTTAAGTCATCATTAGACGTTTTGGGGCTCTATGTATGGAAACTAAAACCTTCTAATGATAATTTAACGAAAACCATGCTACTGATTTCTTTGCAGAAAATATCAATTAAATCACAGTATACAATGACGGATAAAAGGGTAACAATGTTTTGAAGTTTTGACTTTCAGGGCACGTTCCCACAATTAGTGTTTGCAGTGTTTTGGATGTAGCGTGTAGCTCCTATGTCCAAAACACTGCATTGTTCAATGCCAGCACACTGGATCGGTTTTAGATAAATCCCATGTCCATTGCGCCTGTTTTCTTTGCAGCATAAACTGACATGTGGGGAGGCTTCCTGGCGGCAAGCATGTCAGTTTGTTGCTGCTGTTTTGGAGGTGTTAGGCGATCGTGGTGGGAAATGCCACCATGAACTGAACACTGACTGTGGACATGGGTGGTTGTGTTCAGCTGCAAAAATCACCTCAGGAAATGAGACACTGTGTCCTGGACAGAGTATCTCCGTTTCGTGTGCACATAGCCTCAGGCTTCATATATCACCATCCACTTCAGCTTTGAGCGTAAGACTACCTTCATTTATAGGCAATCATGTTGGCTATCTCATAAATAAATTTGACTTGCAACTATTTAGCATATGATTAGTTATGCAGAGTCCTGTCGTGTCACTGCATTGTTACTGTTTTGCTCCAAACAATCCACATTTTAATTAATTTGTTAGTATTTTGTAAATCCGCCTTTGGCTTTCAACACTGCTTGAATTCTTCTGGGCATGCACTAGATCAAATTGAAGCATGTCTAAACCAAAATCTGATCCTTGGTGTCTTCCACATGTTCCCAATATGGTGTACACTGGTCAACTCACTTGGGTATGTGTACAGCTTTTCTTAAAACTACAGACACAAATTTTCAACTTGGTTGAGGTCTGGGGACTGTGGGGACCAAACCAGCACCTCTACTTCATTGTCAGTGAACCATTTCTTTGCCAATCTCGACATTTGCTTTGGGTCACTGTCCTGCTGAAACACTACATCGTCCTTTCCATACCCATAGTACTGTACTTGAGTGTATGAAGTTCTCATTCTGTAGGATACTCACATATAGCTCAGCATTGAGACCATTATCATTCCTGGGCAGAATCCAATGACTTTGGCTATGAAACAACCCCATATCCCCATATATGAAGGCTTCCTATACCAAACTTGACAGTTCCTTCAATTTCTCAATCACTTAGCCCCTTTTTCCCTTTTTTTTTTCCAGTCCCATTTGTCGCATGTGACTTTCCAGATCATCTCAGTTTTTGCGGGGCAAACTGGAAGTCACTTGCTAGTGCAAGCCTATAAGAACGAGGCCCCCGTTGACTTACATTTAAAGAGATAGCAACCACTAACAGTGTACTCCAGCCAAAAACAGCTGCGGACACAAGATGGCACAGAGGGACCAGAGTGGTAACTCTAAAGATAGTCACAAGTAAGTGTGTTGCTATACAATAATGATACCTAGGGGCGGCGAATTATAAAAAAAAGTTCAGAATGCTACTTTAAGTACCGTATATACTCGTGTATAAGCCGACCCGTGTATAAGCCGACCCCCCTACTTTTGCCCCAAAAATCTGGAAAAACCTATTGACTCGTGTATAAACCGAGGGTGGACCCCAGCACAGGTATACAGACCCCATCAGTGTGGTATACAGGCCCCCCCCCAGTGGTATACAGGCCTCCCCCAGTGGTAGTATACAGCAGCCCCAGTGGTAGTATACAGCAGCCCCAGTGGTAGTATATAGCATCCCCAGCAGCCCAGTGGTAGTATATAGCATCCCCAGCAGCCCCAGTGGTAGTATATAGCATCCCCAGCAGCCCCAGTGGTAGTATATAGCAGCCCCAGCAGCCCCAGTGGTAGTATACAGCAGCCCCAGTGGTAGTATATAGCATCCCCAGCAGCCCCAGTGGTAGTATACAGCAGCCCCAGTGGTAGTATATAGCATCCCCAGCAGCCCCAGTGGTAGTATACAGCAGCCCCAGTGGTAGTATATAGGAGCCCCAGCAGCCCCAGTGGTAGTATACAGGAGCCCCAGCAGCCCCAGAATGTTTAATTCTGCTTTTTATCGAATTTCTTTTAAATTATTTATAGCCACATACGTTTCATTAGTTGTTACATTGCTCATCTGTAAGTTATGCAGCCCTGACAAAGTCAGAAATTAGGCCTGCATAGCAATAGATCATATTCTACTGGGAATCAGACATACTATATTATGTGGTAACCCAAATATCAATGAAAATCTGAAAACACAATGGAGAATATACATAGAATCATAAATCACCACTGGCATCATCAACATGACTCCAAGAAATGAAAATATTAACTGGAAAGAAAACATCAAGAATTATTACCTTTGGACAAATACACTTTAGTTTTTAGTTTATAAAATGAAAAAGTCTGTAATTGGTGTTAATCTGGGTATAGTCCTAAATAAAAATGTTTGGTATCCATAGAGATAGACCATATTGCAGCCCTTCAAGAAATGGATTACATTCCTGGCTGGTTACATCCCCAATACTTCTATGTAGACCTCCTCTTCACTAGACCTTCATGGTTGAAAAATAAAAAAATAAATATGTGCATGTAGAAAAAAAAAGTTGACGGCACTTACTAGTTTGTGGATCTTCTTTTATTCTTGAAATTCAAAGATGAATGCAGTTTGGTGCAGTGGGGAGAGGGAGCAGGGAATCGAAGGACGATGGCTGCTGTTTTGCGGTGTTATGCCGGTTCAACGGGTCCCGTTGGACCCGTTGAAGCCACATTACACCGTGAAGCGACAGCCGTCATCCTTCGATTCCCTGCTCCCGCTACATTAATGTTTGAACTTCACGAATAAAAGAAGATCCACAAACCGGTGAGTGCCATCAACTTTTTTTCTTTTACACGCACCTGCTTAGAATTGTCTATATTAAAGGCGTGCAACACCGAACAACAGAAACATTCAGGAAGATACGGCAGGCTACAACAGTTAATTAGCCCTCTTTGCTACTCGTAGTGCCTGGTATTTATCATTTGTACACTGAAAAAAATTAATACATTTGCTGATGTGATGCGTCATGTAAAGGACATTGAAAAAGCTAAAAGTAAACATCACTTCTGTCCTGGATGTCAAAACATGAAATTTAGAGAGGGGGCTTTCTTAATCCATCTGGCACTGGCTAGAACAGCATGCAAAGTCTTGAGAAACTCTCCATTCTTCATATTTTCCCAAACAGATAATCAGGACAGGGTCCACCAAATAGTGATTGATTTAGTTTGGGCAAGCGCTGTAGAGAAAAGCATGGAGCAAATTGAGGGAAGCAGCCAAGGGTCGTCAGGATGCAATCAAGCCAAAGGATAAGACTGAGCTGGAGGAAGTTGTAGAAGAATCACAGGAAACAGATGACAATACTTTGAGATAAATGAGAAAGTAAGTCAAAGTCTTTATCAGGATAAGTAGTCTAATACAGACTAAATAAAAATAAGGAACACATAGCCATGCATGGAATGTCAATGATGAAAAGAGAAGAAGGCAGTGGCACTCTAGAACCATAACATGTCCAAACTTTATTAAAGATATAAAAGCATTCTCAGGAAGGTGCTAGGTGCAGGGGATGGCAGCCAGTTTTACGCCTCCTGGTGCTTCCATCAGTAAAGTTATGGATTTGGAGTGCTGCTGCCTTCTTCTCTTTTCATTGTTGACATAGGACTTTGTCTCTGATAAGCTGGCACCCGTTGTTCTCGTGCAGATTCTACTCTGAGGACCCACGAGGATCTCCTCTGCTATCATCCATGTGAGTGAGTGCTAGAGATATCTTTCTCATCTCATTAATGCAAGGAATGTCCTACTGCCCAATCAGAGACCACGCAGGAGCAGATGTCCCTTTTAAATACACCACCAGTGCCATCTTTGGACAGAAAATACCTTCGGAAGCAAAAGTAATTGTGTGAAGAAGGAAGCAGACCTGAGGTCTAAACTAGCTGGACTTATGTAGGCTGGACAAGATCCATCGTCATACAGAGCGATTATCCATTAATTCGCCTTAGCTCGAAATCAAGCTGAAGGCCGATCAGTACACAATAAATAAAAAATTAAAGTTAAGAAAACCAGTGTCAAGAAATGATGCAAATATTGCCTAAAGATGGGTGGATGAACCAGGCAAATAAACGTACTCTAGATAAACCATCAAAATATCACAAGGAATTCCATAAACAATATGGTCCGCCTTTTCTTCTCATCTGGATGCGTTTCTCTTTCCTCAATAGTCTTCATATGACACACATACTGTACAGCATAGGATGTTCTACGTCTAGAACAATGTTTTCATTATGTAATTTAGTAATTAGGGCAAAAGCTACTTAATAATCATTGGCTGCTTCTTCCCAAGTATGTTGCTCTTCCGTTACACAAGAAATCATATTTTTATTTTATGATTTATTTTGTTCCAGAGTACAAAGTTAATAATACAAATGAGAGAACGTCTGAGAGAGTTTGACTGGCAGGTATGACCATAGGGAGGGATTAATGGCTACATACACAGCACCTGATATGTTAGTGCCCTGGGCAAGACTGTGGGGCTAAAGGAACACCTGCCCTAGTTTACTATAAGAATATCACAGGAATTGCACATGGATATGGTCGTATAAGACAAGCATCTAATACAGGCATGGTGGCCTCATAAGAGGACATTAGTGATAGATTAAATCACCATAGCCTGGAGGAGAGCCTGGAGCATGAGAAAGAATAACGCTGAACATCACAACCAAAGGGGTAGATGGACAGGATGGGCAGGAGCTGGATATCTGATGCAGCTTTGTATTGCAGTATATGAATGCCCATCAAGACTACGATAGCAATTAAAAATAAAAAGAGATGGATGCCCAGCAGGTCAGCTGGGCACAGGGACTATTCAGGTCAGTCATTTATTGTTATAAAAGGAAAGAAAAATAATAGTGTGACTACTCTGTGCTGATAACAGATGAGCTCGTCTATACCCTCGAGACCATACATCTAGAGAACAGACTCCACTAAATTCTCTGGTACTGAACAAATAACTTCAAAATATCCACCTTCATATCACAAAGGAGAGAGAACGCGATGCCACTGCCCTCAGGCTCTTCTCTTTACATTATAATACTAATGAAGGCAAACGAGTATCTCTCATTAAACTACAGGATTATTAATTGATAAGAAAATAACATCTGCAAACCAATTTATTAAAAGAAAAAAATATATAAAACAGATAAAAGGCAAATTAAATGTTACTAAAAAAAATTGCTGCCAGCCCACTCACGACCATGCACATATGCACATGTAACCTTTTTCTCTCTTAATGACTCTTTTCTATGACTTTTTTTCTTACTCACTCTTTCTCCCTCCCTCTATGATTTGCTTTTAAGACTAGGGTCACATTTGAAAGGCACAATCCGATATCCACATCCATTACCGGATCTGATATTACCATGTGCCGTCACATTTGGCATCACATTGCAGATCTGGATCCAGTAATGCAATGAGAAAACATTGTGGCACCAATAACCGGATCCGGTACAGCAAGGTACATTCATGTACCTTGCGGTACCGGATCCAGTTGCCATAGGTGGCCATTATAAAAAAATGGATCCGGTTTTTCAACCGCTCCGAAAAATGCAGCTTGCATGAATTTTACCGCAGGCTGAAAGAACGGATGCAGTAACCAGGTTGCATTGAGTGCAATCCGGTTTTTCTATTGCAGCCTATGGCTGCAGATTTGGATCCGGTTTTGTCCATTTTTAATGGTCAAATCCAGATCCAGGTTTGAAAAAACAACCACAAATGTGACCATAGCCTAAAATATATTAATGGTTATATGAGACTACATGGGAGTCGGATGCTATCGCATCAGGTGGGAGAGGACATCACAATGGAGGCGGGCTGAGTGTGGGGGCACTCAGTGCTGGGTGAATAATGACTGAGTGCGGGGTGAGTGGGGGCTGAGTGCTGGGTGAGTAGGGGCTGAGTTCTGGCTGAGTGAGGTCTGGAAAGTAGCAGCTGAGTGTTAGGGCTGAATGCTGGGTGAGTAGGGGCTGAGCGCTTAGTGAGTGTGAGAGCTGAGTGCTGGGTGAGTGGGGGCAGAATTTGGGGGCTTAGTGGGAACTGAGTGTGGGGACTGAGTGTAGAGGCTGAGTGCTGGGTGAGTGGGGGCTGAGTGTGTGGGCTAAATACTGGGTGAGTGGGGCTGAGTGTGGGGGTTGAGTGCTGAGTGACTGGGGGCTGAGTGTGGGGGTTGAGTGCTGAGTGACTGGGGGCTGAATGTAGGGGCTGAGTGTTGGGTGTGTGGGGGTTGAGTGCAGGGCTGAGTGTAGGTTGTGAGTGTTGGGAGGGTGTAGGGGCTGAGTGGTGACTGAGTGGAGGCTAAGTACTGTCTGATTGTGGGTTGAGTGTGGCAGTTGAGTGTGTGGGGGCTGAGTGTAGGGTCTGACTGTGGAGGCTGAGTGTGGGGGCTGAGTGTGGGGGTGTGGTGCTCCACATGGTCAGGCATCACAGTGGGGTATTAACCCGTAAAAGAGGTATAATCATCCCCAGCTGCAACTGGATCCTAGGCTGGTGGGTGGGACCCATCCTTGCAGTCCCACACAGAGTAGTGGTGGGAGGTTACCCCAAGGAAGGGAGATATATTCATCTCTATGGGGGAATTAGAGACAGTTAGTCAGATAAGTAGTGACGCACACCAGGGGCCAGGGTTACTCCCGGTTTAGACAGGCGATTCTTCTCCTTCCTTGTCACGGGTGGACCGCGCCTGCCGGTAGTGGGGCCCGGTGTAGTGCAGATCAAAATTGAGGTCGTCTTACGGGAACAGATTAAAAGGGGTTTTTAATTTGTTTTCTTCGTGACGCCACCTATGAGTAGATTCGGTAAGGGCTACCGACGCTGCGGAACCTCCCGGGGTGATGGACAGCAGCAAGATGTTACGCTCCCCACAGGCTGAGCGGTGATCCCCGGGGGCTGGAGCTGCTCAAGATGTTGTGCGGCAGCTGCGGTTACCTTAAGTTCATGACGGACAGTTCATAAGGAGACACGGACACAGATAGTCTCTGCAACGGTTCTTTACTGTAACCAACAGGCAGTACATGGCTTACAGTGGTTGAGTAGAAGACCGGGTGGACTTAGCAGTGATAGTGCTCCTCAGAGATCCGCAGTGTACCTCCTCTCCACCTCCTTAGTTTCTCTTGCCAGCGTCGCCCAGGAATACCAGGTCGGGTACGGGGAGGCTGCTTCAATGCCCTATCCATGATGTACGTTCTGGATTCTTTGGGGAGCCTTGGGTCCCTCGGTGGGTACACCGCTGGTTAGACGACTGGAAACTGGCTGGTGGTGGGGTGCTCCTATAAAGCTGCTCCTCCACGGGGCTGGTTCGCGTGGCAGAGGTGAACTGCTGCCAGCTTCGGTACCAGTGAACCGGCTGTGAGTTGTGGGCACGGGAGTCTTTTGGGAACCCGTGTAGCTATGCCCATTCCCGGTAGTTAAGGCCTCGAGTGCTGACACCCGACCGGTGACGGCCCAGGGGCCCGCACGGGGTGCGGAGCCCCCGCTCCACTCCAAGTTCTGTGTTCTAGGCTCTAGATCCCAGACTCTGTTCAGTTCTGACTGTCTAGATTATTGTGTTCTCTTCACTACCCTAACACTCCACCCACCAGGACCTATGATTGGTCCCCTGTTCTAGGTGTTGTATGTTGGGTTGGATCTCTGAGTTAACTATTTCACTGCTTTGTCTAGAGAATATTGCGGCTGCAATACTCCCTTGTGACGCACTCGTTGCGGGGCGCCACACTCCCCCTTGGTTAAATCAGCTTGTCCCCAAGCGTCAAACTACTCACATTACAGAGGTTTTTGCATTTTTATACATATATGACACACTTTTATTAATAATAGAAAAACAGGTAAAGAAATGCTTTGATGTTATAAGCAAAGAAACAGGTAATCACTTTGTGCGGACCCGGCGGGCGGTCGACTGTACTTTAACTAGAGTCCAGGCTGTAGCCGCGAGATCACACAGTCAATGATTAACGGTAAACAGAGTCATTGATGAAAGTTCAAGTTTTTAAAGTCACTGGCTCTGAGGGTGATGGCGTACCCGGATAGCAAACCACCCATCTGCACAAGCATAGCGCTCGTAGGTGATAATATCGCCCCGGTATAGGTCGCGATCGGGATGTCCTCTTGGCAAGTTTGACTCAACGTCCCGGCGCCCCACAAACACCTCCTCATTCAAACCCACCTCCCAAGCGAACCCCCACCCGGTATGTAAGTTAAAGGTGGAAATTCTACCTTCACGGCGGAGTTCATCAGGCAGCGGCGGCTGGCGGCGAGCCTCGGCACGGGCCTCCATGTTGGCGCGTTCTCTGGCTTGCCACTCCTCTCGTCGTCTCTGGCGTACATCTCCGTCGTTACGGCTCGGGGTGTAAAGATGAGTAATGGAGCTGGTGGTTTGGCGGGAAGCTTGAACTTGGCGGGCTGTCTGTATCGGAACCCGGTGGAACGGCACAGGGGAAGGTGTCGGCAATGCACCCGACCAGTGTACCCGAGCTGTGTGCCCGGAAGGAAGTTCTTTGTTGTCTCCCCAAGCGAACCCGGTGTCGAAATCCTCAGCGGTGCTGTGGGTCTCGTCGTCATCCTCTCCGACCTCTTCCTCGATGATCACATCAGGCTGCTTGTTGATGAAAGACGTTAAAGCTTGTTCCGTTGTACAACAGGGCGGTGGTGCTGCGGATCCTTCCGTAGGGACGTCCTGCAGGGCTTCCAGGCTGCCTGCCTCTTCATCTGTTTCCGCAGGTAAAGGTGTTTCAATCCCGGTTACCAGGTAGGCCTCTGTAGTTGCAAGGGAAGCCTCCGGTTCGGGGACGAAACAAGCGACAGTCTCGGTACTGGTGAAACATGTCGCGGGTTCCTCAGTGGGAACCTGGTAGAGATCGAGTTCTTCCATGGAGCGTGTTATGAGCTCCGGCTCAAGAACGGAATCGGTTGCGATGTTGGTCGCTGGAACGGGTCGAGTTGCGGCCTCCACCGGAATGACACAGTCTATTGGCTCAGGTGACGGAGCAGGACAGGTGGTAGGCGAGGGTGAGGCGGTCGAGAAGCTGGTGACGTCGTCTGGGCTTGGAGAAGCTGCACCCGGTCGGCTCTGCTGCATCGCATGGTGTAGTCGTCTGCCTAGGGTCGCGCTCCAGCTGCGAATCGTCCATTCCACTGTCTCTAGTAACCGCACCCGGAGGTCTTGTAGAGCCTCTAGCCAGAAGTCGGGGCTGCCATCTATGGTAAGGGCAGGATCCGGACCCGGTTGGCTTATGGCTGCTCTGGCCTCCGCCTCGACCTCCCGCATCAGGTCTTGGAGTCTCATGCTGGCCATTCTTCTTTGGAGGGAAACCACACCCGATCAACCGGTAAGACGTTCTGGTTGAGCTGGTGAAGATGTCTTCTCTCTCTGTCGGTGTGTCTAGGTATGACACTCCCATCTCCTCTGGGCTTTTGTAGTCCAATCGTGGGAAAAGTCTTTGGGGTCCGCCCCCATGGTTGATTCGAGCAATCAGGGCGGACAAAGAGTTTGGCGCCTTTTGTCTTTGGCCCTCCCACAGTGAGGGGGGGTTGACTCACTCCTGGGCTTCACGTGGCGGCTTCTTGTGGCGGGAACGCCATCTTGGGCGCCATCTTGACCCAATGGTGTAAAGGCGGGAAAGTTCTTTTTAGGACGAACAAAGTCCAATTGTAGACAATAAAGTCCAGTTTAAGCACAACATACCCGTTGGTAACGGGCCTGCTCGTATCCTGTTCGTGACGCCATTTTCTGACGCACACCAGGGGCCAGGGTTACTCCCGGTTTAGACAGGCGATTCTTCTCCTTCCTTGTCACGGGTGGACCGCGCCTGCCGGTAGTGGGGCCCGGTGTAGTGCAGATCAAAATTGAGGTCGTCTTACGGGAACAGATTAAAAGGGGTTTTTAATTTGTTTTCTTCGTGACGCCACCTATGAGTAGATTCGGTAAGGGCTACCGACGCTGCGGAACCTCCCGGGGTGATGGACAGCAGCAAGATGTTACGCTCCCCACAGGCTGAGCGGTGATCCCCGGGGGCTGGAGCTGCTCAAGATGTTGTGCGGCAGCTGCGGTTACCTTAAGTTCATGACGGACAGTTCATAAGGAGACACGGACACAGATAGTCTCTGCAACGGTTCTTTACTGTAACCAACAGGCAGTACATGGCTTACAGTGGTTGAGTAGAAGACCGGGTGGACTTAGCAGTGATAGTGCTCCTCAGAGATCCGCAGTGTACCTCCTCTCCACCTCCTTAGTTTCTCTTGCCAGCGTCGCCCAGGAATACCAGGTCGGGTACGGGGAGGCTGCTTCAATGCCCTATCCATGATGTACGTTCTGGATTCTTTGGGGAGCCTTGGGTCCCTCGGTGGGTACACCGCTGGTTAGACGACTGGAAACTGGCTGGTGGTGGGGTGCTCCTATAAAGCTGCTCCTCCACGGGGCTGGTTCGCGTGGCAGAGGTGAACTGCTGCCAGCTTCGGTACCAGTGAACCGGCTGTGAGTTGTGGGCACGGGAGTCTTTTGGGAACCCGTGTAGCTATGCCCATTCCCGGTAGTTAAGGCCTCGAGTGCTGACACCCGACCGGTGACGGCCCAGGGGCCCGCACGGGGTGCGGAGCCCCCGCTCCACTCCAAGTTCTGTGTTCTAGGCTCTAGATCCCAGACTCTGTTCAGTTCTGACTGTCTAGATTATTGTGTTCTCTTCACTACCCTAACACTCCACCCACCAGGACCTATGATTGGTCCCCTGTTCTAGGTGTTGTATGTTGGGTTGGATCTCTGAGTTAACTATTTCACTGCTTTGTCTAGAGAATATTGCGGCTGCAATACTCCCTTGTGACGCACTCGTTGCGGGGCGCCACAGTAGCGTCTGAGTGTACAGAGTTGGAGTCGGAGGAGAAGGAGTTTGGACTGAGGCGGAAGGTTAACCGGACAGCTCTATGCTGATCCGGAGGGAAGATGAGAGAGGATCCTGAGGGGATTCTGAGAGAGGGTGCCTGACGCGGGAGTCTTGGCCCTAGAGAGAAAGGGGGAACCCCAGCATGGAGCGACCATACTCAAGGAAATTCCCCAGTCCACCAAGGGAACGCTGCACACGAGGAAACGGCCAGAGTCTACCTCTGAAGTCGTCAACCGGCTGCTGCGGTTCATTTATCGCCACAGCACCCTGCCAGATGGAGCGATGTGACTGCTTCTTCACCACGAGGGAGGGGAGCCCCAATACTACCATCAAGGAGCCGTTGGGTATAGACTCATCCTAGGAGGGGAAGAAAGGACACAGGTTCGTCAACTAAGGTTCACCACGGGTTCCACCACACCACCTGGCATCCACTTGCAGCCACCCGTAGAGCTACCTGTTTGAATAACATCTTGCTGAACTGTAGACTCTGTATTTCATTGCGGAACATTTACAGTAAAGTACCCAGGAGTGACTTTGACTAATACCTAACCCTAACCCTAGCACCTAACCCTAATGGCCACTTTACACGCTGCTACATTTCTAGCTTATCCACAGGTAACTTACTGGCTGCAGTGAAATCATGGAGACATGGTTCTATCTTGTTGCTGTGTACAAATGGAATAATGTCTCCATGATTTCACTGCAGCCAGTAAGTTACCTGTGGATAAGCGAGAAATGTAACCGCGTGTAAAGTGGCCATAACACATACCCCCTAATTCTAACCCCTAACTTTAACACCTAACTCTAATACCTAATCCCTAAACCTAACTATAACCCCAACCCTAACACCTAACTCTAACACCTAATCCTTAACCATAACCCCAACCCTAACACCTAACCCTTACACCTAACCCCTAACCCTAACACATATCCCCTAAACCTAACCCTAACACCAACCCTGTGGGCATTTTTCTTTTGGGCATTTTTCTGGTCACCTTCAATCACAGATGTAACTTTATCATTCAAATCAAAGGGACAATGAATAAAGTACAAAGCACCCTGATGCTCCTTGTGTCATCCGAGTACTGGGGTTCTTCTTTTTCTTATCATACAAGAAAAATACATGCGACACCAAGGGTAAAAATAGACACACAAATCTAAAATGGATCAAAATTGGACATTTATTTTTATTTTTTTTTTATTTATAGAAACAAAATACAAAACATACCGTATATACTCGTGTATAAGCCGACCCGTGTATAAGCCGACCCCCCTACTTTTGCCCCCAAAACCTGGGAAAACCTATTGACTCGTGTATAAGCCAAGGGTGGACCCCAGCACAGGTATACAGCCCCCAGCAGTGTGGTATACAGCAGCCCCAGAGGTATATACAGCAGCCCCAGTGGTAGTATACAGCAGCAGCCCCAGTGGTATATACAGCAGCAGCCCCAGTGGTTAGTATACAGCAGCCCCAGAGGTGTATACAGCAGCCCCAGTGGTAGTATACAGCAGCAGCCCCAGTGGTATATACAGCAGCAGCCCCAGTGGTTAGTATACAGCAGCCCCAGAGGTGTATACAGCAGCCCCAGTGGTAGTATACAGCAGCCTCAGAGGTATATACAGCCCCAGTGGTAGTATACAGCAGCCCCAGTGGTAGTATACAGCAGCCCCAGTGGTAGTATACAGCAGCCCCAGTGGTAGTATACAGCAGCCCCAGAGGTATATACAGCCCCAGTGGTACTATACAGCAGCCCCAGTGGTAGTATACAGCAGCCCCAGAGGTATATACAGCCCCAGTGGTACTATACAGCAGCCCCAGTGGTAGTATACAGCAGCCCCAAAGGTAGTATACAGCAGCCCCAGAGGTATATACAGCCCCAGAGGTATATACAGCATCCCTAGTGGTGTATACAGCAGCCCCAAAGGTATATACAGCAGCCCTTAGGTAGTATACAGCAGCCCCAGTGGTGTATACAGCAGCAGCAGCCCCAGGGGTGTATACAGCAGCCCCAGAGGTGTATAAAGCAGCAGCCCCAGGGCTTAATACAGCAGCAGCCCCAGGGCTGTATACAGCAGCAGCCCCAAAGCTGTATACAGCAGCAGCCCCAGGGCTGTATACAGCAGCAGCTCCAGGGCTGTATACAGCAGCAGCCCCAGGGCTGTATACAGCAGCAGCCCCGGAGGTATACAGGCCCCCCCATCAAGCTCCAGGGCCCCCCCCCTTGCGCGGCAGCCTGTAAAGTAAAATCATACTTATCACTGTCCCGCGCTGTCCCGCCGCTTGCCGACACACGATCCCGGGCTTCAATCCACGTCTTCCGTCTTCCGGCTTCCTGTGGTTGCGGGCAATGACGTCATTGCCCGCGACCACAGAAGACGCGGAATGAAGCCCGGGATCGTGTGTCGGCAAGCGGCGGGACAGTGCGGGACAGTGATAAGTATGATTTTACTTTACAGGCTGCCGCGCAAGGGGGGGGGGCCCTGGAGCTTGATGGGGGGGCCTGTATACCTCCGGGGCTGCTGCTGTATATATATGGATTACCGTATATACTCACGTATAAGCCGAGGGGGGACTTTTCAGCCCAAATTTTGGGCTGAAAAACTCGGCTTATACGCGAGTATATACGGTAAGTGTAATGTGACCTTTTCACTTTGCAAGATTACTGTTTGTGAGGATAGACTTGTATGGATGCAAAAAGTTGGATGCGATATTGATGGTAGACAAATAAAGTTAATATTTGTTTGCAATATTTAAATAATTATTGCAATTTTAATGTCATGAAAACAACATTTTATATATCATATCAGATACAAAACTCAAAGCTCATGTGCTAAAATTGAAAATCTATGAAACCCATTGTCTATTCTGTTATTGGTGTCTCAATAGCGGTTAAAGATTTGGTTCGAATGTATAAGTTTGTGTATTTCACTGTATAACATAATTGTGTTTTTATGAGCATATATAAGGTTGGCCCCTATACTGCAGTGAATATTTGACTCTCAATCCCATAATGATACAAACTCCATATGTTGTTTAGGGTTTAGTTTATGTAGATAATGAATCAATGTATGACAGAAGCGTTATCAAAATCTACAACCGTAAAACAATCTGTTCAGTAAAATCAATTTTAGCCTCTCAGTAGAGTTATAATTTCATGTATACGTATAAGATATTCTTGATAACTAGCCGGAGTGGACAGATTTGGAAACATACCCCCAATACACAGGTCTCTAAGCTTCACTTTTGTTCTAGAGCTTCACACATGGGGATCAAGTTATTACTATTATATTGGGTCTTCTTTTGCAAGCACTAAAAGCATAGGGTCAATCAAATCAACTGTAATCAGCTATAGTATAAACCCCTCTCCATTAGTCGTGAAAAGTCTCTAGTACAGAAGCGGAAAATTCATTGTCATTCTTAATTGCTGAAAAAAATCAATTAACCTACCCAACCTTTTTAATGAGCTGTCATATACTAATATTTCTCTTTCCTGTGGTTTGTGGTGGTGTTACAACTTACCAATAGAACATTGGATGAAGATGCCGATAGGTAGGAGGAGGATCATAGGAGTACTCACACAGTCAGCACACCAGGGTCCTGCAAATCTATTTGCTCAACCCTACCACATTACCCTTTTGCATGGTTCCCCTCTTTCTTAGACCCCGTGATGGTATAAATCATTGAGGACTTAGGAGGGTATGGCACGCATATATGACCTTGCATGTTAAACAACCACCATCATGTCAAACTACAGGGCCCAGTATGACATGTAAGAGGAACCTGCTAAAGACTTGCAATATGGAGTACTATAACAGGTGCATTATAATATATTAATTACTACGAGGAAGCATTATAGTTTATTAAGGATTATGAGGTGCACTACAATGAGTAGAGGGCTATGCAGGATGCATTATTTTATATGGAGGACTATGGAGGTTCAATAGATTATATTGAGAATAATATGGTAGACCGTGGCTGCATTGATATTTTGGAGGCCAAAGGGTTGGTGGGAGGTCCAACCCATTGACAGCAATTGAAGCTGACTTTTACTAATGTATGCCTCTTCAAAAGACCCACAGTTGGGAGGGCCACTTGTCAGCAGCCATTCTAAACTGAATGTGCATGCCCTTGTCAGTCTGCTGAAGCTAAGCAGCAGGAGCCTGGGCCAATGTATGGATGGGAGACCCTATGGGAGTCTCCACGAGAGACCTCTATCAGATCATTTGAGCTTGTTGACCCTTTTTTTTGACAAACATGTTGTCCTCATACTGCATGCTTCCTAAATGATTTAAGACTGACTTTCTCGTCACCTTGTATATAGTCTGCTTTTGTTTTCTGTCAAGGAAAACTTTGAACTGTTTATTATTATTTTTAACAATCCGAGGTTACCATCGCCACCTTACACCTTTCCCTCATATGTGGTTTTCATTTATTGTGGAGCCTTGTTTTGTGGCCCCTAACATATCTACGCCAATGTTACCTTTAATCCTCTCTATAATTGTGCTGCACTCTGTGATGATCTACTTTTCCAGAGGTATGCACGCTGTGATGGAGTAGGAACTACTTGTACATAGCCTAGATACTGTGTGGGCACTTTTTTTACTGGTTGCGCCGCACCATACTTACGCTCCCTGGGTCAGGTGACGCGATCACATGACGTCACTAGTGAGCATGTTTCAGGAAGCCCAGAACATGCCCCTCTCATTGCCGGAAGCTGGGAACAGCTTTGGAGTGATAAGGTTCCTCCCCACAAATGAAACTAGTCTCTAAGGCTCACACAGCATAGGGAGAACTATTATAAGTTTGCACAAGGCTCATGCGCCCTTCCTGTCGCAACATTTGGGAACTCCATCAATGAGGGGTTGAACCTGTGTATGACCACAGCAGTTTTTACACGCTGCACCTACTCAGCCTCTATCCATTATGGTAATTAATTACTTTATTATATGCACATATACTTAATGGTATATAAGAGAGAACTGCACAGAAACCTCATGACCCCTGAGGAAAGCCAATACGCTTGGAGATAAACGTAGGGTATCGCCTCTGTACCCCACAATTCTGACCACCCTTCTGGCCATGGATACCTCCTGCAGGTAGATATGCTGATTTCTAGCAAGATTCAGGTCCACTGGACACACTGATGACCAGTTGCTCTAAGTGCATTAATTCCTCTCCTGATGCTTGGGGCTATTTGGTGCAATCGGTCCCAATTGTCCATTTTTTACTATATTGTAATAGGCATCGATAAAAGAGGGAACTAACACTCTTTGGGCTCATATAATCAGGGTAATCCCTCATGTTACATTAGGAGGTTTCAAACTTTTATTTGCACTCTTTGCACTGAATGTGTATATTGGTTAGTGTCTGTTACAAATGCATTGTGTTTGAACTGGCATGATTTCTGCACCAGGGCATCGTTTATACTTGCATTGAACTGCTAATATTGAGGGTTTGGTCTGGATTTATTGTAGGGAGAACTTGTGGTTAATGTACACACCAGAATCGTTTTTCTTTTGTACAACTACGGCTTCTTTATTGTTTTTACAACTGATTGTTGTTGTTTATTGTATTATATTGACTTAATAAAATTTAGCATTGTGTTTTTGAAACTATAAAATGATCCTGGTTATTATATCAATATGTTGGTATTTGGTGCTTGAAGGATGGGATGGCACAGAAATGCGACATTGTAATATGGTGGGTTAGGGTTAACCTACACTCTACATTAGAGAGAGAAAAATGCTGAACATAAAAGCTTATATTGTACAAGAAAGAGATGACCATAGTAATCATAAGAGCTTCCACTTTACAGGAAAGATATCGGAACCCACTTACAGTGACGTCCATATTAATAAATCAAGGATCCCCATTGCAGAAGTTCTAATTACCCCCCTCCACCCTTTCTCCACCAAAAAAGAATATTTTGCTTGGTCACGCATTAACATATGTCACAACTCTGCAGCCCTTACAAAATAGTTTTACTTCTGTTGGAGCCTTAGATTTGCCTATCATTGCACCCAAAATATATGATGCCAAAAAAGTGCCCCACAAACACTGTATAGTACCTGCACAGTAAATTACTGCACAGTAACCTCCACAATCACAGTATGGTGATTCTACTATACCCCCTCAACTACCCGGGCAAAGTATATTGACCCCTATACAGTTCAATCCCTAACTGTGACCCTTACACAGCAATCAATACAGCACCACAGCACAATGGGCCTACTTACAATATATTGTCCCACACACCTCTTTACACTGAAAAATGTCTCCCACTAACCCTCCAAAGAGTATAATGGCCCCCAACACAGCCCTCAGCTCAATATGGTGAACCCCACAAAAACCTTTACACTGTATAATGGCTTGCATATAGTGTAATATAAGAGCCCTTAAATAGCCCTCCATAAAATATAAAGTCACTCACATAGCCCTCCAAATAGTGTAATGGCCTCCATATAGTCCTCTAAATATTATAATAGCCCCCACATGGCCTTCCAAATAGTGTAATTGCCCCAACATTGCCTTCTTTACAGCATTAAAATGTACCCTATAGTCCACAATACAGTATAAGGGGCCCAACACTGACTTCCATATAGTACAATGCACTCCCCATAGCTCTCCATATAGTATAATGGCGCCACATTGCCATTCATATAGTATAATGCACTCATCCTAGACCTAATTAAAGTATTATGCACCACCATAATCATCCATATTGTATGATGCACCATTCATAGCCCTCCAAATAGTATAATGCATGCTCCCTAGTCCTCCATATATTATAACCCCTATATATTATAATGCAGTCCACATAGTCCTTTATATTGTATAATGCACTCCGCATAGCCCTCCATATATTAAAATGCACCACATAGTCTTGCATATATTATAATGTAGCCCCCATATTCCTCCATATAGTTTAAAACACCTTTTAGTCCTCTACATATTTTGATGTACTCCCATAGTAGTCAATACATACATTATCATGTACCCCCAAAGCCCTCCATATATTATAACGCACCACTCATAGCTCTCCATATATTACTGTAATAATATAATATATAATTATATATGTATAATGCAAACCATATTGTCCTCCATATAATATATTGAACCTCCATAGTCCTCCATATAGTATAATGCATCCTGCATAGCCCTCTACATATTATAGTGCACCTCATAGTCTTTAATAAACTATAATGCTTCCCCATAGTAATCAATTATTATAATGCACCTGCTATAGTCCTTCATATTGCACCTCCATAGTTCCATAGTTCTCTATATATTGTAATGCACACCCCCTTAGTCCTCCATATAATATAATTTCACTCCCTATAGTCCTACAAATATTATAATGCACCTCCATAGTCCTCTAAATAATATAGTGCACACCCATAGTACTCCATTTGTTATATGCACATCACATAGCCCTTAATATAGTATAACTAGTAAAAAGGCCCGATGCAATTGCATAGGGAGCAGGGTGAAATGAATTATGTGTATACAGGCGGGTGAGTGGGTAGCAGAGTATACAGGCGGGTCTGTGGGTAGCAGAGTATACAGACGGCTCTGAGAGTAGGAGATTATACAGGTGGCTCTGTGGGTAGTAAAGTATACAGGCGGCTCTGTGGGTAGCAGAGTATACAGGCGGGTCTGTGGGTAGTGGAGTATACAGGCGGGTTTGTGGGTAGCAAATTATACAGGCCGCTGTGTGGGTAGCAGAGTATAGAAAAGGCTCTGTGGGTAGCAGATTGTACAGGTGGCTCTGTGGGTAGCAGAGTATACAGGCGGTTCTGTGGGTAGCAGAGTATAGAGGCGGCTCAGTGGGTAGCTGAGTATAGAGGCGGCTCTGTGGGTAGCAGAGTATCGAGGCGGCTCTGTGGTTAGCAGAGTATCGAGGCGGCTCTGTGGGTAGCAGAGTATACAGGCGGCTCTATGGGTAGCAGAGTATAGAGGTGGCTGTGTGGGTAGCAGAGTATAGAGGCGGCTGTGTGCGTAGCAGAGTATACAGGCGGCTGTGTGAGTAGCAGAGTATACAGGCGGCTCTGTGGGTAGCAGAGTATAGAGGCGGCTGTGTGGGTAGCAGAGAATACAGGCGGCTCTGTGGGTAGCAGAGTATACAGGCGGCTCTGTGGGTAGCAGAGTATAGAGGCGGCTCTGTGGGTAGCAGAGTATAGAGGCGGCTCTGTGGGTAGCAGAGTATAGAGGCGGCTCTGTGG
>JARQOC010000004.1:85302968-85306340 GCA_033576535.1 Allobates femoralis
GTATCCATGGTAAACTGCAGGTATCTAGGCAGCGTGCGCTGCCTAGATACCCGGTGTATTCCTTGGTTACCAGCCTTCTCCGCTCACCGGCTGGTATCCAAGGTACACAGTGGGTAACCCTAGTTACCCGCTGTGTACCTTGGATACCAGGTGTTCTTTTACAAAAAATAAGAGTCTTTTTTATTGTGGAGCAACGAGAAACCAACGTTTCAGTTCCACCTGGACCTTGATCACGGTAGTTGCCTCTGTTTTTATAGACTCCTGTTTCGGGTTAGACGTAGTTAGGGCCCTTTCACATCAGCGTTTTTTGAAATTTGCGGCAGATGCGGTGAAAAAAACGCATCTGCCGCAATTACCGCATACCGGCTGCACTTGCGGCGCGGTTGCGGTAAACGCCATGCAAAGTATAGGCGTACTTGCGGCAGGTGCGGCAAGTGCGGTTTTGCACTTGCGGCAGGTGCGGCCGCGAAAAAAAACGCGGTCAGCCGCGTTTTCTTTCGCGGCTGCACCTGCCGCAAGTGCAAAACCGCACTTGCCGCACCTGCCGCAAGTACGCCTATACTTTGCATGGCGTTTACCACAACCGCGCCGCAAGTGCAGCCGGTATGCGGTAATTGCGGCAGATGCGGTTTTTTCACCGCATCTGCCGTAAATTTCAAAAAACGCTGATGTGAAAGGGCTCTTAGGGCCCTTTCACATCAGCGTTTATTTGAAATCGCGGGAGATGCATAGAAAGTATAGGGGGACTTGCGGCAGGTGCGGCAAGTGCGGTTTTGCACTTGCGGCAGGTGCGGCAGCGAAAAAAAACCGCGGTCAGCCGCGTTTTTTTTCGCGGCCGCACCTGCCGCAAGTGCAAAACCGCACTTTCCGCACCTGCCGCAAGTCCCCCTATACTTTCTATGGGGATTACCGCAACCACGCCGCAAGTGCAGCGGTTATGCGGCAATCGCGGCAGATGCAGTTTTTTCACCACATCTGCCGCGATTTCAAATAGACGCTGATGTGAAAGGGCCCTTAGACTGGCAAGACTGTTTTTTCCAGCTTTGTAGTAGATGGATATAGAATATCAGAAATGAGACCCAGCACCAGGCAAACAGCACAATGAAATAAGGCACCCCTGAAAAGGGTCCAATTATTCCCTATATCCCTCTACTACAAAGCTGGAAAACGAGTAGGACCACTACATCTAATCCAAAACAGGAGTCTATAAAAACAGAGGCAACTACCGTGATCATGGTCCAGGTGGGACCGCAACGGTGGTTTCTCGTTGCTCCTCAATAAAAAAGACTCTTATTTTTTGCAAAAGAACATGTGAGTGTGCGATTGTCATTTTCCTTAATCTACAACTTGGGTTCATCAGACCCCTCAATCGGCACCTCTACTTTTGAAACAAGTCTCAGAGTGCACGCCTTCTTCTTAGTTTTATACCTTGGATACCAGCCGGTGAGCAAAGAAGGCTGGTAACCAAGGTATACATCGGGTATCTAGGCATCAAAGGAACCAACTCATGTTTTTTGGGTTGAAAGTTATCTGACAGGAGGGACAACAGTACCTCCACGGCAGTCAGATCTCTCTCAAGTAGGTTAAGGGAGCGCATAACTCCCATGACGTTAGACCAGAATTGTCGAAGAGTCGGGCAATGCCAAAAAATATGGGACAAAGTACCCTGCGACTCCTCACGCCTCCAGCACAAATGTGAATTAATAAGCCCCAGATGATAAAGCTTATTTGGTGTGTAGTACCATCTGGAGAGCAATTTGTAGGCCATTTCCTGGAATAAGACACACTGTGAAAAGCCGTGTGAATTTGAGCATATCATTTGTTTATCCTGTGCTGATAAAGAGATATCGAGTTCTGTTTCCCAAGAGTGTAGGAATAAAGGTTGGGTGGCGGAATCAGCATTAACGAGGTTAGAACAAAGCGTGGACACAATTTTCGGGACAAATTGCTGGACTCTCGGCAAAATTTCCAGCCATAGCCATTGGGTGGGGGGCCGAAATGGTATTGAGATTTGTCTCATATAATAGGCAATGTGTAGGTGTTGCAAATGATTAAGAGGGCGCTTTCTAGCCTCCAACGGCCACCTATTTTCCCCTGTAATAAGTGTAAAATTGGTTTATAAGGCAGTGATCACCACAGTCTGTAAGGGTCTGTAAAATCTGGGGTGATGATGTACGGGATGAGTCCTATTGGTATCTTGTTTAAAAAATTACAAGCTTGTGCTCTGATTGGAATCAACAAGCGCCTAAGCTGTAATATGGCTAGAAGAATATCTCCCAACCCTTTTTTCGGGAGGGGGCAGTCCGTCCATAGATATTTCATCGCGTTCTAACCCATAAGCTGCAATTCCATGTGTGAGTCTTGATCCTTCTCCGCCCAACGTACTAGTCTTAGCCAGAACGCCAAAAGAATGGCCTGGTGATAGCAAGCAAGGTTAGTAAACCAACGCCCCCTCTACCCTTTGGATGCATCAAAAGTCGCAAAGGCAGTCTGGCTCTCTAGTATTTCCAAACAAAATTGGCTATTAGTTGATTGAGGAAGGTAATAAAAGATGCTGGAAGTTGAATTGGGATCATACTCATCACATATAAAATCTTAGGGAAGACGTAAGACTTGTTCACATTAACCCTGCCCAGCCATGATAATAGGGGAATACCATATGAGCGCAGCAAATTTCCTATATTTCCCACTAGTGGGGAGAAGTTATGATGGAAGACCATATAGGGATCGTCCGTTATATATATATTCCCAGATATTTAAGTTTATGAAGTTGCCATTTGAAAGGGCCGAGGTGTTTCAGGGTCCGAACGTCTTCCCCGGCCACTGAAATATTCAATGCCTCCGTTTTATCCAAATTAATCTTAAAATTGGAGAGCTCTCGGAACAAGAACAGCTCCAAAATCTTTGGAATTGCCGTCTTTGGTTTGGTCAGGAGAAGCAAGAGATCGTCCGCGAAGTCAACCGCCCTCAGTTCCAGATGATTGATTCTAAACCCCTCTATCTCAGGATTTTGCCTAATGGCTTGGATAAATGATTCCATCACTAGGACGAATAAAGAAGGTGAGAGAGGGCAGCCCTGTCTCGTGTCATTATTGATGTCAAAAGGCATCGATAAGGTCCCGTTCACCCTGACCCTGGCTGTAGGAAAGGTATATAGAGAAATGATTGCGTCTATGAAAGGAGAAGGAAAGGCAAACCTCTGCAGAACACACACCATATAACGCCAACTGAAACAGTCAAATGCTTTTTCAGCATCTGTAGAAAGCAATATAAGCGGTTGGTGTGTGTGCTTAGCATAGGAAATTGCTTGTAGAACTTTAGTGGAGTTATCCCTTCCCTCCCTTCCACGCACGAAACCAGCCTGGTCAGGGC
>JARQOC010000004.1:85306440-85358228 GCA_033576535.1 Allobates femoralis
GGTCCTGCAGCTCCTACCTGCGTCGGGCCGCGCAGTCTTGGGAGCCGGGGCGGCAGAGGCGGGGCGGGATCAGCCAACGGAAGCAGGAAGCTTCCCTCAGTTAACCCCCTCTCCTCTGACACAGGGCACAGGGTCATGGGGGTCGGCTGGGGGCCCCCCCTGCAGGCTTGAGGGGCCCCTTAGTCGGTCGGGGCCCTGGTGCAGCTGAACCAGCTGCACCACGGTAGGTCGGCCCCTGCTCTGGTTATTATTCCTACCAGCAGTCCAGATCAAAAAGCTGCAAAAAAAGCTCCAAAAGAACACTTGTCAACTAAAAACTTTGTAGGAAAAAAAACTGATTTCTGAAGAGAATTTTCTTATGAAAGTCTTATTGTATTTTCCAGAGGTGTAACTAGGTTTTCTGGCACCTGGGGCAAAGATTTATTTTGGCGCCCCCCCCACCCCCCCGCCGCCAATTTTTATTTGATGCGTAGCTCTATTGAAACGCTCACTTACTAAGTAACCGCGGTTTTTTTCGCGGCCGCACCTGCCGCAAGTGCCAAAACCGCACTTGCTGCACCTGCCGCACACTTACCACAAGCCCCATAGACATTGCATGGGGCTTGCCGCAACTGTGCCGCAAGTGCAGCGGTTATGCGGTAATCGCGGCAGATGCGTTTTTTTCACCGCATCTGCCGCGATCGGCAAAAACCGCTGATGTGAAAGTACCCTTACATATACACAGTATACACCTCATAGTGTGTGCCTGCCTGATGATGTATACATAAACACACCTCATTGTGTGTGCCTTCCTGATGTATACATATATATATACCTCAGTTATACAGGCACTGCTGTATATAAAGCACGCACAGGCTGCACACACAGCACAGCTGTATATAGATGACAGTCATCTATATACAGCTGTGCTCGGTGTGTGCAGTCTGTCCTCTATATACAGCTGTGCTCTGTGTATTATATGTTTCACTGCCTGATGTATACATATATATAACTCAGATATATATGTATACATCAGGCAGGCACACTATGAGGTGTATACATGTATACATCACCAGGCAGGCACACACTACCTCATAGTGTGTGCCTGCGCCTGATGTATACATATATACACCTCAGCCAGGCCAGCCCAGGACAGGCACCCTCCCCCCCTCCTGAGGTTACTTTATTACTTCCTTACTTTCTTAGGAGTAGATTTGCAGCCTTGTAGGCGTAGCCAGGACGGACCGGACCTGGACGACTCAGTCTGAGTCAGGAGTCAGGAGGAGGCAGCCGGCCACACAGTAGCTCCTTGGCTCTGTTCTTCTTCTCCTCTCCATCCCAGACTGTGCGGCGCGCCGGGTGACGTCAGCCGCAGCGCGACGTGCCTGGGGGTGGGGGGGACTGGCAGGGGGCAGACCAGCAGCAGGGGGGTTGTGCACGCACAGCTCCGCGGCCGCCCTGCACAATATGCGGCGAAGTCGGAGGAGATTAGTTCCAGCGGCGGCGATGCAGTGCCACCGCCGGACGCCTGGGCACCTGATGCTGGCACCGGCGCCCCCCACTGAGTGGCGCCCGGTGCAAAAAGTCCGGCTGCACCCCCCTAGATACGCCCCTGGTATTTTCCCATCTCAGAAAATCTCTTTGATTAAGCCATATCCAAACAGTCAAAACATTTTTTTGCTGGCATGAATTTTATATTCTCCTTGGAAAAAACAGGCTGTTTGAACAGTAATGTTGTTTTGTTTAAACATTAATAAGATGTTTATTCAAGAAGTAAAAAGTTGTTTTTTATGCAGAATTTGGAGTAGAATCTGCACCAAAATCCACAAAAAAACCAACCTATTTATTAATAGAAAATGCCTTGTGAGTTTGCAGAAAGTACAAATTAGGGAATCGAAAGGGAGATGAGAAAATAGTTTTCTTGATTTTTTATTTTTATTTATTTTACCAATGTTGAACTCTGACTGGGTAACTGTTTTCTGTTCACAGCTAGAAATACAATACATAGATAGGATGAGACGTTCGTGCCACCCTACAGTGGAGTACGGTATATCTCAAAGCGAACCACAGACCTATGGGAAAAGAGGCAATTATCCAGGACAAATTGTGACCTGAACATACTAGAACACTTTATAATTGCCCGAAGGGCTTCTGAAGTTCTCCCACTGAAATCTCCTTGTAAATAATTTAACTTAACTGATTTACTTCGCTGGAGACTTTAACAGGAACAATTTTATAAGGCTGGGCCTGTCAAAAGTTCTTTAAATTAATTGGCTCTTTAACTTCTCGACAAATCAAATTAGATCACATTTCAACTTCAATTCTCCACTGTTCCAGCTTCAATTAATGATGTATCGGGAATTAGGATTGCCATAATGTACAAGTATAAACTACTGTACCCGCGCAAGGTAATGCTCCATGATTTCACCCGCTGGCATACAGAAAATCTTTATGCAATTAGCAGTGCTGAGTCCACTTCAGACAATCTTCACTTGTTTCACAGTTGATATGAGATTAGGCAAATAAAAATTAGTTATCGGAGCATACCTTTCTGTTAACCCCTCAGTCGACACCTCTGGAAGTCAATGCAATGCAATTACTTCTATTGATGAAATGGACTTGTGTTCGGCACGGTGAAATGTTTTACTGAGATGCTGGAGAGTAGAGCAGCAAACTATTTCAATACTTTTATGCATAATTAACTATAAAGAGCTGTTTTTGGGGTCGAGGATGTGGTTTTTTATGCTCAAACATTAAAACAAAGTCAAATCATAGGCACAAACAACACTTCTTTTATTGAATTAAGATTCAGTTGCCTGTGATTCTTTGATGCATTTCTCTGCTGGCCCCTTCTTCATTTCTTCTGCTTCTTCTGACATCTTCCCACATGTCTAGATCTGTTTCCACTGAACAAACACGTAATGGCAGCCAACAGTCAAGGTGGTCTCACCGGCTGGCAGACGGTCCTCAGCAGAATCAAAAGGTGTGAAAATTGTAGTTTGGGTGCACAATCAGCCCGTTTCAATAAATAATGTCCAGACCTAAGGTGCAACAGAAATACTCACTTTTATGGGAGCAGTTGATGATGGTGATGATGATGATTATTACAGCTCTCCTAGTTATTCAGTACTCAGCCAACAGCCCCTTATGCTGTGATGAACCCAGCTCTTTTCTTGCAATGTGTAGCAGTTATCCCCATTCTCACTGGTTATAGATCTACGGCATCAACGGCCCTTCAAGCATACAAAACAAGTGCCTCAGCTCTCTTCTCAACGCTGATAACTAAGGATTGTATCAAGCACTGTTGCTTCTCCTGAGCTTGGTAGTACTCCTGTAGGTGCTACTACCCACCAGACTTCACAATTAGCCCTTACATGTGTGTGTGTAAAAATGATTGAAGAGCTGATTTCTCATATCATCAGAGTTCACAGATTTGTGATACTTTACTCTGCAGGGCGCCACACACAATACCAGGGATTTTCTGTCTGCTGTCTCTAACATTATGTCCTTCCTCTATCAAAACAGAATATATTCAAGCTGAACTCCTTGTGTTTCCCCCTCTACTAATCTACTTAAACCCAATATTACCATTTCCATGGGTGGTTCTAATATTACTCCCAAACAGTATGCTTGGTGTCCTGAGGTGATATTTGACTCACATCTTTCCTTCACTCCCAACAGCTGATTACCAGCTGGCTAATGTCACTTGCACTATCTCACAAATGTATCCATTTTTACCTTTAACTCTACAAAAACGCTTTGTCTAGGGCCACACTAGCGTTGTGGCCTGCATCATGGGGGTTCCATCAAAATTCCGAATTCCAGAAGCATTAACGCAGCAATACCGTAGTGTAACGCTGCCAATAGGTGACGGACTCTATAGAGCATGCAAACACCGACACAAAAGTACCAGAGTTTGAAATATCATGGTATTTAATAGCGCACAGGAAACGTGGCTTTCTGCATTTTCCTGTGCGCTACAAAATAGCGTGAACATTTAAACTTTGGCACTTACATGCTGGCGTTTGCATGCGATATAGAGTCCGTCACCCATAGGACTCTACTGGCAGTGTTAAGGCAGCGTTACACCATGCTAACGCTGTGTTAATGCTGCTGGAATTCGGGATTTTGATGCAAACCCCATGACAGAAGCCACAACGGTAATATGGCCCTAGTCAAGGCTCAATAAGTGAAAGGGCAAAAAACTGGATCCTGAAAGAATCAGGTTTTTCCTGAAACACCTGATCTTGCCTGATTTGAAAAAACAGCACGTGTGAAACTAGCCTTACTGTCTGTCTTACATAGAGGAATTAAACCAATGTGTGTAGACAGCTTTTTCCTGACACATATAGGTTTTTCTGGGAAAAGAAAATGCAGGTTTAGATTTGGATAGATTAGCATAAAACTATAGCATGTTAGTATTGGTTAATGTTTCTTGATGTTATAAGAAATCCGATGCAATAACTTAGTTCGGCCACTAGAAATCACCAAGCAACAAGAGAAGAAAGTCCAGGAATCTGTTGATAAAGACAGGGAGTGGAAAAACAAAAGTAAAAAGTCACACAAGGTTTATGCAGAGGAAGGGAGCTGAGAGAAGTCTGGGCGTAAAGACGGCCAGTCCTCCCTGAGACACAGAAACCCTGAGAGCTTGAGAGATCCAAAGTGAATGGTGTGATCAAGGGGGAGCAGTTTTCTGTGAGTGAACTTGGATGTGTGACTAGTCACAAACTTTTTAGTTAGGTAGGGGAAGTTAGCTAGAATTTTCAGCATCTCTAAAAACATCCTTTTTGCAAAGAGTGCAGATGGACTGATAGAGAGATACCGAGACTGTGGTGAACGTGAATACTATAGGAGAGTTCTGTGGATCGTTACTGCATTGACACTGAGACTGATTCTAAACCCTCCCCTGCACCTGGATGTATCAGAGAATGTGGGGATTTAGGAATATATGTATATTATATATATATATATATATATATATATATATATATATATATATATATAATATCAAGGGGAAAACAGGGTGCCTGGGATCTATTGTAAGTAAGGCAGGAGTCGATTATAAGATTGTATACCTGAGCGAAATATGTGTCACAGTAGCAGTAGACACCCAGGTAGGCCCTTGGGACGTTGAGGAAGATGCATATAGTGTTGAAACACATAGTCCGAGAGGGGGCTACTATCTAAAACCGTCTGTTGGTGGCTTCTGAGATTTTCCTATGAATTTATAATAAAGTTTACAAATTTTAAAACAAGCCGATTGGAAAAAGCTGTAGAAATCTTTCTAAATGGAATTGTGAACAAGTTTGCCTCCTACTTATAATAATAATATGTATGCATTTATATAGCGCTATTACATCCATATCACTTTATATACATCAGTAATGCTGTCCCCATTGGAGCACACAATCTAAATATCCTATCAGTATGTCTTTGCATATAATTCATATAATTACACCCAGGAGTCAGGCCAAAGTTGAAAAGTAAAGTGCACTTTATTAAAATAGCAGCAGAATGCCGCAATTAAAAGTGATGCAACACAGCACACAATTATAGGTGACCACATGAAAGTATGTAAGATACAGCCAAAAAATAGCATTGCCTTACAGCTAATACAGTACCAATAACTTTCCCCAAAACTGGGTACATAGCAAGCCCAGAAATCACAAAGTGCATATAAATGAGTCAATTCATGGGTCAAAGTATTACCTATTGGTGGCTGTGACCCCCTAACGCGTTTCGCAAAGCTTCTTCCGAGGGGGGTGCTCGGAAGAAGCTTTGTGAAACGCGTTAGGAGGTCACAGCCACCAATAGGTAATACTTTGACCCATGAATTGACTTATTTATATGCACTTTGTGATTTCTGTGCTTGCTATGTACTCAGTTTTGGGGAAAGTTATTGGTACTGTATTAGCTGTAAGGCAATGCTATTTTTTGGCTGTATCATACATACTTTCATGTGGTCACCTATAATTGTGTGCTGTGTTGCATCACTTTTAATTGCGGCATTCTGCTGCTATTTTAATAAAGTGCACTTTACTTTTCAACTTTGGCCTGACTCCTGGGTGTAATTATATGAATTATATGTTGTTTTGGAGGGCCTCGCATATTGGATAAGGGGTTTTCTGAATCCAGTATGTCTTTGCAATGTGGGAGGAAACCAGAGTGCCCAGAGGAAACCCATGCAAATGTGGCGCCCCACTGGTCACAGTTGGGATACTGCACCCACAAAAGAGTGTGCGGTTATCCCTGTCACAGTGGGAATGCAAGGTTTCTAGGAGGCTCCCACCCTGGCACTCCCACACTTGATCGTAGGCAAATAGTTGAAGCCCAGTCCATGGGGGAAGAGTTAGGGGAGGAGGGAGGTAGAAAAACGGGGAGTTCTAGTTTGCCCTGAGGAGAAGAAGGAAAGGGAGCCCTGACAGAGGAAAGGGGTCTCCGAGAGAGGGGGCCTGAGAAGAAAAGGCAGCTCAGGAAGAGTGAGGGAACCCCCATACCAGAGCTCCCATACTCCAGGGGAAACCCTGGTCCACCCCGGGGAGCTGGCTCCGAGGACGCTGTGCAGCAAGTCTAGCCCCTGAGCTGCCAATACCGGCCGTCGCGGATCAGTCTACCGGCCTTAACACCCTATCCATATAGCACCGCCACCCCAGGATTGCCCACCTAAAGGTCGAGGACCCCCTTCTTAAGAGTTGGAAAGCCGGGAACTCATCAGCACCCCCAATGGGCCTGGTAGCAAGAGGGTAGTGTGAGGACAGGGATCAGCAGCAGGACCTTGGATAGTCAAGAGAAGGCATACCACGGGAGACTCTGAGGGACCTTGCAGCCCGCTGTGACTACCCGGCCAGTTACCTCAAACAAAAGACTTTTTCCTACTGTGAAGTGTGTTGCCATCAGAAGTGTTCCAGTAAAGTACCTGGGCAGAGTGACAAAATCTCTGTGCATTTGTTCTCTAACAGCACTGCTGATCTTCACAGACTGCATCTACATTATCGGTGCATCCCTGCCCCAGAGGCCCAGCTCCACCTGCAGGGAGCTGTTCCATCAGAGCTGCAATACCATCCCCCTCCGGAGGTCTGAGGCGGCGCTGGTGTCCCATCACCAGAATCTGGAGGTGGCATCACAACAAACTGTAATTATTCCCATTTAATTTTTCCTTTTTTTAAAGCTGACCACCAGGGCCACGGGTCTGGGCCAGCAACCAGTGCCCCCCAACTGCAGCTGAGAGCCCAGATATCCGAGTCCACATAACCCTGGGGCGTGTCACAAACGCAGGGAGAATATACAAACTTCTTGCAGATGTTTTCCTTGGTGGGAATTGAACTCAAGACCTCAGCACTGCAAGGCTGCAGCACTAACCACTAGTCCCCCTGCCATATGTCTCCTCTGGGCTCATTCCATACAAGTCGGTTATTACCTGAAGAACCACAGAGCGGTGAGCTGGCTTTATTTTTCTCTTGTTTGACACTGATATATATCTGGCTCTTTATACCTCCCTCTTCCTGGTGTTTTCCACTATTACATCCTTACTGAATGCTGGATCGCTGCTGTGGGCCAGATGAAAGGACTCTGAGAAAGTACCGTATTTTTCGGACTATAGGACGCACCGGACCATAAGACGCACCCATGTTTTAGAGGAGGAAAATAGGGGAAAAAAACTAGGCAAAAAACAAGGTCACAAGGCACTGTTATAAGGGAGGGATCTACTGCTGGGGCTGTAATGGGGTAATGTCCTCAAATCTGTACTAATATCCCCCATCCTGGTAATATATGATCCCCCCTATCCTGTTGTATATATATATATATATGCATATGTAAAAAACAAAACAGAAAAAACTGCACAGCACTCATGGCCACTTTACACGCGGCAACAGGAAGATAGAAAACGGCAGGTGTCGGAGACAACTGTACCTTTTACCTTCAAAACACCTTGAAGTGGCTGCGTGTAATTCAGGTATCTGCAAGGTGTTTTGAAGGTAAAAGGTACAATTGTCTCCGACACCAGCCGTTTTCTATCTTCCTGTTGCCGCGTGTAAAGTGGCCATTATAGATAACCCATCCCCAGTGATGCCTGACAAAGGAATCACATGAGTGTTCAGTAGAGTGAGTGCTCCTGTGTATGGGCTAATCAGGTAAGATAGCCACTAGTCGAATGATCCACTAACCAACGTTCAGGAGATGATTATGTAGAGTGTATGGAGAGATTTTGATCTCCTCTTAGGATAGGTCATCACTATCAAATCTGTTGGACTCTACCTCCATGCTAATAAAGGGGAGAGATTTACTGTACGATTGTCTGCCACTACAAATTATCGGGACCGTAACCATTTTCAGTCAGCTCTTCGATCAGCTGATCAGTAACGTCAGACTCCAAATGATCTGTTATTGGCGACTTATACTAAAAGCAGAGTCACACAATACTTACCTTATTTTTGGTCCTGGTGCAATCCAACAAAATGAATTACATTCGGACGAATTTTATTTTATGGGGCTGTGCACATGTCCGATTTTTTCTTGAATCGAGTCAGTCTGAGGAAAAAAACCACAGCATGCATCATTTACATACGTACCCTTGATTTCACTCGGCTATGCAAGCCAGTGGGTCACTGAAATAAAATCGGACTACATATGGATATCATCTAAGTATGGTCCAACTTTCATGGACCTGACAGAATGGAGAAGATAGACAAAATGTTTTCCATCTTCTCCACATCTAAGAAAATCGTCTCACATTATGATCAAAATCTAATCAGAGGCCATGTTCACACACATGCTTTTTTTGACCAGCTCTGCGTTTTTTGGTGTGTTAAAAAAACGCAGGTGCGTTAACGCAGGGTACATTTGAGTGTACATGCGTTTTTCACCTCCACCTGCGTTTTTTTCCCCCAGCCCAAAAAACGCTGCATGCAGCGTTTTTTGGGTGCTGGAAAAAAACGCAGGGGTGGTTTTCCAAAAACGCATGCGTTTTTTAACATGGGCCCCTATGGGAAACGCATGCGTTAACGCATGGCACATATAGGCACCTGTGTTAATGCAAGCGTTTCCCATAGGGCCCCATGTTACAAAAACGCATGCGTTTTCTAAAAAACGCATGCGTTTCTATAACATGGGGCCCTATGGGAAATGCATGCGTTTTTAAATGGCACATTTATGCACCCTGCGCTAACGCATGCATTTTTGCATGCGTTTTTGGGCAAAAAATGACTAAGTCCAAACAGGATGAAAATCCTTTCAGACACACAAGGGACATTTTTTAGCACCCTTAAAAAAACGCATGTGGTTTTAGGAGTGCTAAAAAAAACGCAAATTGTGTGTGAACAATGCCAGAGTGTGCTTAGATCCCTTGGACCTAAAGCAACATGTGCACAGCACTTAAGAACTCTCCTACACTTTGCTGGCTTCAGGATATGGTACAGATTTGTCCAAAAAATGCATAAAAAATGCAGCATGTCCTCATAACATCACTCTTCAGGATTCTCATGGACTTTGCTTGCATCAGGATTCCTTTCAGATTTTGTAACAAATCTGCACTCAAAAACTCAAAAAAGTGATAAAAATGCAATGTGAGTACACAATCTCCAAGAAAACATTTAGCAAATAATGATGGAGCAGCCTTTACCTTCCTAAGCAAGTGATACGTTAAATATAAAGTTTTCTGCACCCGTATATACCTGTCACATATACTGCTATAACCACACAAAGTAGGAAAAGAAGCAAGGTACAGGTGTATCTCAATGAGTTAGAATATCATCAAAAAGTTAATTTTTTCAGTAATTCAATACAAAAAGTGAAACACATATATATAAATAGGGATGGGCGAGTCTACTCTCTAGGACTCGGGACTCGGCGATTCTGAAGGTACTCGCAGGACTCGTTACTCGGCGAATCTCCCAGCTTGGACTCGCACAGTGACGAGTCCAATGGAAGTCAAAGGCAATAAGCTTGACTCTTCACAGATACCTGCTGTCAGCAGCGAGTCTGAGCGAGTCTACGATTCCGAGTCCTACCAGTCTACGATTCCGAGTCCTGTATACTGTATTCGGGAGTCGGACTCTCGAATACAGAATCTGTTATGTTCCGAGTCAGCACAGCGTGCGTGTTAGGTCAGAAAACTTGTGAAGATAGCCAATCATAGTCAGTAATGCCATAGCAAAGTTGGTTGTGGCAGGACTATGATTGGCTGCTGTCCATCGTGATGCCTATGTCATGTATGACAGGCAAGGCAGTATATAAGGCTTGTCCCCGCCATTTTGGCCACATTCCTGAGACGATCTGACCTAGTATAGGGAGAGAGAGATATATGCTGGAGCAGATCAGGGATTGTCAGTGTAGGGAAGATTCCTTATATTAACCCAAACAGCTCTTCTGAGAGCTACCAGGAGGAGGACAGAGTAGTGCTGTGTAGGCAGGCAGGCAGGCAGGCAGGGAGGGAAGGAAGGAGAAGCCTTACAGTGCACACAGGACGGACCTCATAGCTTAGCTTACTCACTCAGCTTTGCTAACAGCTGCAGTCAGAGGCTTAGCTGAGGTGCTGTTTCCTTTTTGTTTTTGCACCAGATCGATTTTTGTTCCTAATAACCCATAGAGCGTTATTTTTTCTGTGGCAGACCAGTGCGTTGCTGCTCTCCTACCTTTAAATAGCACGTACACCACCTTAGGGAGTGTAGTGTGCGGCTTCACTGCCAAGTGTGAGCGCGCACACTTACCCCGCCAGCAAGTGACGCATACAGCAACACCAAACCACATCTCGGTGGCTGCGCGCACTTAAAACCAATTTTTTTAGGGAGTGTAGTGTGCGGCTTCACTGCCAAGTGTGAGCACGCACACTTACCCCGCCAGCAAGTGACGCATACAGCAACACCAAACCACATCTCGGTGGCTGCGCGCACTTAAAACCAATTTTTTTAGGGAGTGTAGTGTGCGGCTTCACTGCCAAGTGTGGGCGCGCACACTTACCCCGCCAGCAAGTGACGCATACAGCAACACCAATCCACATCTCGGTGGCTGGGCGCACTTAAAACCAATTTTTTTAGGGAGTGTAGTGTGCGGCTTCACTGCCAAGTGTGAGCGCGCACACTTACCCCGCCAGCAAGTGACGCATACAGCAACACCAAACCACATCTCGGTGGCTGTGCGCACTTAAAACCAATTTTTTTAGGGAGTGTAGTGTGCGGCTTCACTGCCAAGTGTGAGCGCGCACACTTACCCCGCCAGCAAGGGACGCATACAGCAACACCAAACCACATCTCGGTGGCTGTGCGCACTTAAAACCAATTTTTTTAGGGAGTGTAGTGTGCGGCTTCACTGCCAAGTGTGAGCGCGCACACTTACCACGCCAGCAAGTGACGCATACAGCAACACCTAACTCCAACTCGGTGACTGTGCATTCGTCAACAATGTCTCAAAAAAAAACAATTACCAAAAAGGATGTTGCAAAATGACAGGGACGAGGTCGTGGCCGCAGCAGTCTTGCCCAAGAAGGCACTGGTACAAGTACACAGCCTAGGATTGATAGAACATCCTTTTTTCTACCTAGAAATCCCAGTATTCAAAAAAAACGTGTGTTGAGGCCGGAAGAGCATGACAAGATAACATCTTGGATGGCTCAGACGCCATCGACCACTGGTTCTTGGAGTACACAATCATCCGTGCCAAGACATTCTAGTGTCGCTACAGACAATGCAGCGCCATCCAATCCTCAAAGTCTTCCTATTGCCTCAACCCATCGGCAGCCAGAGGAAAATTTGGATCTCGACCTTGGTCACTCCGATGACTTATTCGGTTCTTATCAAGGGGTTTCTTTGTCACTGCCTGACGAGATACTTGAAGTAGACGAAATGTCTACTCATGGCCAAAGTTTGGAAGCACCTCGTCCTGAAGAAAGACACTTTCACGAAATGCAAACAGTATCTCAGGAGGTGGATGATGATGAGGATGATGAGACACACATCTCATCTGGCCAGCCAGCTCAGTCAGTTTATCCAGAATCCTTTGAACAGGAAGGGGTGGATGATGACACCACAGATCCTACCTGGATTGCTGAATTGCATAGCCAAGAGAGCAGCCAGGAGGACGAAAGTGGCTATGTACCACTGGCAAAATCACCAAGGCGTACTGTCTCCAGAACACAAACTGTGAGAACAGTTGCCCAAATAGCGTCAACTGTGGCACAAACTGTACCAACTGTTGCACAAACTGCAAACACAGTTGCCCAAAATGTGTCCACAGTTGGTGTTGAACAGAGTCATCCTCCTCTTCCTCCAATTAAAAATAAAGGACGAACAGCCAGTGTGTGGCAATTTTTTAAGGATAGCCCAACAGTACCAAATATGGTTATCTGTAAGATGTGCCAGGCAAGGCTAAGCAGAGGCACGTTAAAAGGAAACCAGAGCACCAGCAGTATGCGCAAGCATATGTCTCTTAAGCACCCAATTCAGTGGGCGCCCTATCAGGGTTCAAAATCAGTGCCTTCTGATCCCAACACTTCCAGGCCACCTCAGATCCATCCTTCACCAGCAAGTGTTCAGGCATCAGCTCCTGCTCAAGCGTACTCCTCCCAAGGTGCTTTACAAGACAGACATGACAGTAGTCAATCCTCTTGTCAGTCTGGTCCAAACGTGCAGTTGTCTGTGCCACAGCTGTATGAAAGACAGCGGAAGTTCCAACCGACACACCCATATTCCCAAAAAGTGACTGCGAAAATAGCAAAGTTGTTAGCTGTGGAAATGTTGCCGTTTAGGCTTGTGGGTACAGAGTCTTTTCGGGAGTTGATGGCTGAGGCAGCACCACGATACTCTATACCCAGCCGCTACTTTTTCTCACGTAGTGCCGTTCCCACGTTACACCAGCACGTGGTTAACAACTTAAAACGTGTTTTAACAAATGCTGTCACCGCAAAAGTCCACCTAACAACGGACACGTGGTCAAGTAGTTGTGGACAGGGCAGATACATTTCACTAACGGCTCACTGGATCAACCTGGTGGAGAGTGTCCCAACTTCTAAAACTGTACCATTTGACATACTACCAACTCCACGAATAGCGGGCCCAACATCATTCCGGGTGTCTGCCTCATCATATATGTCCAGTGCACAATCTGCTTCTGCAACTTCCTTGTCCACTGCTGAGCCTCCCGCACCATCACGTCCGAGTTGGGAGCTTTGCAGTACTGCTTCAGCAAGGTGACAACAGGCTCTTCTGAAGCTTATCTGCCTAGGTGACACACGTCACACTGCAACTGAGTTGTGGAAAGGTCTCAAGCAACAGACCGATGAGTGGCTGGCCCCACTGGAACTACAACCAGGTCTAGTTATCAGCGATAATGGTGCAAACCTTGTGGCGGCAATAAAGCACGGTAAACTTGTACATGTGCCTTGCATGGCTCACGTGCTGAACCTGGTAGTTCAGAAATTCCTCAAAATATACCCAGAGTTATCTGAGCTACTGGATACGGTGAGGCGAATTTGCGCCCACTTTAGACATTCGTCCACAGCAGCTGCAAGTCTTTCAGCCCTTCAAATCCAATTTAACTTGCCGAAACACAGGCTAATTTGCGACATGCCTACGCGATGGAACTCCACCTTCCATATGTTGGCAAGGTTTAATGAGCAGCAGAAGGCAATAGCGGAATATCAGCTGCAACATGCCCGTCAACCCGGAAGTCATACCACACACATCAGTACTTTCGAGTGGGTCTGGATCGCTGACCTTTGCGAGTTGCTGGATAACTTCGAATACTGCACCAAACTTGTCAGTGGGGATCAGTCGATTATCAGTCTCACCATCCCCATGCTCTGCCTGCTCAAAGAATCCCTAATGAATCTCAAAACAGATGCTTTGAGAGCACAGCGGATGGCTATGGAGCCAGAATTGAACATCGCTGATCCTAGCCAGCCAAGCCAATATCATCAGGCTACATTGGTTCAGGAAGATGGTGATGAGGGTGATGATGAAGAAGATTTATTTTTCTCTGGTACTGATGTGAACCCTGATGGTACTCCCAACCCTACGTTTATGTCGGTACAGCATGGGTGGGCTGAAGAGGAGGAGGCGGACACCGATTTAGAGGCCACGACGCGTAGTGATCTTCATTCTGTTGTAACCGAGGAGATGAGTCTTTGCAGCTTAGCACACATGGCTGAAGTAATGTGTCAATGTGTCTCCAAAGATCCACGCGTCATTCACATCTATGACAGCGACCTCTACTGGTTGTCAACGTTTTTGGACCCACGGTACAAAGACAAATTTCAGTCGCTGCTGTCGCACTCATCCAGGGGCTTAACGATGGATAATGTAAAGAGGGATCTTCTTGATATTTTGCTGGCAATATCACCGTCTGAATCCGCTATACATCGAAGAACCAGCTCTTTGCAACAGCAGCCTTTGGTTGGGACACAAACGCCATCAATGACAAGAAGAGGTGGGGGTAAGATGTCCGCCAACTGGGCGATGTTCAACAGACCTTCCAATCAAGAACGGAATTTGCCTACGGTCACCTTGAGTAGGAGACAACAATTGTCCAACATGGTGCAGCAGTATCTCAGTGACAGTACCAGCTTCCTAACCGACCCTTCTGTACCCTTTAATTACTGGGTTTCCAAGCTGCACACTTGGACTGAGCTCTCATTGTATGCCTTGGAGGTGCTGGCATGCCCAGCTGCTAGTGTGACATCAGAGCGTGTTTTCAGTGCCGCTGGGGGTATAGTCACTGATAGAAGGTCCCGCCTCACCACTGAAAATGCCGACAGGCTCACTCTAATTAAATTCAACAAGGATTGGATATCATCACAGTTCCTAAGCCCTCCAGACGACAGTACACAATCCTAGATTAACCTAATCATAATTTATATGATTGGGAGATTGCGCTGTTAACAATATGCCCATTTTGGACAGGAATTAATTACATGTCCCTTAGCTCTGTTGATTTCATTAGGCACCCAGTCCAAGCAATAATATGCTATGGGCCAAGCGCCCTGCTTTATGTAAAAAAAGACTTTATTAAGTCCTTTGGGCTAATTTTTTGAGGCACCAAGCCTATGCCTGCATAGTGGGCGTTGCTTGTTCTATGCTCCTAGGCCAAGCAATAATATGCTATGGGCCAAGCGCCCAGCTTTATTTAAAAATAGACTTTATTAAGCCCTTTGGGCTAATTTTTGGAGCCACCCAGGCTAACAAGCTTATCATGGTTTTGGAGACACCCTGGCTAACAAGCTTATCATGGCCCTTAGGCCTGCATTTATACCAAAAATGCCAAACAGCCCCTTGGGCTAATTTTTGGAGCCACCCAGGCTAACAAGCTTATCATGGTTTTGGAGACACCCTGGCTAACAAGCTTATCATGGCCCTTAGGCCTGCATTTATACCAAAAATGCCAAACAGCCCCTTGGGCTAATTTTTGGAGCCACCCAGGCTAACAAGCTTATCATGGTTTTGGAGACACCCTGGCTAACAAGCTTATCATGGCCCTTAGGCCTGCATTTATACCAAAAATGCCAAACAGCCCCTTGGGCTAATTTTTGGAGCCACCCAGGCTAACAAGCTTATCATGGTTTTGGAGACACGCTGGCTAACAAGCTTATCATGGCCCTTAGGCCTGCATTTATACCCAAAATGACAAACAGCCCCTTGGGCTAATTTTTCGAGGCACCAAGCCTATGCCTGCATCGTGGGCGTTGCTTGTACTATCATCCTGCTGGAGCCTGGTGAAGGGTCCCACTGTACGCTCCGTAGAAAACGCGTAGACGCGATGTGTAGCATGTAGACGTCCCAGCCTCTCACATGTGTGTTCATAGTCTTGTTGCCATAGCGAGGCATTAAGTAACCCCCCAAACACAGGCACTGTTTATTTGTCAGCAACAGTTGTATATGGAGTCATGATTTGACACTTAGTAACCAAGGTGACTTCATGCGCCATGCGGGCCGTAAAGTACTTGCTAATGATGCTCTCTCTCCCCTGTCCCCCACGCCAAATGTCTCGGGGTAATCCTTGACTCCTCCCTCTCCTTCAAGCCCCACCTGTAGTCCCTAACCAAGTCCCTGTGACTCCAGCTCAAAAATATTTCACCAATTCACTCGTTCCTCAATCCTGACACTGCTGAAACACTCATTAATGCCCTCATCATCTCCCGCCTTGATTACTGCAACCTCCTTCGCACAGGCCTCCCTGCCAACTCTCTTGCACCTCTCCAATCTATACTAAACTCTGCTGCCCGACTAATCCATCTGTCCTCACGCTACTCCCCTGCCTACCCCCTCTGCCAAGCCCTTCACTGGCCCCTCCGCCCCACAGAGAGCTCACTTTAAAACACTGACCATGACATTCAAAGCCTTACACAACCTATCCCCACCATACATCTCCGACATGATCTCCCGATACCATCCCTCACGCAACCTGCGTTCATCCCAAGAACTTGTCCTACACCCCCCCTCATCTCCTCTTCCCACAACCGCATACAGGATTTCTCCCGGTCATCCGTCATGCTCTGGAACTCCCTGCCCCACCTCATCAGTCACTCGCCTACCCTGGGAACCTTCAAGAGACACCTAAAGACTCACCTCTTCCGACAGGCCTACAACCTGCCATGAGACCCCGCTACACGCCCCACGACCGACACCTTCCCCACCCTATTGTATCCCCACCCACCCCTCGTAGAATGTGAGCCCACGCGTACAGGGTCCTCTACTCTTGTACCTGTATGACCTTATTGTCTATGTTTATTGTACTTGTCCTTGTCTACCTTATCCTCATGTAAAGCGCCATGGAACCTATCGGCGCTATATAAATAAATAATAATTATAATAATGATGATGACTTTAAGCCCACCCACAAAAAAAACTACACATCCATTCCTTGAAAAAAGACAGACACAAAGCTGTTTTTTAAAACTGTGTTTCAAAAACAAAATGGCAGCACTGGTTGGACATTGTAACCATATGAAAGGACACACCCCCAACCAATATCACCCGCTTTTCCATTTTGCGGATACATTTTTAGAAAGAAGAAAAGTAAAATCAGAGCAATTGAACATTTTGCTCCAGATAACACAAAAATGTAAAATAAAAATAAAGTATTTACAAAAGCACATAGGTTCTTAAAATATTAGTGCAATGTAACTGACTGGATACCAACAGGGCACCAGTATGGTATATAAACCGGTGAATAAAAGTGGGGTAATATCTTTTATAAATTCTATAAGGTGTAAGACTGTACCAGAATATATAAGTGCACAAGAGTAGGGAGTATCACGTGGGGAAAAAAGTTGAGTAAGTTTCCCAAAAATACAACCTTTTAAAATTAAAGGATTAAAGAACAAATGGAGCCCTACAGGTCCTGGTAGGTGGGCTGTCCATCTTGTAAAAGGTCAAGGGCCCCATGTATGGCCTGGGCGAACCCTTGAGGGTGGATCCTCTGCTCAGGTGTAGGGAACGCAGGTAGGTCCCTGTTAGGTGGCCACTGGCAGTGAGGCAAATGAGGTATAGCCCTGTGGGGTGGCACATGGCTGTCCCGGGGTGTGGGCCTGCCTAGCCTGTTAGAGGCCGATAGTTTCCACCCATCCAAATAGTCAAAAACCTCACCTGGGTTGTTAGTGGGCTGACAGGCTTCAAGCACTATCTGTAATGCTGACCTTGCCCGCAGTAGCCTGTCAAATGGAATATTATCCATGAATGGTATTATACTGCGGGCAAAGTCATCATTACTCTGTTTTAAATTTGAATGAGGTGACCCCGGGATTTGACCATAAGCTGGCCCTGGCGCTCGTGGCGGCGGTGGTGGTGCTGGCCCTGCCGCTGGTGGCAGCGGTGGTGGTGCTGGACCTGCCGCTGGTGGCGGCGATGATGGTGGTGGTGGCGGCGACGGCGGTGGTGGTGATGGCCCTGCCGCTGGTGGCGGCGGTGGTGGTGCTGGCCCTGCCGCTGGCGGCGGCGGTGGTGGTGCTGGCCCTGCCGCTGGTGGCGGCGGTGGTGGTGCTGGCCCTGCCGCTGGTGGCGATGGTGGTGGAGGTGGTGGTGGCGGCGACGGCGGTGGTGGTGGTGGCGGCGGCCGTGGTGGTGGTGGTGGGTTTTCTCCACGCCGCCTTCTGTTTGGAGGTGGAGGGTTAGCTGCACGCCGCCCTCTGTAGTAAGCTTCTCTGTGGATAAAGTAAAAAAAAATTTGGTGAATGCATTGAATTTGGAAACAAAAACATAGGTCAAACATTAAGTTGCACGCTTTTTAGACTCTGTGTATCTGTGTATTCTTAATCAGATATTTTTTATTATTATTAAAGAATAACCAACTGTACATAACATAAAGGAATACGTGACTTTGTTTGCTAATTCCATAATAATACATAATTTGTCCCCCCCTTATTACCACCCACCCCCCCCATCCCATCTAATGTAGACGATCAATAACACCAATGGTTCACATGAAAAAAACGTCCCCCTGACTTCACTTTTAACTTGACATACTTAATTTACACAACTTTTAGCTTATATCATCTATATAAACCAGGGAAGGGGTTGAAACGTATACAATATATATATATAATCTATTTATATAATCGGGAGTTTGAAATTCGGGCACTGTAGCCGAATCCCAAACTCCTTAGCGTCACTGCGAGCGGAGACGCGTATGCGCCTTCGCGAGCCGCAGACGCTTAACTCACACAGCCGCTATAGCGTTTTCGCGAGCGGCCTCGCGCCCTCCGCTCCCAGCAAGACCTGCGCCCCTGACAGCGCCCCATCCGCCCCGGCATGCTGGCATTTGTACTTACCCCGTCTGTGCACCCACAGGTCTTAGCAGATCACTGATGCTGACAGCGGGGGGGACAACATAGACAATCAAATCAGGAGGAGGTCAGTGTCAGGAGGAGATGACAGCCGCCCGCTGGGGCCTGTGACACTGCAGAGGTCACAGCAGGGCTGTGTGTGCGGACAACGGGGAGGCCGGGGGCTACGGACGTACCGGACACGTCCTCTGCTCCCGGAGATCTGCCGCGGGTACGCGCTCGCAACATATCTGACGCAGGAGCCGCTCTCACCCCGCCCACACCGCGACCTCTGCCAAACAACCCACACCTCTCACTGCCCTCCTGCAGCTAACCACACCCCATGTTTACCTTTGCCATGATGTCATTCAGCTGCGGCCGCTATCTTTAATAAGGTCAGTAATGATGGCAGTAATTGGATCTCTGCTCCCTCTAGCCCGCCCCAACACTGTAGCACCATCTATTAACCCTATTCTCATCACCTATATACTCTGCTACCCACAGAGCCGCCTGTATACTCTGCTACCCACAGAGACGCCTGTATACTCTGCTACCCACAGACCCGCCTGTATACTCTGCTACCCACAGAGCCGTCTGTATACTCTGCTACCTCAGAGCTGCCTGTATACTCTGCTACCCACAGAGCCGCCTGTATACTCTGCTACCTCAGACCCGCCTGTATACTCTGCTACCCACAGAGCCGTCTGTATACTCTGCTACCTCAGACCCGCCTGTATACTCTGCTACCTCAGAGCTGCCTGTATACTCTGCTACCCACAGAGCCGCCTGTATACTCTGCTACCTCAGACCCGCCTGTATACTCTGCTACCCACAGAGCCGTCTGTATACTCTGCTACCTCAGACCCGCCTGTATACTCTGCTACCCACAGAGCGGCCTGTATACTCTGCTACCCACAGAGCCGCCTGTATACTCTGCTACCCACAGAGCGGCATGTATACTCTGCTACCCACAGAGCCGTCTGTATACTCTGCTACCCACAGAGCCGCCTGTATACTCTGCTACCCACAAGAGCCGCCTCTATACTCTGCTACCCACAGAGCCGTCTGTATACTCTGCAACCTCAGAGCTGCCTGTATACTCTGCTACCCACAGAGCCGCCTGTATACTCTGCTACCTCAGATCCGCCTGTATACTCTGCTACCCAACAGAGCCGTCTGTATACTCTGCTACCTCAGACCCGCCTGTATACTCTGCTACCCACAGAGCGGCCTGTATACTCTGCTACCCACAGAGCCGCCTGTATACTCTGCTACCTCAGACCCGCCTGTATACTCTGCTACCTCAGAGCTGCCTGTATACTCTGCTACCCACAGAGCCGCCTGTATACTCTGCTACCTCAGACCCGCCTGTATACTCTGCTACCCACAGAGCCGTCTGTATACTCTGCTACCTCAGACCCGCCTGTATACTCTGCTACCCACAGAGCCGCCTGTATACTCTGCTACCCACAGAGCCGCCTGTATACTCTGCTACCCACAGAGCCGCCTGTATACTCTGCTACCCACAGAGCCGCCTGTATACTCTGCTACCCACAGAGCCGCCTCTATACTCTGCTACCCACAGAGCGGCATGTATACTCTGCTACCCACAGAGCGGCCTGTATACTCTGCTACCCACAGACCCGCCTCTATACTCTGCTACCCACAGAGCCGTCTGTATACTCTGCAACCTCAGAGCTGCCTGTATACTCTGCTACCCACAGAGCCGCCTGTATACTCTGCTACCTCAGACCCGCCTGTATACTCTGCTACCTCAGAGCTGCCTGTATACTCTGCTACCCACAGAGCCGTCTGTATACTCTGCTACCTCAGACCTGCCTGTATACTCTGCTACCTCAGAGCTGCCTGTATACTCTGCTACCTCAGAGCTGCCTGTATACTCTGCTACCCACAGAGCCGCCTGTATACTCTGCTACCTCAGACCCGCCTGTATACTCTGCTACCCACAGAGCCGTCTGTATACTCTGCTACCTCAGACCCGCCTGTATACTCTGCTACCCACAGAGCGGCCTGTATACTCTGCTACCCACAGAGCCGCCTGTATACTCTGCTACCCACAGAGCGGCATGTATACTCTGCTACCCACAGAGCCATCTGTATACTCTGCTACCCACAGAGCCGCCTGTATACTCTGCTACCCACAGAGCCGCCTCTATACTCTGCTACCCACAGAGCCGTCTGTATACTCTGCAACCTCAGAGCTGCCTGTATACTCTGCTACCCACAGAGCCGCCTGTATACTCTGCTACCTCAGATCCGCCTGTATACTCTGCTACCCACAGAGCCGTCTGTATACTCTGCTACCTCAGACCCGCCTGTATACTCTGCTACCCACAGAGCGGCCTGTATACTCTGCTACCCACAGAGCCGCCTGTATACTCTGCTACCTCAGACCCGCCTGTATACTCTGCTACCTCAGAGCTGCCTGTATACTCTGCTACCCACAGAGCCGCCTGTATACTCTGCTACCTCAGACCCGCCTGTATACTCTGCTACCCACAGAGCCGTCTGTATACTCTGCTACCTCAGACCCGCCTGTATACTCTGCTACCCACAGAGCGGCCTGTATACTCTGCTACCCACAGAGCCGCCTGTATACTCTGCTACCCACAGAGCCGCCTGTATACTCTGCTACCCACAGAGCCGCCTGTATACTCTGCTACCCACAGAGCCGCCTCTATACTCTGCTACCCACAGAGCGGCATGTATACTCTGCTACCCACAGACCCGCCTCTATACTCTGCTACCCACAGAGCCGTCTGTATACTCTGCAACCTCAGAGCTGCCTGTATACTCTGCTACCCACAGAGCCGCCTGTATACTCTGCTACCTCAGACCCGCCTGTATACTCTGCTACCCACAGAGCCGTCTGTATACTCTGCTACCTCAGACCCGCCTGTATACTCTGCTACCCACAGAGCGGCCTGTACACTCTTCTACCTCAGAGCTGCCTGTATACTCTGCTACCCACAGAGCCGCCTGTATACTCTGCTACCTCAGACCCGCCTGTATACTCTGCTACCCACATAGCCGTCTGTATACTCTGCTACCTTAGACCCGCCTGTATACTCTGCTACCCACAGAGCGGCCTGTATACTCTGCTACCCACAGAGCCGTCTGTATACTCTGCTACCTCAGACCCGCCTGTATACTCTGCTACCTCAGAGCTGCCTGTATACTCTGCTACCCACAGAGCCGTCTGTATACTCTGCTACCTCAGACCTGCCTGTATACTCTGCTACCTCAGAGCTGCCTGTATACTCTGCTACCCACAGAGCCGTCTGTATACTCTGCTACCTCAGACCCGCCTGTATACTCTGCTACCTCAGAGCTGCCTGTATACTCTGCTACCCACAGAGCCGTCTGTATACTCTGCTACCTCAGACCCGCCTGTATACTCTGCTACCCACAGAGCCACCTGTATACTCTGCTACCCACAGAGCCGAATTGGAACCTAATGTATATATTAATAAATAATAATAATTGTACACAACAGTGCTGCAGACACATACCTTGGCATACGGGCCACCGGGTAAAGGAAGGACAGCCGGTCGTAGAAATGGTAGTGGGTCAGCAATGGAGCAGCTCCCGGTTCTCTCTCCGAGTACTGCCGGTACTGCTTCCTATGCTGGTCCCGGCAGCTCCTCCACCGTTTTTTAAGATGGTCAACTGTGAAATGATTTCAAACCGGGTTTAGAGATGTGTAATATTTGAAACACCAAAAGTATGTGTACAAATCAACAATAACATTTTATTCATGTTGTGTGTGTAATGTGTATACAAGGCACAGTGACACGACAGTGTGGAACATCATCAACAGCATTACGGACATTGAGCTCACGTGGCCACAATCACAAATGAGGCAGGACACATGTCAACGCATAGAGAATGTAATAGTGTGGGCACCAGACTCTGGTCATTAGTGGTATTTATATACACCCAACCCCTTGGCCGTAAGAGCCAAGAGGATCAGACCTTAAACTAAGTGTACTGTTGTGACCCCATCCAAATATAGGCAACTATGCGGTGGAGCATGATAACACATTCAGGGTCCTGTATACCCTGCTATGGGGGCCCTGTATTCCCACTACTGGGGGCCCTGTATACCCACTGGGGCACTGTCTACCCACTGCTGGGGGCCCTGTATACCCACTGGGGCACTGTCTACCCACTGCTGGGGGCCCTGTATACCCACTGCTGGGGGGCCTGTACACCCACTGAGGGCCCTGTATACAGGGACTGACTGGCACCCTACAGTTTGGGTGGCAACCCTCCCTCACCGGCCCGACACAGGTGAGGACGGGAGGTGGGGGGGGGGGTGATGACTGGCGGCCACCTCACAGTCACCGCAGCTCCCGCAGTCTCCTAGGGCTCGCTTCCAGCTGCAGCCTCTCGCTCCTCACAGCCGCTCGCTCACAGTCGCAGCCGCACGCCACTCACAGACGCTCACTCCCGGACGCAGCCGCGCGCTGATGATGTCATCGCGCGGCCAGGAGCTTCTGTTTCCGCCTGCTGCTTCAGGGACATGCGGATGATTCATGCTCCTGCAGCCGCATGACCCGTGGCACCTGGGCCAGTCCGCCCCTGCCTGTATACCACAATATGGGGGCATGTATACCCATCTGGGGGCCTGTATACTCTGCAGGGGGAGGTGTATACTCTGCTGGGGGGCTGTCTACCAGTGATAGCCGCTGTATACCAGGATGGCGGTCAATATGTTTTCACAGTTTTTGGGGGCAAAAATAGGGGGGTCGGCTTATACACGGGTCGGCTTATACACGAGTATATATACAGTAAATGCAATATATAACGTGTGAACTCATTTTACTTACTCATATTGCTCTGTTCATCATGGCCACTCAGATGGAACGCAGGGAACATCTCTTGGGCGATCTCTCTCCAGGCTGTATTAATTTGGGTCTTATCCCCATAGTCAGGATCTGTAGGGAGCCATAGAAATGGACGAGCCTCCACTAGTTGAATAAGACGCAGTGTGTTCACCGTGCCACGGCCTGCTGCCATGATTGCACTGATGAATGGATTGCTCTGTGTGTGCGCCTGTCAACGCGACTCTTTTCCTGTTTCCTTAAAGCATGGTGTGTGCTGGAGAATCGCTTCCCTCGCATCATCGGCTCCAAGCCTCCAAATAAGAGAAAAACCAGCGAGTTTGGACTCGCACACTTTCAGAGACACATCAGAGAGTTGTAAATGTCATTATTCGCTATTACTCGGTTCCCTATTCATTAACATTGGACTCGCTGGACTCGCAACGAGTCCCGAGTCCTGGACTCGGACTCGTTGGGGTCTTGCAATTCCGAGTCTTTTAGGACTCGCCCATCTCTATATATAAACTTGTGCAAGAAAGAAAAAAAAAATTTTAATTGCACTTCTTGAAATAGCTGTGACGTGAACGGGTCCGCCCTTAAAGAGGCAGGATATGACGTCACTAGCTGAGAACAGACCCGTGGAAGCGGAATCAAACCGCGAAACGGTGCCGTCGTCTGCCCCATCACTCCCTCCCCGCACCTTTGATGTAACCTGAAAAGGAATTAAAACAGAGCAACTACAAACCAGTGAGTGCCGTCTTTTTTTTCTTTCTTGCACAAGTTTATGAGCAAATCCTAATGACTGTGCAACCCCGGTGGTCAGTTGGCACCCTTAAGGTGCTCTAGATAGGACCGAATCGGTCCGTGTAACAGGTAGAGGTCACACAATAGTGCCGAGCAATCTATTTCTCCAAGTGTACATGCATATATTATATGGAGTCATTACAGAGTGATCTATTTCAAGTGTTTCTTTCTGTTAATGTTAATGATTATGGCTTACATTTAATGAAAACCCAAAGGTTTTCCTTACAAAATAAAGTAGGGAGAATAAAGAGTTAAAAACCATGATGCCGCATTCCATGAGACATCAAAGGGTGAATATAATATTGATTTATTAGTCAACATGTTTCAGGGCTCCCAGAAACGCCCTGAAACATGGCAATATGATATTGATTTGTCCTGAGGAAGGAGCCAGGGAGCCCTGAAATGCATTGAGTAATATTCAATATTATATTCACCCTTTCATATCTCTTGGAATACAGCAGCGTGGTTTTTAACCCTTCATCCTCCCTACTCTATATGCACCACACTGGGGACTGCAGCAGCCGTGATCTGCTTTTATAGTGGTTGTGACTCTCACAACCACACAAGGTGAAGCCTCTGACACCTATTTAGGGACCAACATCACAAAGCTCTCACTAATGTCAGGGAGACCAGTCGAGGAAAACTCTGCGGGCAGCCGGCTAAAGCGCTCAAACACAGTGAAATCCATGGTGCATTGCCCCCTGCCCGCAGTGTTTTCCTTGACTGGTTTCCCTGAGATCAGTGATTGCTTTGTGTTGTTGGTCTACCAGGCATTGCTCCCACCTAGCCAGAATCCTACTCCACACTGATGAGCGGCAATACCCCAAAACAGCTGTCTGTGGATAGATACCTGGCTTTGATAATTCCCTTGTCATACCCTTAAGCTCGTAACTGAGTCTGATAGTGACTGAAAGGGCCCCTTAATATGGTGGTTATGGTGTTCTCGCAAGAAGTGTCAAAAGTTCATTGTCCTTTAAGTGGGGTCTGTTCAAAGATGTGATATCACCAAACCCCCTTTCAATTGATGTAAAAATGCATGAATCCATGTGAGACATTCAATCTTGTTTTGAATGTGTCAAAGGTCGTTATCAATTTGTATTCCCAAATTCTTCTCTCTTTCTGAGACTTGAAGATACTTTTTAAAATGAGCAGCCTCATGTCTGTTACCCTGTGGTCAGGGCTGCACAAATGCTTGGCTACATGTAGATCCATACGCCTTTCTTTTATTGTGTGGTGATGAGAATTCATTCTTGTTCTGAATTGTAGCCCGGTCTCCCCTACATACATGCCACTTGTTGGATATTTTGGTACATATAATTAAATACACCACATTGCTTGTGTTGCAACTGAAGTTACCTGGGATCGTGTAGTCCTGACCTGTTCTGGGAATCTTTATCATGTCTACTTTCATTATAAATGGACAGGGTTTACACTTGGTCTGGTTGCAGGGAAAGATTCCTGTAGCTGCTGGACATTCTACTAGGGTCAAGATTATGTTTTTAATTTTTGGGGTTGCCCAAAGCTTAGAGAGATGTGGGGAGAGATGAACAATCTCATTAACTCCCTACTCAAACAAAAAATCATTACTACACCACAAATGGCACTCCTCTCCCTTGATATGGGCTGTGTAGACCTCAAATATAAATATTTATGTATTCATATCTTCCTAGTGGCAATAAATGCAATCATCTCTAATTGGAAGAGTAACTCAGTGCAGTTCTGATAAGTTAATCGCCACCAGGAATCCATATTGGTAGCCTGTCTTTAAAGACCCATTTAAGATATTAGACAGTGAAGGCCACGTTACACACACAGATATATTGATCAAAGATCTCTGGTTGCAGTGAAATCATGGACACATTGTTCCATTGTACACAGCCACAAAATGGAGCAATGTGTCCATGATTTCACTGCAACCAGAGATCTGTGACCAATATATCTGTGTGTGTAACGTGGCCTTAACAGTTTAGCTTTGAATCTTCTGTAATTTTGCCAACACTTGAAGACCACATAGTTCCATTGTCGATGTTTAGTGAGAAAGTAAACTGCATAGTTTAATTACTAATGATTAGTGAGAACGTGTATGTTTATAGTATCATACAATTACTGCATAGTTTCATTAGCATTGTTTAGTGAGAAATATTGTGTTTATAGTATGGTAAAACATCTGGTACCAATAAAACCTTTGGCATGTTTCATCCAGTGATGTATTTTTCCGATGTTGATTGACATCTGAAGAGTTGGCCTCTCAGAAAAGCGATACTATATCGGGCAAATAGAATCTGTATTTTCAAGGGCTTGCGTAAACTTGGTTACGCAAGCATTTTTTCAAATTAGATATAAGCTAGTGAAGACCTCAGCTAAGACAGAAGCCCTGTTGACCTGTGGACTATAGGTGACGCCACAGTGTGGATCCCAGGAATTTCTCTGTCTTTGCTGTTCTGCTTTTCACAGCTGATGTTCCCGGACAGATGATGTGCTGTTCCTGGTGAAGTTGTTTCCTGTGTAGTGTGCAATGTAAATACTTTACCTTTGTGATTTTTATTATGCAAAAGTGTACGCAATATCACACTATTTCCTATTTTCTATAATCAGTGAATTATTATAATAAAATTAATCACCTTCTTTTAAGCCGTATCTGACCCCTTTAAATACTTGGCAAAACACTCAGTCCCCAAAATAAATGAAATAATAGACACTGTTAACCTCCACAGTAATTATGAAAAATACCATGCAATATGTAACGGATATCACAAATCTTATCACAAACGTTGGGACAGCTGGATCAATTTAGATAAAATAATCCAACCGATGCCTAACTGACAGTCTGAGCAAGTGATTAAGTATACCAAGCACCCCATAGTTAAGTTGTTAATAAATTAACATTTTTATGATATTCTAATTCATTGAGATGCCGTATGTATAGTACTAAGGGTAAGCAATCAGAAGGTGAGTACAGGTACTGACATGTTAGCAATAATGTAGCCCTGGGTCTCCATGCCCTGTTTGCCACTATAATTTGTAACAATAGGACTGTTAACAATGGCAATTGTTTATTGTACAAGCCATAAAAATTGAATTTTTTGCCATTTTCTAGAAGCAGGAGCCCTTCCTTATTTTTTCACTTGTACAATCCGGCAATGGTTCACATTTCCCGCTGTTATAAAAGCCACTAGCTAATAAAATATTCCAGATTACATTGATAAATTGGGGAGCATGTCAGTGAATGAATAAATATTGTATTCTAAAATACATTGGAAAGTTGCATTAAATATAGATAGGCAGTGTTGGGTATAAATAATAGAAAAGTCTATTTTCATGAGTGCTGAAGAAGATTTCTATAAAAGGAAGCACTCCTCAGATTATGTCTGATTGAAATATGTAACCTTTAAGATGTAAGCCCTTAAAATGATTAAGACTGGCGAGCAGCGACATTATTTTTTTGGACCATCTATGTAGATGCCGTGCTGTAAACTCAATAAATAAGGATAATAATGAAATAGTGGTTTGAAAGTTTGTCCGCAATCCATTGGAGACTGAATTTATTTTAAATTAATTTTGCCTTGGATATTACGGCTTATAATGCTGGTTTAAAGAGCATTAGCTTGATCCTTTCTAAACAAGCAAGACACATTGAAAACACTCTATCTGATAAAGAACACAGCCAAATGCTTTGTCAGTACTGTGATTGTGTTTAAGAATCCATAGGGACTTTTAACATTGGTAAGATAATAGGCTGCAGTGGAAGGGCTCCTTAAAGGAACTTAACATTATTTCAACTTTACAGCTTTATAAATCTTGTCATATCTGTTTTATTAGATGTGAGACCTGTGGCTACTATTGAAAGGAAAGGATTACATTCAGATTTCTAATATATGGTCTGGTTAGACCTTATCTGGAATACTGTGTCCAGTTCTGGGATGTATTAAGAGAAGCATACAATCTAGATCACGTGAAGTCATTATTGCCCTCTACTCCTCTTTGGTCAGATCTCATCTGGATACTGTGTCCAGTTCTGGGATGTATTAAGAGAAGCATACAATCTAGATTATGTGGAGTCATTATCGCCCTCTACTCCTCTTTGGTCAGATCTCATCTGGATACTGTGTCCAGTTCTGGGATGTATTAACAGAAGCATACAGTCTAGATTATGTGGAGTCATTATCGCCCTCTACTCCTCTTTGGTCAGATCTCATATGGATACTGTGTCCAGTTCTGGGATGTATTAAGAGAAGCATACAATCTAGATTATGTGGAGTCATTATCGCCCTCTACTCCTCTTTGGTCAGATCTCATCTGGATACTGTGTCCAGTCCTGGGATGTATTAAGAGAAGCATACAATCTAGATTATGTGGAGTCATTATCGCCCTCTACTCCTCTTTGGTCAGATCTCATCTGGATACTGTGTCCAGTTCTGAGATGTATTAACAGAAGCATACAATCTAGATTATGTGGAGTCATTATCGCTCTCTACTCCTCTTTGGTCAGATCTCATCTGGATACTGTGTCCAGTCCTGGGATATATTAACAGAAGCATACAGTCTAGATTATGTGGAGTCATTATCGCCCTCTACTCCTCTTTGGTCAGATCTTATCTGGAATACTGTGTCCAGTTCTGGGATGTATTAAGAGAAGCATACAATCTAGATCACGTGAAGTCATTATTGCCCTCTACTCCTCTTTGGTCAGATCTCATCTGGATACTGTGTCCAGTTCTGGGATGTATTAACAGAAGCATACAATCTAGATTATGTGGAGTCATTATCGCCCTCTACTCCTCTTTGGTCAGATCTCATCTGGATACTGTGTCCAGTTCTGGGATGTATTAACAGAAGCATACAGTCTAGATTACATGGAGTCATTATCGCCCTCTACTCCTCTTTGGTCAGACCTCATCTGGATACTGTGTCCAGTTCTGGACACCACATTTTATACAAAACATCAACAAGCTGGAACAAGTTTAGAGAAGAGTGACCGATCTGCAAACCATGTCCTATGAGGAATGGTTACAGGATTTTGGAATGTTTAGCTTGCTAAAGAGAAGATTGAGAGGAGATGTAATAGGTCTACAAATATCGCAAGGGTTGTCACAATGTAGAGGGATTAGCTCTATTCTCATTCATACAAGGAAAGGCTAGAAGCAATGCATTGGAATAGGCGGCCACGAGAGGTTGGGAGTTCTCCTTCAATGGAAGTCTTCACATAGAAGATGGACAGACATCTGTCTGGGATGGTTTATCGAATCCTACTTTGAGCAATGGGTTGGACCAGATCACCCAGGAGGTCTCTTCCAACTTTACCTTTTTATGATTCTATGTAGACCTTTACAATTTTGCTGCTTTACCTATACAACCGTCAAGATCTAGCAGGAGACTGAATTAAAAAAAATGTTTATAGTTAAATGGCACTTTGCATAATCCCCTTAGATAGTCTATTTTTTTAAAGTTCCCTGATGATGATCTACACAGATTATCCTCATAATAAAATCTTCAGAACTTGGAGTTGGTATAACAACTTTCTATTCGATAGGGTTTAATGTCTGGATCACTGGGGTTTGACCACTTGGACGTCCACCAATCCCAAGGGCTCTAAAGAACTTGTGTGAATGGAGTAGTGGTGGACCAGTTTATGGATGCCTTTTCTCCATTGGTTCTCTAAAAACCACCAGAGATAGCTGAACACAACTTTCAGCAGGTTTTTGGCACTCCTATTATGAATTAATGTAGGGTTGCTGTCTATAATCGACTACCACTACATTCACATTCAGCTCTTGGGATCGGTGCATGTCACAGTGGTCAGACCCCCAGCTATATGGAATGCATCTTCTATCATACAGTTAGCGGATAACATTAGTACTCATACTGAGCCCTTTGCGGTTCATTTACACAGGTTGATTGTATGTATTAGGTGACCACTGTGAGGTAGCAACCGGGGAACCCGCTTGCAAAACGACAAAAAACACGTGTTTATAAGTTTAACCAATGTCTACCCGTTTATTTTCACATATTAACAACATAACCCGGGTAGCATGTTTGACACATATCACATTGATTAAAAACACCATACATAAACACATCATACATTTACATATAACATTACATAATACATATATTGCACATAACGCTTATAGTAACCCGGGACCTGTAACCATCTCTCTGTCCCCATTGGAGCTCTACTAACAGCTCCCGTGGTGGCTACGGCCTCCGGCCTACTCACACATCTTACAGTACCTTTATAATACATACATTTGATATACTTCGACGATAACCCCTCCGGGTTCATAACAGGGATTGAGCAACCTGAGTACCGGGTATGTCATGTATTCCCAAGGGGCTCCTTCCTGGACGCAGCTCCGCCTACGTCCCGGTCAGAGTCCACCTGGTTCAACCATTTTGTCCCCACTCTAGGAGCCCTTTTAACCCCTGCTTCTGACCTTCGTTACATACACCTCAACGGGCCCTGTGGGTCCCAATGGCGGTACCTGCCGCCTGGCTTTAGTCACCCAGCTTGATGACACAACATTCACCCGTAGTCAGGATTCCTGCCTGACCGGGACCTTACACACCGTATGTGATCCATCATTCAAACGTCCATGGATCCCATACCTGCTCACAGCCCACATCCATGGACTGTGGCCCCTCCATGGCCCATTACAGGGACTGGCAAACCATAGTACACGGGAACCTCATCCGATACCTACTAGGAGCCCTATTACCCCTGTGTCTGGCACCACAGGCACACCCACACCATTAGAGGTCGTGGTTGAGGGACGGGTACCCTCTGCAAGCAGCAGGGCAAGCCTCCCTCTCGTCCCCACGGGACGGAACGCCTCCAACATCATCCATACTAGCTGGGTCACTTTCTCCCCACATTATTATACAATGTTCTTACATAGGTCATCATCTTACATTCAGGGCAATTGCCTAAGCCCCTACATACATCAACGGGTCCTTTACCGACTGCCTAGTCGGACCCAATAGCGGTTATGCCCGCCTGGCATTACTCACACACAGCTCACTCCGTTACACGGGAACCACTGTCTTACCGGGCACGGATCCGGGTCTCGCTACCTGTGTAACGGGTCCACCAAGCGTCCCCCAAGGGCTCCTTTCCCAGATGTGGTTCAACCCACGCCCGGACCAGTCTCCACCGGGTTCAGCCACGGCTTCCCCACCAGGTGCTATCACAACCGCGGACCTCGGCACCGGCATGGAGCTAGCATGCTCCCTTCACCATCTCAACATGGCGGCATGGACTTGCATTCCCAGTCCCTCACACAGACTGGCTCTGCTCAGCTCTCAGGCTGGTAATCAGCCCACATCCTCTCAGGCTGATGTCTGGCTGAAAATGGGTCTAATCTGTAATCACTCAGCTGGCAGCCTCTTATCGTGCCAGCCACTCCCACATGGACACACCCCCTTAGCTGCTGTTAATCAGCCTTTCACACAGCTCAGGTTAACTCCCTGTGTTCCGGGTTGTCAGCACTCAGCCCTCATTCCTTAAGGACTCCTCGATCTCATCCCACTCTCACTGCCGCTCATTAGGCTCATGAAACCTTGGGTTCACAGTTGGTTCACACAGCATTATCAGTCAAACCGGCCAGTGTGCACAGGATCATACCTTGATCCTGCATGTGACGCGCCCCGGCCATGTGGACCATGCCGGCGGTGCCTCACACCACCTATTGGCCTCATGTAAGTCAATTGGAAGTTATTTAATTTCCTAGTTAGACAGGCCGACCATTTTTTCACTTTTGTTTAATTTTTTATTTTACTTATTAACAAAACTCTGCCCCAAAAGAACATAAAGATGAATTTAAAGAGCATTTTAACATTTAAATACATTTTTGTTTTTGATGCAACTAGGTGTGGCATAAAATCCACACTTATAGTGCAAATTCACTCTCCTGCCATTACAGCAAAGTTGATCTTGGTCCCTCCGGAACACATTATCCTGGATACTCAAGAAGAAAGTATTGTTAGCACTTCCTATTCTGTATGTGTAGCACTTGGTCATATAGCCCAATAATACATTTACATGGCCAGTCCACTCCTCCTCCTCCTGGAATGATGGCTCCTGAAGTCACAAAGCTCAGACAAGCAAGAGGAAAAGATGCTGGGTGGTGAATAGGGCCAGAATGACGGACGCTTCAGATCTTCAACCTCATTTGCACATAAATTCAAACACTGATTTCTCAGTAATAGAGTGATGAACTGGCCATGTAAAGGTATTGCTGGGCTTGCCTTTGAAAAGGCTACATCTGCAAAAAAATAGTTTGGGTGAGTGAAACCCTGCTGACAGATTCCCTTGAAAACAGCAATTTAATTACTTTTAATGGCCATGCCCTCATAAACTATACAAATGATATTCATAGTGCTTTTCCCCACCTTCATATACCTGTGATTCAGACAATGGAGCTGAGCTGCTCCTTAGTTCTCCCCCTCCCTTCTGGGAGGTTACATCACACATCAGAGGGCACTCTCCATGCTTCTAGTAGCTGCCAGCCCCCTAATAATATCTGCTTCGCTGAAGTCCGAGAACAAGGATCGAGGCCATTCCCCCTGCTCTTGGACAGAGCAGAAGGATATATTACCAGGTGGCTGGCAGCTACTAGAAGCATGGAGAGTGCCCTCTGATGTGTGATTTGACATCCCCTTCCATGGCCTTAGGATACTCGGAACCGGGCTGTTTTGAGGCTTCATCACAGGGATCACAGGGACCGAGACCCAGCTCCGTGACCCTGGCGGTGTTATTAAATGTTCGGTGTTGGTGGCTTTCTCTCTTAGGGAAGGGCATATGACATGGAGGGGATGACTGGACCTGGGGTTATTAGTTAATTTTACGTGGCGCTACCCGCAGGTTGCGGCTATAGATGGCTGCTGCTGCTCAACAGAGCTGACCCCCAGGGTGGCCAGAAGTACCTGAGTGAGTTGTTAGTTGTGTTTCTGGTGCTTTTGAAGCTTAAGAAAGTTCACAGACACAGCAGGTTGCAGTATTCAGATCTTTTACTCACAGTCTTTGTGCAACAGCCCGCTGAGCACTTGGTTCTTGGAGGCAGGGATCCAGCTACTCATGGGTAGTAGGATGGTACATAACTGCCACCCCTTCTCTGTCCTTTCTCAACCTCTTTACACTGCACTTGCCTCGCCTGTCCTGCCTTGCGCCTCGCCACACAGAGCTCTGAGCCAGTGACTGTGGGCTTTTCTTAGGGATAAACCTGCAGTATCTCCCCTTAGCCCTATGGTTACCACCTTTTCAGCAGATGTGCATGGAAGTCGACTGTGTCACCATGAAGGTGCCACAACCTCTGGGTTGCTAGTTGATCCTGGTTTGTATTATCTACTAGTCTTGAGGTTCCTGGTGCCCCAGTTCTTTGGCCTAGTCCCTCCACTTCCTTGCGCTTGACATTTAATTTGAGTGCCTCGGGTGTAATGGCCACTTCCCGTGTCTCTAGGACCCTTTCTTTCTCCTGGAGCCTCCTAGTTCTCCTTCTCTGCTCCTCAGTCTGGCCTCTGGACACTTCTCTCAAGTTCTTTTCTTTCTGTGACAGGCTTTCTTTCTCTGGCTTTCCTCCAACTCGACCTTGGTGTTCAATGACCTCTCCTCTGCTGTTCTACCACCTCTGCTCAGCTGGTTAACTCCCCTCTACTGTTCAACTGTCCGTTCTCTTGTGTTCTAGATCTTTCCCGCTCTTCTTATACCTTTTGTCACGTGCCCCACATCATCTACGTGTGTTCTTCCTGGCCTCACTCCTCCCAGGTGCTCCCTCTAACTACTTCCTTCACCACCAACCCCACTACAATGGTTCCTAGTGTGATATGGGTGTCCCGGCACCAGTCCATACCCTTCTTACCCGTGAGTGGGATACTACACCCCAACAGGGGCACTGTACCTCTGTGGCAACTGGATCTGCAAGGACACCACAATTTAACATCCCAGAGGGGAGAGAGAGCACCAAGGAGAAACTGCAGTGTCACAATGAATTACATTCAGTTTGGGGGTGCAAAACAGCAGTATGGATCTCATTGCTATAGTATTTAGGGTGTGGCCATGATGGTCTAGGGAGCCACCACCTGTTATAGGGAATCCTATAGACCAAGCAATGTTTGTAAATGGACATGTAAATGAGCTCTCTTCCAGGAAGACAAAGCTGTAGGTCCAAATACTGGAATTACATTACCTACAATATAAATGACTTTGGTATACATGTACTCAGTATTTTTTTTTTCTGAACTATAATTTCTTACCATACAATTTTTACCAAACTTGTCTTGCTATGCATAGTACTGCTCATTACAATCCACATATAGAAGATGCATAATGCGGCCATGCTTATTTACTATTTCTATTCTTTGTAAGTCACTGTAATGTGAATTAAGCATTGACTTATTCAATAATACATGAGATTCAGTCTTCCTTATGAAAATCTAGCCTGACTTGTGTGCAGTCACCAAGACTTCTTATACCGTCTGATTGTCTTCAAGCCCAAATTAGCTCCCTAGCAAGATCTACTCATTTGGGTTAATAAGACCACAGGGATTATACCAATTGTACACTAATTACAACATATCAGTGTGGGTCATATGTCCACACTTCTTCATGAGTGACTCGCTGATCCTCAGAAGACCCTGCATTACTAATTGTGTATGTATAGTGACACTGTCACGATACACTAGCGAGAGGGGTCTGAGCGAAGCCTTCAAAGTCCATGCATTGCCTGGGCATCTACATCACCTCATTACTCATTTAGCTGCCTCATCAGGCTCCATCTGAAGCCCTGGGGTTACTGTTTAGATAGAGCTCATTACCTTATTACCAGACACATAAAAATCTTCTATTTGTCTTGTGGTGAATCAAATTGCTCCGTGGCAAATTATAGAAGAATGTCACTCTGCTAGCTATCAACACTAGTCTAAATCACCGGAGAATGGCCAGCTTCATTAGTTAGAATATTTAATTACTTTATACAGGGTGAGGGAACAGTGGCATAGAGTGAAAGTAGGGTGGCTGATGCATGGCCACAACACTTCATAGGCTGATTTCACACTGGCATTTTTGTGAATCCGGGGGTATGCAGGAAAACACTGCACCCCCCAAATCCCCCGTAATGATGCAACTGGATGCCCCCGCATCGGTATTATCACTGATCCGGGCTCACATATCAGTGATAATACTGTGTGGGAGCATCCCGTTGCATCTGGTGGAGTACCTGTTTCTGACGGATCTGGTGGAAAATGACATGTTCCCTAAGGGGTGTGTAATTTAGAACTGAATTCTGGGCATGCGCAGTCTAAAAACCCGGATCTAGCACCCAGGATCCAGCAGGATCCGGAGTCCGCTGGATCCTGGTTTCACAGAACCCTATATTAATTCATCTTGCATTGCCTCAGATCCGGGTGGTCACGGTTTTGTCATGGAAACCAAAACTGCACCAAGTTGTATTTTTGGTCTCACTGACAAAACTGGTGACACCCAGATCAGGGAAAAAAGTAAAGAACTAACAAAACTGGTACACTGACAAAACTGGTGACACCCGGATCAGGGAAAAAAGTAAAGAACTAACAACATTGGTACACTGACAAAACTGGTGACAACTGGATCAGGGAAAAAAGTAAAGAACTAAATGCACCAGCAAGTGCCTGCAGCCCCATTGAAAGTCAGTGAGGTGAAAACTGATGCCGTTCAGCTTAAGGTGGATGTACATGGATGTCAAAAAACGCCAGTGTGAAATTATTATTATTATTATTTATTTATATAGCGCCATTATATTCCATGGCGCTTTACATGCTAAAAAGGGGAGACTAGGACAAGCAACATAGTAACAATACAAGTAACAATAAATGTTGACAATTCGGTTGTACAGAAACAAGAGGGGAGAAATCCTGTCCACAAAGGCTCACAGTCTACGAGGGGCTGGTGGGGATACAGTGGGAGGAGGAAATTCCAGTCATGAGGCGGTGTGGTGGATCGGGCCTTACTGCAGGTGGTAGGCTTGGCGGAACAGGTGGGTCTTCAGGCTTCTTTTGAAGGTTCCCAGGGTAGGAGAATGTCTGATGTGTTGGGGCAGTGAGTTCCAGAGTCTGGGTGAAGCACGGGAGAAATCCTGTATGCAGTTGTGCGAAGAGGAGATGAGGGGGGAGTAGAGGAGAAGCTCTTGGGAGGATCGCAAGTTGCGTGAAGGTAGGTATCGGGAGACCATGTCAGAGATGTATGGAGGGGACAGGTTGTGAATGGCTTTGTATGCCATGGTTAATGTTTTAAACCGGGATCTCTGGGACGTAGGGAGCCAGTGAAGGGCTTGGCAGAGGGGGGAGACAGGGGAGTAGCGGGGAGACAGAAGAATTAGGCGGGCAGCAGAGTTCAAGATAGATTGAAGAGGTGCAAGGGAGGTATAGGGGAGGTCGGTGAGCAGGAGGTTGCAGTAATCGAGGCGGGAGATGATGAGAGCGTGAATAAGGGTTTTAGCAGTGTCGTGATCAAGGAAAGCGCACATCCTATAGATGTTTTTGAGCTGGAGTCGGCAGGAGGTGGCAAGAGCCTGGATGTGGGGCTTGAAGGAGAGGGAAGAGTCAAGGATAACCCCGGGGCACTTGGCATGGGGGACTGGAGAGAGAGAGCAGTCGTTGACGACGATGGATAGGTCAGGTAGTGAGGGGGAGCGTCTTGGGGGAAGACTATGAACTCGATTTTGTCCATGTTCAGCTTAAGGAAGCGAGCAGAGAAGAAGGATGAGATGGCGGACAGGCAGTGTGGAATTTTGGATAGAAGGGAGGCGATGTCAGGACCAGACAGGTAGATTTGGGTGTCGTCGGCGTAGAGGTGATATTGGAGGTCATGGGACTCAATAAGTTGTTCTAGGCCGAGAGTGTAGATTGAGAACAGTAATGGTCCAAGAACCGAGCCCTGGGGGACCCCGACATATAGGGCGAGGAGGATGTGTGGGAGTGGGTGACGCTGAAGGTGCGGTCCGTTAAGTATGAGGAGATCCAAGAGAGGGCAAGGTCTGTGATGCCAAGAGATTCCAGGATCTGTAGTAGAAGGGAGTGGTCAACAGTGTCGAAGGCGGCTGACAGGTCAAGGAGGAGGAGAACAGAGTAGTGGTGCTTGCTTTTGGCAGTCAGTAGGTCATTTGTGACTTTGGTCAGGGCTGTTTCAGTGGAGTGGAGGGGTCGGAAGCCAGATTGCAGGCGGTCAAAGAGGGAGCAGGAGGAGAGGTGAGAGGACAGCTCAGAGTGGACATGCTGTTCAAGTAGTTTAGAGGCGAAAGGGAGGAGAGATATAGGGCGGTAGTTGGAGACAGTTGTGGGATCAAGGGAGGGTTTTTTGAGGATGGGTGTGATCAAGGCGTGTTTGAAGGCTGAGGGGAAGGTGCCGGTGGTGAGTGATAGGTTGAAAATGTCGGGGTCGTTGCGACAATACACTCCTTCACCAGTCACTCCAAATTAGATTATAAACATATGGTACCAGATAAGAGTAAATCAGACGGAGAATCTGGTTCAAACTTATAATATGTTCGTTGCTTTATTAAGCAATGGCAATGGTCACAGCAACTGCAACTTTATTTCCGGGTACACAGCATTTTATACTCTAGGGAATAGGCGTGAATTGGCCAGGACAAGGTGGGATTAGATGGGGGTTAGGTGGGGTTAGGCTAATACATCTATCTCTGTTAGTAATAATTAGTCCTTGTCTTCTCTGCTAAGTCCATCCTTCTTGACACAGTGCCATCTCTGGGCTCCTGGTATGTGGAACATCTCAGATTTCTCCTAATACTCCTTGACACAGGGGTCCAAGGACAGCTTATCTTCTCAATTCTCATCCATCTCAACACAACAGTATCTTCTTTTCAGCAGACAGATATATCTATTGGGTACTAGGTTAAGGGAAAAACTTTTTGTTTCTCATCTAGAACATTAGTAAAAATATATAATATAAAAATATATATAGAAAATATAAGTCAGTGGAAAAGTGTCCCCAACAAAAAGATGAGTTAGGGCTGGGATGATAACGGAGGTGAGGTTGGGAATGAGGTGTGATGGGAGCGGGTCGTGGGTGCTGGTGGTGAGGTGTGATTTTGACAGGAGGGAGGAGAGCTGGTCTTCACTTATAGGGGGGAAGCAGTTGATGGAAGTAGAGGGCAGTATAGGTGAAAGGGGAGGCTGTGGGGACAGTGGATCAAAGCTGTCTCTGATTCTGTCAATCTTTTCTTTGAAGAAGGAGGCAAAGTCTTCTGCAGAGATAAAGGGAGAGGGAGGGGGAGGAGGCGGGCGGAGTAAGGAATTGAAGGTTTTGAAAAGTTGCTTGGGATTGTGGGACAGGGAGGTTATTTGGGATAAGAAGAAGGTTTGCTTGGCGGTGACAAGTGCAGTCTTAAAGGCGATGAGGGACTGTTTGAACAGCGCAAAATGCTCAGTGGAAAGTGATTTTTTCCATCGCCTCTCGGCGACCCTGGATGCCCGTCTCAGGTCTTTAGTGAGGGTGGTGTGCCAGGGTTGCCTATTAGTGTGTGGAGCATGGTGTTTGAGGGGGGCGGCTAAGTCGAGCGCCTTGGTTAATGTGGTGTTGTAGAGGGTGGTGGCAGTGTCTGTGTCACGTATAGATGTTATGTTGGCGAGAGGGAGAAGGGATTCTGAGAGTGAGTGTAGATCAATGTGTTTTAGGTTTCTGCGGGGATGATCAAGTTTGCGGAGAGGAGGTGATGTAGTAGGGGAGGTGAGGGAAGAGAAGGTCAGCAGGTTGTGGTCAGACAGGGTGAGGGTTGAGTTTGTGAGATTAGTAAAAGAGCAAAGACGGGTAAAGATGAGATCCAGCGTGTGGCCATCTTTGTGGGTGGCAGAGGAGGACCATTGGGAGAGCCCGAAGGAGGAGGTCAGGGAAAGAAGTTGAGAGGCGGATTGGTGGGCAGTGTCAATGGGGATATTGAAATCACCCATAATGATGGTGGGGATGTCAGTAGAGAGGAAGTGAAGTAGCCAGGTGGTAAAGTGGTCGAGGAAGGTGGGGATAGATCTAGGGGGGCGGTAGATGACAGCTAGCTGGAGGTTACAGGGGGAGAAGATGCGGACAGAGTGGGCTTCGAAAGATGGGAGAGTAACAGAGGGGGGTAATGGAATAGGGGCGAAGGAGCAGGTGTTGGATAGGAGTATGCCGACACCTCCGCCATTTTTGTCAGAGGGGCGGGGTGTGTGGGAAAGATTGAATCAACCTTATAACTATGTCACCTTGGTTTTCAAGTTCATTTTCACAAGTTGAGTGCTGATTATAATTGGCTGTGTTCTGTTGTAGCTTTGGCAATAAACACTTAGGGCCTTTTCATATCTGCATTTCTGCTCCATTTGGCTTGCTTTCCGTTTTTGACAGCATGTGTGCCAAAAGATTGTCCTGTTTGTGGTGATACTAAACGTCTGTTTTTTCATTATTTTAGTGGTGAAAAAACATCAGAAATTTGCAGATGTTAGGGGTTTGTGTTATTATTATTATTATTATTTTTGGTTGATTGAGCGGTGTCATAGATTATTTTTAGAGGAGGGGGTTGGAGAATTCACCATAGTGCAAGCAAAGAGCCCTAGGCTTGTAGTCACACTTTAGTGCTCACTCACCATTAACTGCTACGTAACATTGCTATTCATCTTACTTATAATCCTGCTATACCTTATTATACTTTATACATTATTGCACACTACCTTACATTACATCTATTAGCATTACCTTACATTATGCATTATCACTACACATTATACCTTATTACATGGAAACATCACATTACACTACATTACTTTATCGTTCATATTACACTCTGTATGCAAAGAAGCTTGACATTATTCACAATTATTACATTATTGCAGTACATTAGTGTGGTTAATGTCTTCAGGGAGGAATGCAACTTCCAGTCAACCTCCTTACATTAGACCTAATGCAACAAGCAGACAGCCAGCTGTAATCCAACCATCATGGGCGCCAGAGTGGCAGATTGGAGACCCCTGACTAAACCCCCATCACACTAAGTGATATCGCTAGTGAGATCGCTGCTGAGTCACAAGTTTTGTGACGCAACAGTGACCTCGCCAGCGACCTCACTATGTTTGACACTTAGCAGCGACCAGGCCCCTCCAGGCCTCAAGAGCTGCACACAGGTCAGGTTTTCAGGATTTCCTTAGTATTGCACAGGGGATGGAATCATTATCAGTGCAGGTAGTTCAATTATCACCTATGCAATACTAAGGAAATCCTGAAAGCATGACCTGTGTGCATCTCTTGAGGTCTGGAGTTCCCTATCCCTGGGCTATCGGTAATACAGGACAGGACAGGTCATCCAGAGCAAGACTTACTATTTATATCTGCTCTCAGCTCTGTCCTGGACATGAGTATGTGGAGCAGATGACCTAATCCATTAAAAGGGTTCTTAAGGATTGTTATTAAAAAAAAGAGCCTGAGCACTAACAGGCAGATAGCTGCCACCTACCTGCCTGTAGTGCCTGGCACCATTCACCACCTCTTTTCTCAGCCAAGGAGCGGGTGCCTACCGCTCCCGCTCCTTCCGGGGAGAACATGGCCATGTAAACAGAGCAGCTGAGGCTTTTCCACTCTGCTCTGTAGAATGGGTGGGACAGCCGGTCTCCTGCTGATTGACAGCCGGCTCCCCGCCACTTGATTATGTTAGCTGGCTGTCAATCACTGTGACGCCAGCTATTACGCCCATCTACAGATGGAAGAAGCCACCTCTCCGTAGATGTCAGCTCAGTGGAAGCTGCAAGATCACTGACAGGAGCATGGACATGTGTCGGGCACAACAAGCAGGTACGTGGTGACCCGCCCAGGGGTCTATGAGAACTCGGTACCCGAGCGTTGATATGGGGGTGCTGTCTCGGTGGCTGGTGCTCGGGCCCGTAGCCCTGGGGGGTCAGCTGAATAAAGGGTTAAATAATATTCTGGTGAAGGCACCAGCGCTGCTTCAGACCTCCGGGGATGATGGACGGGCAGCTTGGGCGGTACAGCTCCCCACACGTAAAGCGGGGTCCCCGGGGCAGTGATGAGGTGACTGGGATTTGCACAGGAAAGTGGTTAGGCAGCTGGGCCGCTGCAACAGTCTCTAGGCCGAACGGGTTCAGGGATGGACAAACTGACACACACACTGTGGATCATTTCTATACCTTTACTGATGGTATTGCAGGCACTTTCCAGGGTACGTTTGAGGTGGTCGGGAGGCACTTCTGGATTTCCACAGTGAGTGATGGATAAGGCCTCCTTGTCTTTTTTCCCTTATTGAAGTCTCTGACCCGTGTAAAACTAAGCCTTACTTCCTCTGTGTCTTTCTCTCACCCATTCTGTAGCATCGAGAACCTTTGTGTGGGCTACTGCTATGAATTCTCCTGCAGTCCCTAGCTCCCCTATTGGTTGCGTGACAGGTGTCCGGGAGACTGGAGTCTCCTCGGTGATCTGGTATTTCTACTGGGCTTGATGCTCTCCTGCAGACTCAGACTTCAGTGTCCGGGTTGCTTCCTGGGGTGAACCGATATGGGACCTCAGCCCCCAGTCTGCTCCTCTACTCTTTAAGCCTTGCCTTCGACCTCACTTTCAGGCTATCACACTTGCTAGGCTGGTCAACTTGCTCGGGCCTAGCACGGCTCCAACAAACCAGGACGTCTTCACAGTTCTCCTAGTGACTGCAAACTCTGGCTAAATCCTCCCCCCCCCCCCCGCACCAGTATTTATAGGGGATCTTGCTTAAAGGCAGCAAGTGGAGCTCCCCTCTCTGTTCTGGGGTGGAAGGTGTTCTGTGTATGTGGGTTACCTGCTGTGGAAATCCATCCATGCCTTAGGTGGTTCTGTGGCTACCGGTAATGGGAGGGTGCCACAGTGGCAGCTTCCTGCCTGTTAGTGGTTAGGCACGTTTTTGGGGAGCTAAATCCCAGATAACTCATTTAACACCAAATCACCTAGTAGTGCAAAGGAAGCTGGGTTTCAAAACTTACTCCACATGGGGCATTTTTATATACAATGAGCTGGGAAAACTTTCATTTTCTACAGAGTATACTCACAGCTTGGACTTAGAAAAGCCACATCTGACCCAATGGTCGTCATGCTGAGATTTTCTCCCAAAGACCCTAAAGCAGAACATTACTTTAAATGGCAAACAAGAACTTAACATCCCAACATATGAGGAGAGGATTGATTCCCCTAGTCACAGCTTTCTAACGATACAGAGTGTTTTTGTCCTTTGTGATGTTGATATCGCAGGAAGATAATGAGAAAATAAAGGATTTTATCAAAGTTATGAGCATCTCATGGAAATTTGAGTTTTGTTCCCCAGGGTCTTTTTAATCAAAACAAACATTAAGTTTTATAGCTGTTTGCTATATTAAAAGATCATTAGCCTTGCATGCTCAAAGTCGTTAATTGTTTTAACCCCTCTGGACCTGCAGGTCCTTATTAGTAATGTGTTCTTCTCTTTGCGTGTAGAGTGAAATGGGTTTAATCTGGCCCATTTAGGTATCACTGAGCATTAACACATTGTACTCAGCATGGCCTCCAGATCCCCCAGAGTTTTCTGCTAGGGTATTACTCTTAAATTAGCAAAGGGAAATTCTCCTCCTTGTAGCTGGACAGAAAACAGCTGTGCTCATTAAAAAAAGGAGAAACAGCTAAGTGGTTGTATAATTAACACCAAGTAATTAACACTGAATTTTAACAGTACTGTAGAATTTTTCTTTTGCAGCAAACTGATACTTGTTGTTACATAGATACATAGATAAAATTAGTGTACTATCTATCTATCTATCTATCTATCTATCTATCTATCTAATAACAAGAAAAAAACTGCACAGCACTCACAGACTAATGTGAACTGGTGCTAGCAAAGACGCAGGGTCAAATAATTTGAAAAAAATTCTTGCAGCACACAGCTACTACCAACGATGTACAAATGCTATAAGCTATATGTATTTGAGGAAAAAGTTTAAAAACTTAGGTTTTTTTCAAAAAACTTAAAAATTCTAATTTTTTATTTCTGAAGTTCTTAGTACACACATTGGCCAATGTCTGCTTGCTCATCAACTGCGACAAAGTGACTTCAGGTCTGATGAGTCCTACGCTGATATCCCTATCCTCCTTGTCCACCCCCCACTTCTCAGTGGGCAGACTCCATCTAGACCCCCGATCACCTGTAGGTAAATGAGGGTGCACATTGCAGCAAGGAGCCTGCAACTCCATATGATAAATAACAAGAAAAAAACTGCACAGCACTCACAGACTAATGTTTAAAAACTTACGTTGTTGGCTCCATGTCTGCAATTTGCACCCTCATCACCTACAGGTGGTCTAGGGTCGAGATGGTGTCCGCCCACTTAGTAGTGGGATAGGGAGGACAAGTAGGACAGGGATGTCAGCGTAGGACTCATCAGACCTGAAGTCACTTTGTCGCAGTTGATGAGCAAACAGATATTGGCCAATGTGTGTACTAAGAACTTCAGAAATAAAAAAATAAGAATTTTGAGGTTTTTTTTTTAAAAACGAACGTTTTTAAATTTTTTTCTCATATATATACCGCTTGTCAGCATATGTACATCATTGGTAGTAGCTGTGTGCTGCAGAGAATTTTTTCTTCTTGTTATCTATCTATCTGTCTGTCTGTCTATCTGTCTATCTACTTCCCAAAAACAGACAGCACTCCAGTAATGGGTGAATAAGGACAGGTTTAATACAGCCCTTGGTGGCGCGACACTTCTGCCCAACAAGGTCTTTATCAAGCACAGTGTAAGTTCACAAAAAATTCAGTTTATATGCTGACTTTCACCAATTAACAATTAATAGAGTTATATCAAATACCGTATATACTCGCGTATAAGCCGAGTTTTTCAGCCCAAAAAGTGGGCTGAAAAGTCCCCCCCTCGGCTTATACGCGAGTCACTGTATACTGTATGAGTAGGTACCAGTACTCGGTGCGAGTATAGCGAGTACGAATACTTTCGCAGTGTATACATACACTGCGAAAGTAGCCTAAAAGTGATTAAAGTTGTTAAAAATAATAAAATTACATACTCACCTGTCCGACGCCTGCACCGGGACCGGCAAAGAAGACATCCGATCGCTGGACAAGGACCTGTGACTACCAGCCGATCAGATGGCCGGTAGTGATTTGGCCAATCAGATGGCGCCACGTCACAACCACGTCATGGCTAGCGGCTTCCTGATTGGCTAGTTTGCAAGGTCCTGACAGTACACCTAGGATCTTGCAAACTGGCCAATCAGGTGGCCGCTAGCGATCACGTGGTTGTGACATGGCACCATCTGATTGGCCAGATCACTACCGGCCATCTGATTGGCTGGTAGTCACAGGTCCTTGTCCAGCGATCGGATGTCTTCTTTGCCGGTCCCAATGCAGGCGTCGGACAGGTGAGTATGTAATTTTATTATTTTTAACAACTTTTAATCACTTTTAGGCTACTTTCACAGTGGATCTATAGATACACTGCAAAAGTATTAGGACTACTCGCTACTCCCGAGTACCCATAAGATACTCGGAGAGTAGCGAGTAGCCGAATACTGCTACTATTCGGCGTATACCGAATAGTAGCGAGTATACTCACTCATCCCTAATAGCCACACCAAATCACCCACATTCAGGTCTGGGCCAGGCACATGTCTACAGTCAGCCACACGCTTGCACCTAGGTCCTATACTAAGTAAACGCTGCTTAACTTTCCTCCACATATGGTAGAAGATAATGCCTCAACTACCCGATCCTCTTCAGGCACCCTGGAAGAATACCCTTGATGAAGATTATTGAACTGAGGATGTTGACCATAGACACAGAAAAAGGGGGACTCCCCAGAGGACTTATGATAATGATTATTAATGGTGAACTCCACAAGAGGAAGGAAAGCTGACCACTCCTCCTTATTGTCAGAGACAAAGCAGCGCAACTACTGTTCTAGATTTTGATTCATGCGCTCTGTTTGTCCATCAGACTGAGGATGGAAAACCGATGAGTGAGACAACTTTATCCTTTATACTTTAGTGAGAACAGAAAGATTTCCAGAAATTAGCAACTACCCCCTATCAGATACAATATCAGGCGGAATTCCATGAAGTCTGACCACTTTGCGTATAAATATCTGAGCCAGGGTCTTGGCATTGAGTAAGAAGGTTAACGCAACGAAATGTGTCATTTTAGAAAATCAGTCAACCACAACTAAAATAACAGTGTTATCAGCAGAGGAAGGTAAATCTGTAAAAAAGTCCATGGAAATATCAGTCATTGATTTTCTAGGCACACTAAAGGCCGGGTTACACATACCGATATTCCAACGACCCGATCAACGATCTGACCGGACCGGGATCGCTGGAACATCGGTATGTGATCGCTGGTGAGATGCCACACAGGCAGACTCACCAGTGATTCCCCAGCAATGAACCGACACCCGACGGTCGCAGGGATCTGTCTGGTGTCTCGGGCGCAGCATGGGGATCGCTGGTCATTGCCCCTGTCACACATTCCGATGCATGTGTGCCAGCGGGAGACCAGCGACCGAAAAATGGTCCTGGCCATTCTACAGCGATCAGCGGGCAGATCGCTGGTCGTTGTAGCATGTGACACGCAGCGACTTTGCTGGCGAGGTCGCTGCAACGTCACAAAGCCTGTGACGTTGCAGCGACATCGGTAGTGATGTCACTGCGTGCAACACCAGCTTTAGTGATAAGCTAAATTAGTTACCGGCAATGTTTCTTTCCGAAGCCATGACAGCACCACCTTAGAGATAGGTTCCACCCATCCAGGACAGGAAAGCCCTGAAATAAAAAGGGTGTCACCTCCTCTCTGCCTCAGTTGGTTACAGAGTATGGAGAGGACTACCAAAAAATATTAGTGCCACCACCAGAAAAGAACAATTCAATAAAACACCCCACACATGCAAATAACGGTATACAGAAGATAAGAGGGAATAGCAGTGGTGCTGTCATGGCTTTGGGAAAAAACATTACCGGTAAGTAATTTAGCTTTTTCCATCATTGCCATGACAGCATTGCCTGAGAGATTTCAGAGAAAGGAAAACATAGGGAGGGATTACCACTTCAAGGACCCGCCTACCGAAGGTCACCTCAGAAATGGAAAATAAGTCAAGTTGGTAATGATTGAAAAAAGTATGAGAAGAAGACCAAGTAGCAGCTCTACAAATAAGCTTTAAAGGTACATCAGCCCGCTCAGCCCAGGAGGTGACCCCTGCTCTGGTAGAGTGTGCTTAAGATTTGATGGGACAGGGACCTCAGAGGAGGAATAGGCTAATGCAATGGAGTCCCTTAGCCACCTGGTTATAGTACCCTTGGATACACTACTACCTTTGGAAGCTTCCTGGAAGGAAACAAATAGGGTCTGGGTTCTCCTAAACTGTTTGTTGTCCTCTAAGTATTGGATCAGGGCACGTCTAACATCTATCGTATGTAGCGTCGCCTCCTTTTGGTTAGAAGATTTGTCACGAAAGGAGGGGAGGACAATTTCCTGAGTCCTATGAAAAGTCTTAGCAACTTTAGGCAAATATTCAAGGTCTAGATGGAGAATGACTCTATCTTCCAAAACCTGAGTGTATGGAGGGGATACCAATAGGGCCTTTAAGCCAATGATCCATCGATCAGAAGTTAGGCCTACTAAGAGGGCAACGTTAAGGGTCAAAACTTTCAAAGGTGCATTAGATAAGGGCTCAAGGGGGGTTTAGTCAAGGCATCTAAGACTAGACCAAGGTCCCATGGAGGAAGGGAAGGGCAATGAACCGGAGTAGCTCTATGACAGGACTTGATAAATCTGGACACCCAGGAATTTGAGGCCAAGTTGGAGTTATACAAGGCCCCAGGGCAGAAATTTGGACTTTTAGGGTATTAACTGACAACCCCATATCCCAATCCCTTCTCTAAAAATTCTAGAATGAAGACAATAGGGATTTTCCCGGTAGGGAGTGAACCCAAGCAGGAGAGACATTTTTCCCACACCTTACCATATATTCTTGTGGTGACTGGCCTCTTTCTGTTCATGAGGGTAGTCACCAGATTGTCAGAGAACGCTCGATTCTTCAGTAGTTCCTGCTCAAACTCCAGACCGTCAGCCAAAGATTCGAGACTTGAGGATCGTAAATTGGGCCCTGGGACAGGAGGGTAGCAGAGTCCGAAAGGATCCATGGATCTGATATAGACATCTTGGAGATCCAATAAAACCAGGCTCTCTTTGGCCAAAGGGGAGAAATTAGAATAACCCTGGCCCGATCGTCCCGAATCTTCCGCAGGACAGCTGGAATCAGTACTAGTGGAGAGAACGCATATAGCAGGCCAAAGCTCCATGGGAACTGGAGTGCATCTAGAGTATGGGGTCTGTCTCTGGGAATTAGAGAGCAGAACTGAGCTACCTGTCTGTTCTGTCGGGTGGAGAAAAGGTCCATTACGGTGGCAACCCATCTCCCGGATATCTGAGAGAATACTACCGGGTCTAACCTCATCCCCCATTTCTTAACTGAGTACGACTCAGGATGTCTTCCCTGTAATTCAGATCCCCCCTGATGTGTAGGGCAGGAAGTGATAAGTGATGAGTCTGAGCTATCTCAAAGATGTCCCAGGTGAGTGACATTAGGGAGAGACATCTCGTGCCCCCTTGGTGATTTATGTAAACAATCAAGACTCTGTTGTCGGAGAGTATTCAAATATGTCTCCCCATCAGGAGGGGAAAAAACCTCTCTATGACTTTCTTTATCGTCCAAAGCTTTCGGAGGTTGAAGGACATGTGAGACTGATCTGGATCCAACTCCCCCTGCAAGACATGTTCCCGGAGGTGAGCACCCCACCCCAGTGACCTGGCGTTCGTCGTAATTATGTCTGACACTGGAAGAGCCCATGGAATGTCCCTTGCTAGGTGATCCCTCTGAAGCCACCATCTTAGTGATTCTATAGTCTGTGTAGAAAGACGGATAGTCCCCTCTAAACAGACTGCTAAGTGAACCTGTTCCTGGAGGACTTCCCATTGAAGGAGTCTTGTGTTCAGCTGAGCCCAGGGTACTGCCGGTATGCAAAAGGTCAGGGTGCTTAAAAGGGGCATGACTGTCCTCAGAGTCATCTGAGGGTTTTGTATAGTCTGTGTCACTAAGGAGATGACCCTCTGCTGTTTCTCTGGAGAAAGGAGACAAAGTTGAGAATGAGAATCTAATACAAGCCCCAGAAAGTTCCAATGTGTTGAGGGTATTAATCTCGAATTCTCCGTATTAATCAAGCATCATAGACTCGTCAATACGGTCCTGGATTTCTCCAGCTGAATGCTGCAGTCTTGGGGTGATCTTCCTACTATTAAGAAGACGTCTAAATACAGGATTATGAGCACCCCCTGGTGATGTAGGTGAGCCATCACTTCTGCTACAATCTTTGTGAAGATTCTCGGGGCACTTGACAGCCCAAATGAAAGGGCCTGGAACTGGGAGTGCCTGAGCACCTGTCCCATTTGAAGTGCCACTCAGAGGTATTTCTGATGAGATGGATGGATCGGGACATAGTAATAAGCGCCCTTGAGGTCTAATAATACAATGTGACAGTCTAGAAACAGAAGCTTTATGGCTGAGGCCTGCTTGGAAAATTTTGCCACTGCCACATCTATTTTAGGACAAGAGTCCCAACAAGTAGAGGCCTCTGGATCAAAGGGATATCTTTTCTTGATGGAAGAGGTGAGGGATCCCTTTCTTTCTGGTTTCCTCCATTGTTCCCTGATTAGTGCTCGGAACTTGTCATTCAGTGGGAAGGTTCGCTTCTTCTTCTGTGAGAGGCCTCCAAACACATGAGGCCTTCTACTGACTCTGGGTCCTTCGACTTCCCCAGCCTCATAGCGGACCTGACTGGTTTTATAAGGTGGTTGATCTCATCCTTGGGGAAACAGGATCTGCCCTCTAAGCCGCTGTCAGAAGAGGAAGAGTCAGAGGAAGAAGAAGTAGAACTAGAGCCATGAGAGTCTCTGAGGGTCTTAGCTGGGGAACCCTCCTGATATGGGGAGGAGTAATGTCTCTTGCGTTTCTTCTCTGCAGACTTGAGGGACTTGAACTCTTCCCTGACTAAGTCCCTGAGACTAGTAGCTAGACTAGGAACAGCATCTCTCACAGTCCTATCGATACAGAAGATGCAGAGAGCCTTAGTATAATCATCTGGGAGGAGTTCTTTACACACACCACATCCCCTATGATGCTTTTTTGAAAGCTTCTTTCTGGTAACCTAAAATTATTTGGAAGAAAATGACCCATCACGCCACTGCCCTCTATATAGTCTCCTGGAAGCGGGAACAGGCATTTCATGGGCACTGCCATCTTGGACTCAACTGAGCATGCTCGGTGACATCACTTCCTGTTTCCCTGCCCGAAACCAGAAATGTCTCTGAAGGGAAGTCTTCTGATGTTCACCTGGGCACACAGTGTATGCACGCTGCCACAGGCACCGCTGTGGCCAAGGTATGACCATGGTGCGCATGGTGGCTCAAGTGGTTAGCACTCAAGTGGTTAGCACTGCAGCCTTTGTAGCACTGGGGTCTTGAGGTCCTGGGTTCAATTCCCACCAAGTAATGAACAGAAAAAGGAGAGCGGAGGGGCGCTCCTAGTGAAGTCCAAAACGCGTGGGGACTGAAATTCACGTACAACATCTCCAATACTGGTTTACAATTTTTGGATCTTAAACATTTTACACACATGCTTTCCCCATCGCCGCAGGATTCCTGCAACAGCTGGGGAGATACATGTCCGGAGGAGGAGGCAGCAGGACCACAAGAGGGATCGCAGCAGTCCCACGGTCAGGCACAGCATACCTGACATGTGAGTGCCCTAAGTGCCGATTGTGTTTCTTATCATTGTAGGGCCTGTGGTGATGTAATGAAGAGGGCGGGCTGGAGCATCACATGACCGTACAGAGCCCTCTCTCTTCATTACATCACCACAGATCCTGCAGACACCTCACAACAAGCTTCCTCTTATAGGACCTGTGGTGAGGTAATAAGAGGGAGGTCTCTGTGCAGTCACGTGATGCTCAAGCCATTTTTTACCTCACCACAGGTCCTGTAAGCTGCAGAGAGACCATGGCTGGCTGCTGCAGGAGCTGTGGTGATGTGAGCACAGTCTGTACAAGTAAAAATTAATTAAACATTTATTAATTACAACACATAAAAACCACTCTGCCACTCCTGTGGCGAAATATAACCCCTAGCATGCCATAGGATCTGCAGAACATGCTGGGAGTTATAGTTCTCCCATGGGATCTTAAAGCAGTGTTATTTTTCAGTGCTGGAGTGGTGCTTTAAATATAAGCCCCATGCCCTCAATATACCGTATATACTCGCGTATAAGCCGAGTTTTTCAGCCCAAAAATTGGGCTGAAAAGTCTCCCCTCGGCTTATACGCGAGTATATACGGTATATAAAAAAAAAAATCTCAAGGGGTAGTACACAGCAGCCCCAGGCCCCCCTCACTGTTTGGCGCCCCCACCTCAGGATGCCCCCCCCCCCCGCACGCAGCGCTGCGCTCATACATTACCAGCCTGTCAGCTGTCATCCTCCGGTGGCGGATCGCGGCTCCCGGCTCCGGCTTCCATCTTCTTCTGTGTCTTCCTGCATGTCACATGACCGGCCGGCGTCGCGATGACGTCATCGCTATGAGCCCCGGTCACAATGCAGGAAGACACAGAAGAAGATGGAAGCCGGAGCCGGGAGCCGCGATCCGCCACCGGAGGATGACAGCTGACAGGCTGGTAATGTATGAGCGCAGCGCTGCGTGCGGGGGGGGAAGCATCCTGAGGTGGGGGCGCCAAAAAGTGAGGGGGGCCTGGGGCTGCTGTGTACTACCCCTGGGGCTGCTGTGTACTACCCCTGGGGCTGCTGTGTACTACCCCTGGGGCTGCTGTGTATACCCCTGGGGCTGCTGTGTACACCCCTGGGGCTGCTGTGTACTACCCCTGGGGCTGCTGTGTACACCCCTGGGGCTGCTGTGTACACCCCTGGGGCTGCTGTGTATACCCCTGGGGCTGCTGTGTATACCCCTGGGGCTGCTGTATATACCTCTGGGGCTGCTGTGTACTACCTAAGGGCTGCTGTATACCACTGGGGCTGCTGTATATACTGCTGGGGCCTGCATACCACTGGGGAGGCTGCTGTATACTACCACTGGGGAGGCCTGTATACCACACTGCTGGGGGCTGTATACCTGTGCTGGGGTCCACCCTCGGCTTATACACGAGTCAATAGGTTTTCCCAGGTTTTGGGGGCAAAAGTAGGGGGGTCGGCTTATACACGGGTCGGCTTATACACGAGTATATACGGTACTCACCTTCCAGCGTCTTCATATGGTAATTTACAGACACCACACTGGTTCCGCAGTGCAATCTCCTGCCAGTAGCTTTCAACATAATTACATACTAT
>JARQOC010000004.1:85358328-85627700 GCA_033576535.1 Allobates femoralis
ATGTACTGACAGGGGTTATAGTGATGATGTATTATTGTATTGATGGGGGGCTCTGGCAATGTATTGACTGTTTTTTGTGATATATTACTGTATTGACAATTGTTCTGGTGATATACTGACAGTGGTTCTGGTGAGATATTATTCTATTGACAGTGGATCTAATGATATACTGACAGGGGTTCTAGTTTTGTGTTATTGTGTTGCCGGTGGTTCTTGTGATGTAGTCATGTGGATGTTGTAATCTTTAATTTAACAAACTTGATCCTAAGACATTATAGTGCAAGTTTGCTTGATGAAAAATACAGCTGAATGTCAGCAAACAAATGACTAAAGTCCCAAAGCACTACAGATAGGTGTCCGATCGCTCTGCTGGCAGCGAGCTTGCTCAGCTCTCCCATATACAGAAGCACTCATTCTTCCCAGTGTTGCTGCATACTGTATGGATGCTGCTGTTAGGACACTTTCACATCAGCAGTTTACTGATGTTTCTGGCCGATCCGGCAGATGGCGCCGGGTCTGCCGTCTAATGGCTGACTTGCAGCACCTATCCAGCAAGCCCCATGCCTTGTTTATGGGGCTTGCGGTCGGGAGCTGCAAGTGCAGTTCTGCTGTGTCCGGCAGATCCGGCACTTGCTGCGGCAAAAAAAAATTATGCTAACCGCAGGGTTTTTTTGCGGCCACAACTGCCCGATTTGCCAGATCGTGGTAAAACTGCAATTGCCGCAAGCCCCATAGAGAATGAATTGGGGCTTGCCACAAGTGTACCGCAAGTCAGATATTAGGAGGCAGTTGGGGTAAATCGTCCGGATCCGGACAGAACCGCTGATGTGAAAGGGTTCTTAGACGTCTCTGGCTGCAGCTTATCACTTAGAGGACAAAATGATCTACAGCCTGTAATTGGACATGCTGGATCCTTATTTCCTTTGGCCAATCATCAGTTAGAGCCCCCATACACATTAAACTGTCCTCACAAGTTTAGCCAACTGTAGTCTCATGTGTATGAAGGTCTAACTACTATCTGAAGGCTACGAGCACTGACATCTGTGAACCCCCTGAGTGCTGGAATTCAGATAAAAGACAGGACACACAGTTAAAAAGGAAAACCTCAAAAGACTGAACAGCAATTCATTTTTATATTTCCGTGCACGAGTTCCTTCCTTTTAGCATTTATTTGTTGCTTTTTTCAGGCGGATGTGCCTGAAAAATAAAATGCTGTGCACATATGCTTAGTTTGACTCATGGGGGGAAGCGGGCGGTGCGCAAACGCTGAAAGTGCCTAGGGCGGCAGGAACTCCAAATACGGCTCTGGTTGGTCATGCTGGGCAGAAAAAGACTCTCTTCCTCATCTCACGGCATTAATGGTGGCTACCTCTGTGCAAAGAAATAATGGACTTTGTTGCTTCCTGCCCATCCTGTTCTCGAAATAAAACTCAAAAATTGCTTCTGTTCAGATTATTACTACCATTTCCTGTGACTTCCACTCCGTGACAGCACCTGTCGATGAATTTCATCACAGACCATCCTGTGTCCTCCGGCTGCTTTGTCATTGGAGTAGTATTGGACTGCTTACCCAAGATGGCTCGTTTCTTCCCTTTGTCTTGCTTTCCCTCTGCTCTGTAACTTGCGAGAAAATTTATCCAGCACATCTTCCGGCTTTATGATTTTTGCAACACATCATATTTGACAGATTACTTCAATTCATGTCTAGATACTGGAGAGCTACCTGTAATCTCCTGGATGTGTCTTTAGATTTTTCTTTGGCTTACCACACCCAGTCCGGTGGCCCGGTACTATGTTTCTGCAGCACTTTCTCAATGTACACCATCGTGATTGGGTCAAGCTGCTACTTTGAGGAAAGTTTTATTATGATAATCATACCAGTGAGTCCTCTGCATAGTCTCCATTTTTCACTGTCTATAGATAAAAGTCTTGCATCTTTCTCCCAGTGTCTTTTACGTCCAGCATCTGAACTGCTGATGCTCTCTCCAGGGAATTCTCTAAGATCTGGGAGAACACTAAACTCTCAAGATGTGCCTACCTATTTCAATATTGAATTTTGGCAATGGTGCATCAAATAATGATACGGTGGTGTGTTGCAGCATTTTTAGCAAGTACTTATACCTTCTGGATTTAATTCATGTATACAAAAAAATCCCGGGCACTAGTGGCGTTTGCTTTGCTCTTTTTGCCAGCTTCTGCTCTACAGTGTTGCTCAAGTCTTCAAACAGCGATTTATCATGAATGATAGAAAAGATGGCACTCACCCTGTTTTTCCTTGAAGGAGATTGTGCTTTATTCCATTGACATGGAGTGGGTTACACGAGATTAAGGAGGGAGGGAGGGAGGTGGAGGACGACGGGTGCACTGTTTCACATTGCTCAGGCTTCTACCCGTAGAAGCCTGAGCAAGGCGAAATGGTGCGCCCATCGTCCTCCACCACACCTCCCTCCCTCTTTCCTTAATCTCGTGTAACCCACTCCATGTCAATGGCATAAAGCACAATCTCCTTCAAGGAAAAACAGGGTGATTGCCATCTTTTCTTCTATCATTCATGATAAACCTTCTGGATTTAATGTTTACATTACCATTTTGGCAAGGGGAATTTTATGTGTGTGGTGCCCCGCAACGAGTGCGTCACAGTAGGGTATTGCAGCCATAAATGCAGCCGCAATATTCTCTGACACAGCAGACATATGGTTAACTTAGAGATCCAAAACCCTGCATGCATCACTTAACATAGAGGGCCAATCCAAGGTCCTGGTGGGCGGAGTGTAAGGGTAGTGTAGGAGTAGTACAGTTAGTCTAGACAGAGAAGGAGTCGAGTCTAGACAAGAGAAAGACACAGACTTGAACTTGGAGTAGGAGTGGGGGCTCTGCACCTCGTGCAGCCCCCGGGCCGTCACCGGACGGGTGTTAGCACCTGAGGCCTCAACAACCGGGATCGGGCATCACCAACCACGGATTCCAAAATACCCCGGTGCCCAACCCACAGCCGGTCCACTGGTACCGAAGCTGGCAGCAGTTCACCTCTGCTACGCGAACCAGAAGCGTGGAGGAGCAGCTTTACACGAGCACCCCACCACCAGCCAACTTCCAGTCGTCTAACCAGCGGTGTACCCACCGAGGGACCCAAGGCTCCCCAGAACATCCATAACGTATATCTTGGATAGGGATTGAAGCAGCCTCCCCGTACCCGACCTGGTATTCCTAGGCGACAATGGCAAATACTTAGCTAGAATGGAGGAACACTACGGATCTCTGAGGGACACCTATCACTGCTGAGTCCACCCGGTCCACTACCCGTTAACTATATACCATGTACTGCCTGCTGGTTACAGTAAAGACCCGTTACAGAGACTTTCAGTGTCCGTGCTTCCTTATGATTGCATCCGTCCGCACACAAGGTAACCGCAGCTGCCGCACAACATCTTAAGCAGCTCCAGCCTCCGGGGATCACCGCTCAGCCTGTGGGGAGCGTTCCATCTTGCTGCTATCCATCCCCCGGGGGTTCCGCAGCATCGGTAACGATTACCGAACTACTCATAGGTGGCGTCACGAATAAATTAACCCCTTTAATCTGTTTCTACAAGACGTCTTCAACTTTTGATCTGCACTCAACCGGGCCTCACTACCGGCAGGCGCGGCCCACCCGTGACAAGGAGGAAGGAGCTACAGCCTGTCTAAACCGGAGTCCACGGGCCTGCGGTGAGTCATGTGCTTTATCCGAAAAATTCGTAAAATAATTTTATTTTAAATTCAGTCATTAAATCGTGCAGATTGGGATTTAGTCATGTCATATTTTTCTGATGTTGGCTAAGTCTGTCAACAAAGTTTACAAACAAATTAAATGTTATATATGTGTCTAAAACTTATGGTAAGGAAAAGTCATGAAATTAGGAGGTTAGTGGCCACAATGATACACAGCAAGCGATGTGTGACTGAAAGAGCATAGAGGGGAAAAATCTGCTTGCTGTATGGTCAGCTGTGAAGCAGGTCATATCACGATTGTGGTTGATGTATGAGGCTCAACAGTGCCAGAAAGTCATGGTTGTAAGGGTAGTGAGTCCTATGTGTGGCATCTCATGTGTGGGTGTTCTTTTACATGTTGCCAGTGGACGTCTCTGTCGCAGTGTGCTGTCTGAGATATTAGAAAATATGCTGGATATGTGGCACCCCAGAATCCAGATGCCACTATGTCATTATCTCCCCCGGGAAGAGGGGTAATGTCATACCTGATGGTACCTTTACACGCCGCGACGGCAGGCTGGATACATCCCGCTACTTCACGTGCACGAGCACGCTCAAACGGCTACAAACGGTCAACGCACCCTCTTTACACGCCGCCATAAGGTGCGCTACGCCACGCTACATCTGTAGCTAGCTACATCGCCGGGTGTGTCAAGTAGCCAGCTGTAGCTTAGCGTACCACGTTTACACAGCGCTACAATAAGCTAATATGGGCGGACCTGGTAGAGCAGGGACAGCACATAGGCGTGCCACAATCGTGGATTACGAGCCGTCCGTACGATGATAGGACAGCGCAATATCATCATGATTGGCCAGGCATCGCAGGAGGCTGAGAAATACAGCACGCTCGAGCGATTGTGTAGTGTGACTGGTCAGCTCCTTAAATATGCCGCCCTAGGCAGCGACTACCAATCGTCATGCAGGAGCTTCCTCCAATGATCGGTGATGGGGCGCGGTATCCCAGAGCCTGGGACACGCCTTAGCTACATTGCAGCTACAGCCCCGGGTGTCCAGAGTTCCCTTCCGTTGCCTCTTTACACGCCGATACAGCTCGCTACCATCAGCGATGTAGCCATCAGTTTTCGAGCAGAGCCCATAAACAGATGTATCTGTCGCCGGCTGTAGCGTCGCGTCTTCAGACGCCGCTACGACGGGCTACATTGACGCTACAAGCTACATTTGTAGCCTGTAGCGGGCTGTATCCAGCCTGCCGTCGCGGCGTGTAAAGGTACCATGAGAGTAACAGAGGGAACCTGCACCAGGCAAAACCAAAGCACACAACACCTTTCTGCCTCCAGGCCTGAAGGGGGAGACCTTGAAATGCTACATTCTTTCAACAATGAAATTAATTGTGATATGTGTATCAATTTTTCTTTACAATATCTGAAATTAATATGTTTGGTTAAATAGGCTGCCTGTTACCGCCACTTATCTTTTTTTCATTTGGATATCAAAAAGGCTGTTGTTGCATTTTTTTTAATGGCCGCCATCTCAATTTCAAGCCATTGGCGAACTGATGGATGAACCATAGGAAGATCCATCTTGTTGAGCCCAGATAGGTCCACCAGGGTCTTCTCTGCTGTTATCTTAAAAGTGCCAAGCCATTTGGTTGCTGTTCTTCCTCTTCGCCTTGTACCTTCTCTTCATGTACCAAAATATCCTTCTCTTCATATGATGTCTTGAAAGTAGGCAAGTAGCTTGGTGATTCTTGCTTCAAGTGACATGCCTGGCTTGATTTGTTCCAAAATGTAAGTGTTTGTTCTTCTTGCCATCCATAGTATTAATAATATCCTTTTCCAGCACCACATTTCGAAGGCATTGATTTGTCTGTCTTTTTTCCTTGTCGTCCAAGTTTCTCATGCATATGTTACTATATTCTTTGCATTACAAAGCTCAAAATAGGTTCAATAGACTCAAAAGGGAATTGAAAATGTTATAAATATATTTTACATTCAAGTTGAGGCTTTTTAGCTAAGCAATTTGCAACAAATAATCACAATAAATCATTTTGAAAAATTTACCGAAGGTGGTGAAATCAACTTTCAAAAGATTCATTCATTTGTAGTAATACTTTTCTTTATCTATAGTTGTCTTATGAAATAGCAAACTCCCTTATATCAAGCTGTGATTACTTATGTATTCAATCAAATACAAAAATAGTTGTGCGAACACTAGAATCTAAATTTCAGACATCAAAAGTGACAATGTCATGTCCATCAGTCACAGGACCCAGCAGTGTGGCACCCCACTGGTCAATGCGCCACAGCAGGGATACTGCGCCCATAACTGAGTGTGCGGTATTCCTGTCATTGGGGAGTGTAAAGTCAACCTGAGGCTCTTATCCCAGCATCCCTACACTTAACTTAGAGGACCAATTGGCCACCCATTACCAGGGGGTAACTGGTCACGGTGGAGCATTAGGGCAGAAGGAGTGGGAAAACACACAGACAGATCTAGTCTAGTCTGTGGAACTAAGCAAGGAACAAGTCCTAGAGGGACACCACAGGGAGGGCGCCCAAAAAGGAGCGGTGACCCAGACGGAAGGAGGAGACCCAGTGCTGGACCTTATCTACAGTCCGGGGGAATACTGGTCCACAACTGGGTACTGGCTCCGAATCACAGTGCAGGTGATTCTAACCCTGAGCCATCAATACCGGTGGGTCGCAGGTCCACCAAGCAGCCCTGACCTTGTCCAGAACGTGCAGCCCCACCAGGAGCACTAAACAGGGTTGAGCCCCTTCGAGAAGAAGGATAACCTTATAGCACCCAACGGGCCTGGTAGACAAGTGGGTTGTGCAGGACAGCGCAAGGAAAGTAAGGAGGAGCAGGAACAAGGGACAGCAAAAGTAACTGAAGGAACACTCTAGGAGCCTCAAAGAGACTTTATCTTCCCCAGTGACTACCCAGCCAGCTACTCGCAAAGACTTTCGTAACCATGTACCTGAACTGCTGAAAACTGTTGCTAGTAAAAACACCTGTACAGAGTCAGCAAGCCTCCAGTGTCTTATTCTGTTAAGTTAAGAAGCTTCTGCTGCAACATCGACCTGCTCAGCAGCAGCACTGCCCTGGGGATCCTGCTCCGCCTGCAGTGAGCGTCATCAACTGGCTCTAATTCCATCATCCCCGGCAGTCTGACAGTGGCACTGGTGAGAGCACCAGAAACTGCAGGTGGCGTCACAAAATTTTTATTATTTTAACTCATTATTTAGCTGACCACCAGGGTTACAGGCCCGGGCACCCTGGGCGGGTCCTTGGCCCCAGCCATCATGTGTTTGTATTAATGGAAGGTAATAACTTCAGGACCTATCATGGAAAGATGGGGTCCATAGAGTTACAGTAAGTAACACTTTGTCCCACAGAGTTTTGCACAAACTTCGCTGATGTCAATGCGGCATTTGACTCTTTTCAGATTGCAGATTCTGACATCCCGCCTGAGGATTTACCTGATGTCTGGAATCAACACGGGCATATTCGGGAGTTGACCGGCTGTGTGCTGATTCATAAGCAAGCTAGCAAGAGTGCTATCTGCTGTCTGCTTGCTCCTCCTATCACATGTTGTGAGGAGACCTATCACAGCAGCTCCCCTCGTATTTGTGCTGTAGGAATCCTTCTAATCATACCAGCTATAGCTTATCCTATATTGGTCTGTGAGGTGTGGTGTCCCAGACTCTGGAGAAAGTTGTGCTATTTGCTTTATGTTGTTGTGGAAGTTTTCCCTGTTGTTTTGTTGTTTCTCCTGCAACTCTTATTGTCTTTACTTTTGTGTATTCATGCTTTGTGACTGAGTTTTCGTTTTCCCTTGTCCATCTATATCTCTGGGCTTCATTACTCCCATCAAAGGGGGAGAGGGAATCAGATCAGGAGTGGTCAGAAGCAGGGCCAGGTTGTAGAGTCAGGCCTCCCCACCATTAGTACACTAGAGATAAGGCATAGGCCCCCTAGCTTGAGTGACAGATCAGGCACCCTTGCTCCTAATAATCTTAAGTCATCATGACATACTTATTTCTATATTTTACATTGATCTATTCCCTCTGGCAACTTTTTAAAAAAAAGGTGTTAAAGAAGTTGGTTTTTGCTAAATGTTTGCAGTCAGTCTTTGTGACTGACTACATATGAATCCTTACACTGAATACACAGCACACTGTCAGGATTCTATGGTATTGGAGCATGGGCAGTCATGTGATCGCAAGTATTTGATTAGCATGCTTGAGGCTAGACTTGCCTATCCTTCCACAATTCACTTATATTGAGCGAGTTTGCACATTTTTAATTGGTATTTGACTTCATGGATTCAAATCACATACTTGCTGGCAATACCGAGGAATCTTGACAATGTGTGGAGCCCATATTGAAAGGATTTAGATGTCTGTAGTCATGTAGAGTACCTGTGTGCCACATGCTGGGGACCCCTGCATTAGATTGATGTCTAAATCCATCAAAATCAGAGCTAAAATTAGTTAAATTTGTATGAAGGCTTTAAATACCCCAAGGGAGTCCGGAATAATAGGCAAGGTGAAGAAAAGAAGTTATGTAGTTTTAAAGAGGAAAACAAAACTTTCTAGGCATTTTTACTACTATGCAATATATATTAGATCCTTTAGTTAATCATTGTGCAAAGTAACTAAATGCATTCTCTTATGATCATATTGCAGTAACAGATGAAGATTTTCACCCTATGACCTACCCAAAGAGCTTTCTATCCTGTCTCCATCTACCAGAACAGATGCAGGTCATTCATAATTCACACAGAAGATACAGCAAACACAATTAAGCCATCGTTTACTAATTAAGCAGCCCACCAGCATGTCTCAGTCACAAACATTCATAAACGGATGCATGTCATTGTCACAGTTGGTGCGCTATGAATCCTGACCTGAAAGCAGAATTTTGAAAAAAAGAATGGCATTTACACCATATCTAAATAGGGATGAGTGAGTATCCTCGTAACTATTCGGGTACTCACCGAATATTCGGGCTGCTCGTTACTCCGCGAGTTTCCTTGCGATTACTCGTTAGGAGTAGCGAGCAGTACATTCACTTTTGCAGTGTATCTAGATATGCTGTGAAAGTGAAATAAAAGTTAATAAAAGGTGTTTAAGATAAAAAAATAACATACTCACCTATCTGACGGCTGCACTGGGACCCGAAAAGAACACATCCGATGTGCTGCCAGGTCCTTAAGTCTGATGGCCAATCAGATGGCCGGTAGCTATCAGGTCGTGGTGTTAAAAATGCATACCTATTTACCTGAAGGATTTGTGAGTTAGCACAAGGTGTTCTGTTTTGGGGTACTTATTGAATTTCCTACACTTATGACATATTCACATTAATTTGTTTAAGACTTCCAAAAATTACCAAACAAGTGAACTGAGAAACTTGCACATTTGCAGCCATATTTTCTCCTACAGTGGTGTGCCCCTACGGTTTACATCTGTTACGCATTGATGGAACATCCTAAAGAGATGAGACTAGTCCTTTATGGTGTGTTCAGAGAGTAAATTCGGGTCTGAATACCTCCGGCCGGGCCAACATTAGAGTCAGTATTTGGACTGTGCATGCCAGACCATTTAAACCACTTTTATGTGCAAACATTCCATTCTTCAGTCTCCATAACCCACCTGAACAAATGCTGAAAAGATGCTAAAAATTATGAACTTTTGCATTTCTATATAAAAACAACTTGCGGTTCATGTGGTAAGACTTTTAAGCTTTTTTTCAACTGCTTGCTGTTTCTTAAGAAGAGATATAATTTTAATCCTAAATATGAATGAGAGTGTCCACCACAAAATTATCATATCTACAACAAAGATAGAAATGATAAAATGTAACTTTTAATTAGGGATGGGCGAGTCTACTCGCTACTATTCGGCTACTCGCCGAATAGTAGCGGTATTCGGGTACTCGCTGCTCGCCAAGTAAATTAGGATTACTCGCGAGTAGCAAGTACCGAGTACTTTTGCAGTGTATCAATAGATACACTGCAAAAGTCCTGTAAAAGAGAAGAAAAGTGGTTACAAAATAAAAAAATCGGATATTCACCTTAACCGACGGCTGCACTGGGACGGGCCGATGGACATCTATGCATGTTAAAGGACCTTACACTCTCCCAGCCAATCAGATGGCTGGGAGAGATCTGGCCAATCTGATGCCACCACGTCACAATGACGTGATCGCTAGCGGCCACCTGATTGGCCAGATGGAAAGGTCCTCGGTGTACCTGAGAGGACCTTTCCATCTGGCCAATCAGGTGGCCGCTAGGGATCACATCATTGTGACGTGGCAGAATCTGATTGGCCAGATCTCTCCCAGCCATCTGATTGGCTGGGAGAGTGTAAGGTCCTTTAACATGCATAGATGTCCATCGGCCGGGCCCGGTGCAGCCGTGGGTTAAGGTGAGTATCCGATTTTTTTTATTTTGTAACCACTTTTCATCTCTTTTACAGGTCTTTTGCAGTGTATCTATTGATACACTGCAAAAGTACTTGAAATCCCTATACTCGCAACGAGTAGCGAGTACCGAGACCTACTTGTTGCCGGTGTAGCGATTCCGAATACTACAGTACTCGCTCATCCCTACTTTTAATAAAGAATACTCTAAAAAAGCCTCCTGGCTGCACATTAGAGAAACAAGCATAAAGATATATAAAAATGCCCTAAATTGATATAAAGGGCAAAACAACCCAATGTGCAGTCAGTGAGAACATTGGTGGGCCACAAAGGCATAAAACAAGCGTTGTGATATTCTAAACACCATAAAAAGAAACAATCTAACTCAGGGGTTGGGAACTCAAGGACCACAAACAGGTCCTGTTTTCAGTATTCCCTTAGTATTGTACAGGTGATAATATAATCACATGCACTGGTAATGATTCCAACCCCTGGGCAATGCTAAGAAAATCCTGAAAACATAATGTGTTGGTGGCTCTTGAGGCCTGGACATTCTCACTCCGATCTACCTAGTATAAGTTGCCCTCATGGGTCCTAGAGAAGTCCATTAATGATCCTCTGGTGTATTGCTAGGAGGCTCACCATAAACCAGCCAAACTTTACCCAATACATGAGAATTATTTGCCACATATCCCAAAAACTCCGGACACATTTCCTCTTAAACGATTCATCAAATGGCTGGATAGACAAGGGGCCGCGCCAGCAGCTGTATATTGAGTTTTTGAGTACTTTACATCAATTTAGGACATTATTATACCTTTTTATGTTTGTCTTTTGTGCAGCCAGAAGGCTTTTTTTTATTTAGAGAATTCTATATTAAAAGTTGTATGTTATTAGTATTATCTCTGCTGTAGCTACATTTACAAAGAAGTGACCTGACCATTATTCAGGCGGCGGGAAAACTGCTTTTACTTTGTCCAATACAAGTTTTATAATAAAGCCGGCAAACAAAAATGTTGCAAAAAGTGCTAAGGAAATGACTGAAAAGAAGCAAAACAAGACATTTCAAGTCAAAAGATGCCAGTATATTGTGAAGTGTCTTCCTGCCAAAATACTCTGGGTTTATCAATGTCTGAGAGACATTGTGTGCACATAGTCATGTCCATTTACTAGAAGAGTGGCTGAAAATTGCATCTCTTGTTCTGAAAGAACTACACATATATGAATTAAATATTGGACCAACCACTAATCAAATGACAATAAACCTATCACACGTCTTATCTCTGATGTTTACTGCCCCAGCTGCTCTTCCTCCTCCCAACACAGACCACTATGCTCTGCTTATTCAACCCGGCATATGTGTATACTGTATATGTGTGTGTTCAGAATTTGTGTCATTATTCAGCCTGAAGAAGAGTCCTAAGTTGTCTCGGAAGCTTGCTATTATTCACCATCTTTTCAATTGGCCATTAAAAGGTATCAACCACTGAGCACTCTCAGATTCTAATATTTCCCAGGAACTTTGTAATGCTCAAAGTGCTTAGAGGGCTCCTACTCAGGCAACCCCTTCTCATTCACCATGTTTGGCCCTGTTAGCATAAAAACACTCACCTCTCATGTTGCTGCTGCTCTGTCAGGATGACTTAGTGTAAAAGTGGAACCAGGGCACGTGATCTGTCCCTAAAGCTAAGGAACTCTGAACTCACCCTATCTCAGGGGTACTCCTGATGGTGGAGAGGCCTGAGTCTCCACCCTAGCCCTGCTCCTGCGCAGCCCAGTGCTAATTCCCACTTCACCTAACCTCTGGAGCAGGGAAGGAATGCAACCCACAAGTAAGGACAGACAGGGGGAACCAAAACACAAGCTCTTATCACTCACACACAAGGAGAAAACAATATGTGATTTCAGAGAAAACAAATACAAGCAGGATATAAGAAACGCAACAAAGAAGTTTCCACCATACACCAAACAGGTTGCAACTGTTTCCCATAAACTGGAACATCACATCACAGACCGGTCATGCTAGAGCAAGCTAAAGCTATAATTGGCATAAGAGACTGAGTTCCACCATATTCAAAGAGTGGAGACTGCTTTGATAGGAAAGAAGCAACATGAAATTCCATCAGCACATTACCAGCCATCAGGAAGTTAACTCCTTGAAGACTGATGACCAGTGAGCAAAAAAGGTTGACGTCCAAACTCAGGCTGAGCAAAAAAGGAACACAAAGTTGCTAATCAGACATCACAGTGTGAACAGTGTCAGAAAATGGCAAAACACCAAATGAGAGCAGAGCGGAACACCACGTGACACGTTCCATCTGTGTTGGCACTCACTCTTCGAGGGCTCACTTGATGTAGTTACGTCACGTGATGTCTGCACCCGAACAATGCACTGTTCCCACCTTTAGACAAATTAAAAATAAAGGGGAAATTTGAGTGATGGCTGACTGCTGATGTCCTATTAATGTTTGGTTTTTCAGAAGGCAGATAGAGTGAAGCAGGGACTGAATGGGGGCAGGGGTGAGCTCCCAGAGAACAAGTGCCAACACTAATGTAGCGACACATGAGTACAGTGAGTCCTCACTTAACGACAGGGTTAGGGACCAGAAGGTTTGTCGTTAAGCGTGTCCCGTCGTTAACCGTGACCCTGTAATTCTCCAACCGGAGTCCAGTTATGCTGTCCAGTTGCTGGTCCCATCTGCCCGCATGCTGTGTTCTACAGCTTCCGGCCGAACATGCTGTACAGTCCAGCACTCTGGGGGGCCACGTTTAAACGGTGCACAGGAGACGTTTCCTGTGCACCATTTAAACACGTCCCCCAGAGCGCTGGAATGTACAGTGTACAGCATGGGCGGCCGCAAGCTGTACAACACAGCATGCGGGTAGATGGGAGCAGCAACTGGACAGCATAACTGGACTCCGGTTGGAGAATACTGTACAGTACTGCACAGTACAATGTGCCAGAATCCTGAGACCTGAAGCCACCAGGGAAATCCCCTTTCATAATCTCAGGAGACATTCTGGTAAGTGTTGTACAGTACTGTACTGTAGTTAAGAATGACCGTCGTAAGTGCGAGTTGTCATTAAACAGACCTGTCGTTAAGCGGGGACTCACTGTATAAGTGTTTTTATTTTGTTTTTATTTTAACGGGGGCAAACATGCTGATTGAGAAGGGGTTATCATGTAGCGGTGTTGCAGTGAAATGAATGCAGGTTTGCACAGATTACAGCAGATTGCTAGAGTTCAAATCTGTAATACAATGTATAAACCTCTTATTTTTGGATAACCTTATGAACTATCAAAAGTTGTGCAAAGTATAAAACCCCTTTAACTATTTTCTCTGTCTCTGATTTCTCAGGTCATTAACAAAAAATATATGTGTCAATTTCCCAAATCAGCAAAACACATCTTCATTACAATCTGTTTTCACACTAGATTTAAGGTACAATATAGCAGACCATCACAATGGAGAGCAGACACCACAGTTCCCTCACATTGAGCATAACATTAGAAATGAGCGTGCTTTTTTTGACAGCTCTAGTGCTTTTGGTTACAATGATAGCTTAGTCATAAACTCTTATTATGTCAAATGAATGCAAATCACTTTGCTGGATTAGGTTTGAACGACTGTTAAAAGAATGATCATGTCGAAAACAATCATTCCACCAACTCAGCAGTACACAAATTGCTCCATGTTAGCGGATAAAGTCATACGAATGTTGAATGAAACAAGGCAATGGACAAATGATCTTTCTGAAAATGTTCTTTCAAAAAACATATCGTTCAAAGACAAGAGAGCATCAAACATAATCTGCAGACACGGCTGCCTTTGTTGTAGACAATGACGGTGCGTCTTCGGTTGGCGAAAGTGATCAACAGAGTTTGTTATTGTTGAAATCTTTTTTAGCCCTTTTAAAAGAATTTGCCCACCGTTAGTCAATGAAAATTGGGATGAGCAATATTATTTTTTGTCTTCATCTTTTCCCTCACGGAGAGCACAGGCACAGTGGAGAAGTTTAAAGCTGCATTAAATTCAATGAAACACTTTATAGCAAATAGAAGTCATTAGAAAGGCCCCATCAATGGGAGGACCACTTCAACATGCAGTGGTCTTTCTTGTTCTTTCTCAATTTCCTTGTAGATTTATAATGCTCTACTAATGGATGACCATTTCACAGCAAATTGTCACTTCAGTGAGGAAGTGGACGAACTATGGCGCCACCTTTAGGTTGAAATCCTTAAAGTTATAGTCTACTCTTTAACAAGCCTTTTAATATGACCAAGGATTTGTGCCAGATCAGAATCCTAAACTACAGATGCTGTGTTTTGGGGTGACTTCCCCTCATCAGTGCAGTGTGTGGGAGTTCTGATCTAGCTGTGTGTGAGGCTAAGACGAGGTCTGGAGACCTAGCTATTTTCCTCATAGAGAGGAATCTGCCTGCCAGCATAAGGAGACAGATAAGCTGATAAGGAGACTTATAGCCGCAATGCTCCTCTGGGACATATGCAAATTGTCACTTCAATGAGGAAGTGGATGAACTCTAGCTCCACCTTTAGGTAGCAATCCTCAAAGTCATAGTCGACTCCTTAACAAGCCTTCCATAGTAATCATTTTCAAGTCCTCAGGAAAAAGAAATGCAGCATTGTTATCGGAGATCCTGAACAAAATACTCCAAGAACCATTGGAAAGATTGAAACTTTTCAATGAAAGGCATAATACTTAATCCCTCACAGCCGCAATAGAAAAGGTTGGGCAACACCACCGGTCAGCGCTTTTATCGGGATCTACAGACACCATAGGCTTTCGCTTTCAGAAGCCGCACTTATGCTTCTGGTTGAATACTCATAGAACACCGTAAATCATTTTTTGCATTAAAAAAACAAAAAAAGAGTAGCACTCACCGGATTGCTAGCAAACTTCTTTCTTTCAGCATGTTATAAGCACGGGACGTTCCCATCCTCCCTCCTGACCCATGTCTCCATGCTTATAACATGCTGACATAAAGAGGTTTGCCAGCAATCTGGTCAGTGCTACTCTTTTCTTCTCTTAACCCCTCACAGATGGGCAATTTTTAGATTTTTCAGATATTGTTTTTTCCTTCCCTTTTTGAAAACAGAGGGGTTTGATTCAGATATGGCAGGTCACAGAGCCAGAGCCAGACACATGGTATTCACTTTACTCGAAGGCACAAGAAATGGAGAGTTGATTTATGGAAAATAGCCACCCAAGGCTCACCAACACAAATATATACGTATATGAACACTATCCCAATCCAGAGTGCCATGCCAAAGACTCCCTTTTCACATCAGGATATGCTGGAACAATTTAGCCTAAAATAGGATAACTCAAGAAAAAAAATGTCTCTTACTACATGGAGATTGTAAACTAGTGAATGGGTAATAGAGCGAGTCCCTGGGATGGCACTTTGATTTACAAACTTAGCTCAGAGACTATACCCACAACACATATATAAAGCACAACAACAGTGGGTATCTTGCTAACAGTACCATAGGAACCTCTCCCAGTTCAACACAGGCTTGTGAAACTGGCTTCAGCAATCACCTAACTGTTGAAGCCAAGACAATGTCCAGACTTCTACCCACCAAAACATGCGTACACGGGGCCTGAATTTAGGACTTATGGTTACCGATACAATTCCAACAAAAGAGGAATCCACCAGAGACACATTCCTGAGGTGAAACGTGATGTCATTTAACAATCGAATCACCATGAGCCATTTCATCACAGATGAGATTAGTTCATATGCACAACCACTGGAACAAGTGGGGAAGTTCTCCTTGCAGCACCCCTCCCTCTGGTGTCAAATGTCTGCTTCTTTTTGAGGGAGGGAAAACGTCACAGTTCAGAAAATTAACAAATGGTCTCAATCAGCTCCAAACGAGCCGACCAGTCAAGCCTTGGCAGAAGCTTTTGTACTGTCCGCAAAGGGGTCTCCCTGGTGTTCAGAGGGAGTCACCTCGCTTATACAATCTCACAACCATTTTCAAAGAACCATAACTTTTTTAATTGTCCATCGATCTAACCATGGCAGCACTTGTTTTTTGTTTGATGATTTGTACTTTTGAATGACACCATCCATTTTATCATGTGATGTACTTGAAAGTGAGAAAAAAATCAAAGTATGGTGAAATAGCAAGAAAAGTAATTCTACAATTATTTTTATTTTTTTATTTACAGATTTAACTTTATGGGGGGTAAAATTACCAGGCAATATCATTCTCCAAATGAGTACAATCATGCAGATACCAAACATACACAGTTTCAGTTTTATGTATGTGGTGAAATAAACTTAGAAATTTGTTAAAAAAAAAAAACAAATTTGTGTTTCCACTTTCCGAGTGCCATATTGTTTCCAATGTTAAGGTTGTGGAGCAGTATTTAAATGAGGCTGGTCTGATCCAATGGGTGTGCTCCTCATGGCACCTTTTCCCCCTCTCTGTGCATAAACAGACTCCTGGCTGTCATTGCAACACATTGGCATGTCAAGGTCATGTCAGACTGAAGAGGGAATAGAATGGCGTGACCCCCACCTCTCACCGGCATGCATTTATGGTCACTGTCACAGATTGTCAGCATCATTTAACAGATTAAACTTGCCTCAGCATAGTTTGGAAACACGGAAATTGGTTGGCTAAGGAAGCTTCACCTCTGCTTGATCTTGTCCTTAGTGTGGTGGCTTCTAGCTTTTCGCTATGCTATATACACTATAATGTATATAGACCCTATAGATTCTACAGTGTAAGTCTGCCATCTCTTGGATCCACATCTTGTGGATAAGAACAGTACCCTCAAACCTTACCACTAGAGATGAGTAAATCTATTCAATGCAAATCTACTTTCCTGGGAAAGTTCAACAACTTGATGAATTACAATCTTAAGAGTTTTGCTCATCACTTCTTACTGCTGCCCTACGCTGATTTTACAGTCTTAACATTTGCATTGCAATATTGACCCTTCTAATACTAGTCTTTTTGATCGACAATCATACATCTAAGATTTGTATTGTGCCAAATACAATACATATGTCCCTATTCCACTTCCATGAGTAAGGCCTAATGGTCAAAATGCGTCGGTAGTGTGTTGGTTGTTTCTGCTCTAATAAAGTGGAAGTATTAAACTGGAACATTGACTCGCTGGATTTCTGCTATCTCATTCTTGTCTACATGAAGGCCAGGACCAGGGCTTGTCCGGTGGATCTGTTCTTGTTGGTCGCAGGTGTTGCAACTGATCAGTGAGCTGCCTTTCCCCCTACTCCCTATCCTACTATATTCCACTAATGAGAACAATAGAGTCCAGACCTAGGTCTGCAGGATTCCCTTATGGAAAGGCCTTGTACAACAATAGCCATCTTGCTTTGCACATGGTGCCTGTAGACACACTCTTCTGATTGGTAACCCCATAGTCCGGTAACAACTATTTGCCCATTAATAATAAGTCATTTATTTACAGGCATACCCTCTTATTTACCTGCCAGCCAGTGGATCTGTCTGCATGCACCCACATTATGGTCACACACTGGCTGGTATGTGTGACCTTACTTTGCATTGAGCTGTCACAAACACTGCTTCTCATGGCTACATTGGGCACATTTAGTTTGTAAGTATCCCACCTGCAAGATGGCTCAGGCAAAGAAATAAATGTATATGGCCCTGTTGATGCACTATATCTACTCATCAATAGATTTTCCATTTAGTGGAGTCATCGCAGCAGACACATTGTAACAGATTGATTTGACATCAGGTCCAATAAGTTAAGATTAATATGCAAAAGCGCGGGGAAATGGATAATAGCATGAGTCTGACTTTCAGACAAAGTCACTAAAGAAACTCTGCGCCGGCACGGCACCCCCTGCCTTGTCACAGCTGAAAGGGTTAATGACTTTTTGACTGCACGAAGCTGGCAATGAAATTTCACATTACGCCCGAGATATGCAAATCCCTCATTTCTATCACTGCTACTTTGATGTTTCTTTGAATTCCCGCTAGATTCATTGATGTCAAACTGATGTTAAAGCCTTTTGAAATTGACAAGGCCCATGAAACTGATAGATTGCTGCAGATGCGAAATTATTTAAGGTGCCTGATGTTGTAATTGATTCTACGCTAACACACATTTTTTAATCTTTCATTACACATACTGGCATTTTCCCCAGTGCTTTTTAAAAATTGCCAAGAGGTTCCTGAGCTATGCATAGGTCTGGGTAAGGACGGCATAGTGGAATTATACATTAATCACGTGTAATTATTGTATGTAATTACACCAGGCACTTGACCAAACACTGCATGTACGGCTTGTGTCTCCCTGCCGCAGTTGTTATAATGCCTCCTAATTGTTATACATTATACTTAGCTGTCCTTTTAGATAACAATAGACAAAGACGAGTGCACATTAATAGGAAACAGTCACTGATATTGACCATATGGTATTAAAGGAACACTCCACACTAAATTATATCTGTTGCAGGGTCTGAGTGAGCAAGGAATAACATGCACAACAGCCTAGAACCCCATAGGCCATAGACTAAAGTGGGCTAATGGTGTAATGTGTGTGGAACAGAGCTGTGGAGTTGGTAGGACAAACATCCGACTCCGACTCTTCAATTTCCCTGAATCCGACTATGACTACACCAAAATGGACACCGACTTTGACTCCACGACTCCGACTTCACAACCATGGCTGTGAAGTCAGTAAGCCAAGCATCCAACTAAGACGCCTCAATTTCCCTGAATCCGACTCCACACAAAATGGGCACCAACTCCAACTCCCCAACTCCGACCCCACAGCCCTTATGTGGAAACTTCCTGATCATGCCTGAAATGTTATAGAATGGTGGAGATAGAAGGGACCTTATAGGTCATCTGGTACAGCCCCCTGCTCAAAGCAGAATTCACTAAATCATCCCAGACAGATGTTTGTCCATCCTCTGTGTGAAGACATCATCATGCATGTTGGATTTCCATGTTCGATGTTGGATTTCCAATTTCCGATCCTTTTGACATATCGGAAATAAGTTGCTGCCAGTACAGTAGCACAGTTTAGCTGAATATTCTTCTGTATTGGGGAGGCAGAGGAGAGTCAGCAGTTGTCAGCTGAACAACTGTTCTGCCAACTTCTAATCTAATCTAATGTGTATTGCTGAGTTAGGCATAACCAGGGGGTCATTGAGGATGGGCGAATGGGGCATGTGCCCCAAGAGCTAAGTGCAAGAAAGGGACCAACAAACCATCTTGCCTTGGCTAAAAAAAGTAGGAACAGGGCTAAAACAACAAACTGGAGCTTTTCCCCAGGTGAAAGAAAGTGCCAAGAACACATTGTATGCAATGTTACTAATATGAAAAATGCTGGAATAAGGGGTCAGTTTCATCTCTTCATAAACTTGCAGGACTAGTCATGCAAGATGATTAGGATAGCAAAAAGGGCCAAATGATATAAGAGACAAAGCAGACTAAACTTACGAACAACCTTACCTTATGTCCATAAGGAGTCATAACAGAAACACTAGAAGCAAAGGGATGAAACTGAATGGGAGGAGACACAGGTTAGATATTAGAAAAAACTGTTTGACAGTGAGGGTGATCAACGAGTGGAACAGGCGGCCACCAGAGGTGGTGAGTTCTCCTTCAATGGAAGTCTTCAAATAGAGACTAGACAGATAGTTTGGGATGATTCAGTGAATCCTGCTTTGAGCAGGGGTTGGACCAGATGACCCAGGAGGCCCCTTCTAACTCTACCATGCTATGATTCTATATCTGAGGTGAAAGACATTGGTGGTTTCTAATGTGTTTCACAGCCTCAACCCTAATAAGCTTCTTAGCTTTGTTAGTACAGACCTTATGTCTTGCTCAGTGGCAATAAACCCATCATATTGGCTCTTGAGACACACTAGTACTAATAAAACATATGCATAGGACATCATTTCATCATTAAACCCAACCTTTTAGTAACGTGAGTATGGACTACTATCTGTTTTTTTTATCATTTTTCCATGTGGTTCCCAAATCTCCCGTTTTCTCTATGTTAAATCTTAGCCCACCCAAGATATTATTACCAGCATATCATTTGTTCAAAGCTAGTGAAGTTTTAGGAAAACATGTGTATAAAGATGGCAGCGTAAAAATCACAACAGCTGGTGATGATTAACCATTTGTGCCAACATCTGTTCTGTTAGGCGCCTGGCTACATGTCTATGGATGATGGTAAAAAATGATCTTTTGGAGGGTTGTTTTAAATACCCAGGTTAATTGCACAAGCGGTAATTTTAGATGTTTTGTAAAGTTACCAAGAAAAGGATAATTAGTTCAAATAGGGAGCGGTAATTAGCATGCATTCGTTTAGAAGAAAATTGCCTTTTTCTGTCAAATGATCATGGTTTAAAAAAAAATACATTCCTAAAAAATGAGTCTGATGCATATGAATAGCCTGGTGTTCAAATCTAACCACTATGTAGAGTTTAATGGCAATGGATAAATGCTCAAACACATCAGGGGCACTGGCATAACTTGAAGCTCATGGGCCCCGATGCAAAAGCTCCATCGGAGCCCCTAATTATTGCAAGCCTTTAATAGCAATAGTCTTTTTCTATAGGCCAAAGGTACTTTTGGGGCCTTCTAGGCTCCAGGGCCCAGGTGCGAGTGCAACCCCTGCATATATTGTAGTTACACCCCCTATGAGAAGGCACTAAAGGAAGGATGAGAAAGAACCGCTCTTTGTATTATCAAAGTAATAAAGGAGCCGGCTCAACCACAAAGCCTGCAAAGTCTAAACTCCTCCGGAGCAGCGGCATTGCCATTGGTGGAAAACATATAAGGAGTATATAGCTTCACTAAAAAAAAACAAATTTACATTGATATTGTTTCGATGTACAACATGATTTTAAAGTGTTCAAATAAAATTGATAGTTTTAACTCTTTGAATCTAGATCTACCACTTCATCCTTACCCCTACTTATATTACCTGGTTTTGCAACCCACGACAGATCTGGGGTCCATCAACCTTCCCACCCCATTTCCATCAAATATAGGACACATTCCTATACTTAAGAAGTTAAGAAGTCTTGTACTGGTTTTCAAAACCTGATAGAATGGGACATAGCCTCCAGGATCAATAACCTCCAAACAGAAGTAAGGCTAGGGTCACACTCAGTGCTGGCCCTGCGGCAGCCGCATTGCGGTACAGCAGAGCTCAGCCTGCGGCATCCGCCAGCGCTAATGTCGGGTGCTTCGGGCGAACGCAGCCCTTAGTTATCCGATGTATACCATAGTTACTGGCCACACACAAAGCAGGCCGGACTGCGGTAATCCTGACTGCAGAGAAAAATATTGCCTGAACGTTTTTCTCTGCGGTTAGGATTACCACAGTCCGGCCAGCTTTGTGTGTGGCCAGTAACTATGGTATACATCGGATAACTAAGGGCTGCGTTCGCCCAAAGTACCTGACGTTACTGCAGGCTGAGCTCTGCTGTACCGCAATGCAGCTGCCGCAGGGCCAGCACTGAATGTGACCCTAGCCTAAATCAATTTCAAGCAAAGGTAAAAGGTGGGCAGGGTAAGAATATTTCTTAATCAACTTTTATTACACTCTGGAGTATGGGAAAAAGTCTGAGCTTAATATAGCACAATATATTTTTATTAAATAAACTTGATGTGAATTAAATTTCCAGAGCAAACTTGAGTGAAACTGAGCACAAGAATTAGAATTTTGGCAGATTTGCTTATCACTACTGTCTATACAGGGTGGGCCATTTATATGGATGCACCTAAATAAAATGGGAATGGTTGATGATATTAACTTCCTGTTTGTGGCACATTAGTATATGGGAGGGGGAAAAGATTTCCAGATGGGTGGTGACCATGGTGGCCATTTTGGATCCAACTTTGTTTTTTTCAATAAGAAAAGGGTCATGTGACACATCAAACTTATTGAGAATCTCATAAGAAAAACAATGGTGTGCTTGGTTTTAATGTAACATTATTTCATGAGTTATTTATAAGTTTATGACCACCTATAAAATGTGTTCAAAGTGCTGCCCATTGTGTTGGATTGTCAATACAACCCTCTTCTCCCACTCTTGACACACTGATAGCAACACCGCAGAAGAAATGCTAGCACAGGCTTCCAGTATCTATTGTTTCAGATGCAGCACATCTCGTATCTTCACAGCATAGACAATTGCCTTCAGATGAGTGATGAGGCAAACTTTTCTGTGAATGGTGACGTTATCAAACTTCCCTTGGAAGTGCACTGAGATACAGGCTGATTTTCTGCTAAGGGAAAAAAAACCTCTATATATCTGAGTGTCTAGCGAGTGTGACGAGCTTTGTGTGACAGAGCGCAAGTGCGACAGAAGTAAGTGTGTGACTTGTGATTCAGTGAGGAGGTGTTTGGGAATCCTGCAACAAATACCTGTGTGAATTGCTGACTGTTTGTTTTTGTTTTTTTTCACCTTTTAATTTTATTGGGCTTTCTTATCTTTCTTTTCTCTCTACAAGTTTATAGTCTCTTATTTTACTACCTGTAAGTTAAAGGGTTAACTACTTGCACTTAAAACCTGTGGTGTAGCTATACTTACAAGGGGTTAATTAAGGGTGGGGGTGCATAATTAAGGGTTTATAAGAAGCAGCTGGTTGGGGCTTCCAGTCCCTTGGAAGTGCACTGAGATACAGGCTGATTTTCTGCTAAGGGAAAAAAAACCTCTATATATCTGAGTGTCTAGCGAGTGTGACGAGCTTTGTGTGACAGAGCGCAAGTGCGACAGAAGTAAGTGTGTGACTTGTGATTCAGTGAGGAGGTGTTTGGGAATCCTGCAACAAATACCTGTGTGAATTGCTGACTGTTTGTTTTTGTTTTTTTTCACCTTTTAATTTTATTGGGCTTTCTTATCTTTCTTTTCTCTCTACAAGTTTATAGTCTCTTATTTTACTACCTGTAAGTTAAAGGGTTAACTACTTGCACTTAAAACCTGTGGTGTAGCTATACTTACAAGGGGTTAATTAAGGGTGGGGGTGCATAATTAAGGGTTTATAAGAAGCAGCTGGTTGGGGCTTCCAGTCCCTTGGAAGTGCACTGAGATACAGGCTGATTTTCTGCTAAGGGAAAAAAAACCTCTATATATCTGAGTGTCTAGCGAGTGTGACGAGCTTTGTGTGACAGAGCGCAAGTGCGACAGAAGTAAGTGTGTGACTTGTGATTCAGTGACTTTGGATTAAGGGAGTTTGGAAGGGAGGACTTACTGAATTGCTGGTTGTATTTTATTAATACTTTGCATTTCTTTTTACTTATCATTTCTGTCTGGTGCAATCCCCATTAGGAAATGAGCTCCATGATTGGCAATGCCATCCAGTGTACATCTTGCCACATGTATGCATTCCTTGACCAGCCGGCCGAGGGTGCATACTGCTGTGTGAGATGTGAGTACGTTGTGCATTTGGAAGCCCAGATACTGGATCTAAATGAACGACTGACAACGCTGAGATCCATAGACAATATGGAAAGGAGTCTGCTGCTCACTGAACAGCTGCTCAATGGGATAGATGTGGGGGAGGATGGTACTATGGAGCCTCAGGACCATGAGGTAGCTAGCTGGGTGACAGTTAGAAGGCGGGGTAGAGGGAAGGGTGCCAGGGAGGCTAGCCCTGATCTGGCACACCCCAATAAATTTGCTATGTTGGCAGATGAGGGGGGTGTGAGTTCAGGTACAGCACTGCTGCAGCAGGGCATGACCTCTGAAAGCCAGAGGAGTGTCTGCTCCAGTAAGGGGGAAAACAGGAGAGTAGGGCAGGCCAGACAGGTGCTGGTAGTGGGGGACTCAATTATTAGGGGAATAGATAGGGCAATCTGTCACAAAGACAGGGATCGTCGAACAGTGTGCTGCCTACCTGGCGCTCGAGTCCGGCACATCGCTGATCGGGTTGACAGATTACTGGGAGGGGCTGGTGAGGACCCAGCGGTCATGGTGCACATTGGCACAAATGACAAAGTTAGAGGTAGGTGGAAGGTCCTTAAAGATGATTTCAGGGAATTAGGCTGCAAGCTTAAGGCAAGGACCTCCAAGGTAGTATTCTCTGAAATACTGCCTGTACCACGTGCCACACCAGAGAGGCAACGGGAGATTAGGGAGATAAATAAGTGGCTCAGGAATTGGTGTAGGAAGGAGGGGTTTGGGTTCCTGGAGAACTGGGCCGACTTCTCTGTTGGCTACAGGTTCTATGCTAGGGACGGGCTGCACCTCAATGGGGAGGGTGCAGCTGTGCTGGGGGAGAAAATGGCTAGAAGGTTGGAGGAGTGTTTAAACTAGGGATTGGGGGGAGGGTATTCATTGTATAGGAGGGGAAGATAGTGTAAACAGTAACCTGGGCACAAGTAATAAAATTGGGGGTGGCATGGGGGGTGGGGTTAGAACAGTCAATCTAGTAGGAAGGAATAGAGGTAAAGAGAGATGCATAAAGTGCATGTTCACTAATGCCAGAAGCCTCACCAACAAAATGGAGGAATTAGAATTGATTTTGTTGGAAAATAATTATGACATGGTGGGGATTTCAGAGACTTGGCTGGATGAGAGTCATGACTGGGCTGTTAATTTACAGGGCTATTGTCTGTTCAGAAATGACCGTACAAATAGGCGAGGAGGAGGTGTATGTTTATACGTAAAATCATCCTTAAAACCCATCCTGCGTGATAATATAGGTGAATCTAATGGAAATGTAGAGTCTCTGTGGGTGGAGATAAGGGGAGGGGGAAAAAATAATAAATTACTGATAGGGGTTTGTTATAAGTCCCCAACAATAATGGAAGTGGAGGAGAATATCCTCATAAAGCAAATAGATGAAGCAGCGACTCAGGGAGAAGTCATTATTATGGGGGACTTCAACTACCCTGAAATACATTGGGGATCAGAAACCTGCAGTTCTAGCAAAGGTAATAAGTTTTTGAAAACTATAAGAGACAATTACCTTTCACAACTGGTTCAGGACCCAACAAGAAGGGGGGCACTGCTGGACCTAATATTAACCAACAGGCCAGACCGCATATCAAATATACGGGTTGGAGGTCACTTGGGTAATAGTGATCATAACTTAATAAGCTTTCAAGTATCCTTTACTAAGACGTGTAGTAGAGGGGCCACAAGGACACTAAACTTCAGGAAGGCAAATTTCCAACGGTTGAGAGATGATCTTAGTGCAATAAACTGGGACGATGTCCTGAGACATAAAAGTACACAACACAAATGGGAGATGTTTATTAGCATCCTGAATAGGACCTGTGCACAATATATACCCTATGGGAATAAGCATGCTAGAAATAGGAGGAAACCACTATGGCTAAATAAAGCGGTAAGAAGTGCAATATGTGACAAAAAGAAAGCATTTAGGGAATTAAAGCAAGTAGGTAGTGATGAAGCATTAAATAAATACAGAAAATTAAATAACATTTGTAAAAAGCAAATCAAGGCAGCAAAGATTGAGACAGAGAGACTCATTGCCAGAGAAAGTAAAAAGAATCCCAAAATATTTTTTAACTACATAAATAGTAAGAAACTAAAAAAGATGGTGTTGGCCCCTTTAAAAATAGTCTGGGTGAAATGGTGGATGAGGATGAGGAAAAAGCAAATATGCTAAATGACTTTTTTTCAACAGTATTTACACAAGAAAATCCCATGACAGACAATATGATCAGTGATAACAAAAATTCTCAATTAAACGTCACCTGCTTAACCCAAGAGGAAGTACGGTATCGTCTAAAAATCACTAAAATTGACAAATCCCCGGGCCCAGATGGGATACACCCCAGAGTGCTGCAGGAATTAAGTACTGTCATAGATAGACCATTATTTTTAATATTTAAAGATTCCATAATATCAGGGTCTGTACCACAGGACTGGCGTATAGCAAATGTGGTGCCAATATTCAAAAAGGGGACAAAAACTGAACTTGGAAATTATAGGCCAGTAAGCTTAACCTCTACTGTGGGTAAAATCCTAGAGGGTTTTCTAAGAGATGCTATACTGGAGTATCTGAACAAAAATAACCTCATGACCCATTATCAACATGGTTTTACGAGGGACCGTTCCTGTCAAACTAATCTAATAAGCTTCTATGAAGAAGTAAGTTCTGGACTGGACCAAGGAAATGCAGTGGATGTGGTGTATATGGACTTTTCAAAAGCTTTTGATACGGTGCCACACAAAAGGTTGATACATAAAATGAGGGCAATGGGGATAGGGGAAAATATGTGTAAGTGGGTTAAGAACTGGCTTAGTGATAGGAAACAAAGGGTGGTTATTAATGGAACACACTCAGAATGGGTCACAGTTAACAGTGGGGTACCACAGGGGTCAGTGTTGGGCCCGCTCCTATTTAATATATTTATTAATGACCTTGTAGGGGGCATACAGAGTAGAATCTCAATATTTGCAGATGACACTAAACTCTGCAGGGTAATCAATACAGAGGAGGACAATTTTATATTACAGGAGGATTTATGTAAACTAGAAGCTTGGGCTGCTAAATGGCAAATGCGCTTTAATGGGGATAAATGTAAAGTCATGCACTTGGGCAGAGGAAACAAAGGGTATAATTATGTGCTTAATTATAAAACACTGGGCAAAACTACCACTGAAAAAGACCTGGGTGTATGGGTAGATGACAAACTCACATTTAGTGGCCAGTGTCAGGCAGCTGCTGTAAAGGCAAATAAAATAATGGGATGTATTAAAAGAGGCATAGATGCTCATGAGGAGAACATAATTTTACCTCTATACAAGTCACTAGTGCGACCACACTTAGAATACTGTGTACAATTCTGGTCTCCGGTGTATAAGAAAGACATAGCTGAACTAGAGCGGGTCCAGAGAAGAGCGACAAAAGTTATTAGAGGACTAAGGGGTCTGCAATACCAAGACAGGTTATTAAACTTGGGGTTATTTAGCTTGGAAAAACGAAGGCTTAGGGGTGATCTTATAATAATGTACAAATATATGAGGGGGCAGTACAGAGACCTTTCTAATGATCTCTTTACTCTTAGGCCTGAGACTGGGACAAGGGGGCATCCTCTACGTCTGGAGGGAAGAAGGTTTAATCATAATCACAGACGTGGATTCTTTACTGTAAGAGCAGTGAGACTATGGAACTCTCTGCCACATGATGTTGTAATGAGTGAGTCACTACTAACATTTAAGAAGGGCCTGGATGCCTTTCTTGAAAACTATAATATTACCGGTTATATATACTAGATTCTTTGATAGGGCGTTGATCCAGGGAATTAGTCTGATTGCCGTATCTGGAGTCAGGAAGGAATTTTTTCCCCCAATGTGGAGCTTAGTGTTGCCACATGGGGTTTTTTTTGCCTTCCTCTGGATCAACATGTTAGGCTATGGGTTGAACTAGATGGACTTAAAGTCTTCCTTCAACCTTAAAAACTATGTTACTATGTTACTATGTAAAATCATCGCTATTGGTCTGACATTAACCCACAGTGGATAGATTCCTCCAAGACTGTTGGAACACAAAAATTGATGGTATGGTGTGTTATATGGGGTACAAAGATAGTGGGGTCATTCTTCATCAATGGAAACCTCAATGCCACTGGATATCTGAATCATGTAGCAATTTCACATATCCTGTGGTATTGAGGTTTGCATTGATGAAGAATGGCCCAACTATCTTTGTGCCCCATATACCACACCATACCATCAATTTTTGTGTTCCAACACTCTTGGAGGGATCTATTCACTGCGGGTTAGTGTCAGACCAATAGCGGTGGGTTTGTTTTTTAACTTCATCATTCACAAAAAAATTTGCCTCATCCCTCATCTGAAGGCAATTGTCTATGTTGTGAAGTAGAGATGAGCGATGTTCGATTTGAAATGTTCGCCAAACTCAAATTCGAGCTGTTTTAAGCGGTGTTCAAGTCATTCGACGAATGTGAACAATTAGCTTCAAATTCGGCAGTTCGAGGTTATGTTCGATAACAGTTCGTTCACCAAAAGGACCCTATAAAGTGGTCTGGGGCAGAGGAAAAGGCTGAAATGGGGGCTTGATTGTTTAAAAGCCGGCGGTAAAAAGCCGCTGGCTTTTAAACAATCATTCATCCCGATCCTCCACTCTCCCCGCCGCCTTTCATCCCGATCCTAAGTCTGGGCAGGGAGCAAAGCACCAGGGAGCAGGGAGTGAAGGACCAGGGAGGGGAAGCTGACGGCGGTGAGAAGACTTCACTGACGGCTTTCCTGCTCTGTTCGGCACTCCCCGTTTCCTGATGTCCCCTTCCCGCTCCCTGGATCTGCTACCCCGCTGATCCTAAGTAAGGAGGTGGTGGGGGGAGTGATGAGGGGGCATCAGGGAGCGGGGAGTGCAGAACAGAGCAGGAAAGCCGGCGATGAAGTCTCACCCCTGGCTTTCCCACCGGTTATTTCAAAGGATCAGCTGATGCAGATCAGCTGTTAATTTGAAGAAGCCGCGGTGATGTTTTTTGTAAAAATTCATAAAAATGTTTAAAAAAAAAAACATTTAGGGACTGCATCTTTATTAACCCTCGAGGCCAGAGCGCAGTGGCATTGTAAAGGGGGTTAACTCATGGCATGACCTGAGCTATCCTCGGGTGGCGTGAGTTAACCCCCTTAACAACGCCGCAGTGCTCCGGCCTCGAGGGGTTAATAAAGATGCAGTCCCTAAATGTATTTTTTAAATATATTTTTCCCAAAAAATTTGACATGGGCTTCGCCGTATTTTGTGTCCAGCCAGGTACAGCAGGCAGGAACGGCTGCCTCCAACCTCCAGGTGCCTATTTGTACCTGTCTAGAAACAGGAATAGAAGGAAGCCCTTTTTTTTTAATTATTTCAAGAATTTCATGAAATAATTAAAAAAAAACAAAAAACGTGGGTCTCCGCACTATTTCCATGTCCAGCCAGGTACAACTAGGCAGCTGGGGGCTAGAATCCGCAGCGCAGGGAGGCCGAAGCTTTCTGGGCATCCCCCGCTGCGAATTGCAGCCCACAGCCACCCCAGAAAATGGCGCGTTCAGAGACGCGCCATCATCTGGCGCTGTATCCAGCTCATCCAGGGCCCTGGTGCCGTGGCTCACTGGGTAATAAAGGGGTTAGGGCCAGCTTTGTGTGATCATCTGGCCCTAAGTCCGAAATTCATGGGGTCACGCCAATGTTTGACATGACCGCCATGAATTTCCAGTGAATTTTTTTAAGAAAAACACAACACAGAGAAAAAATATTTTATTGCAAATAAAACAAAAAATACACTTAGAGACTCCATCTTTATTTAAAAAATTCCTCTTCCGTCCGACGTAGTCCAATCAGGTTTTCTTATTTAGCTCAGCTACATCTCTGGTAGAGAATTTCTACCAGAGATATAACTAAGCTGTGCAGCACCCGGGTGTGGGAAAGTTCAAGTGAGTTCATGCTGCATGAACTCACATGAACCTTTCCCTGACTTCACCGCAGCTTCTTCAAATGAACAGCTGATCTGCATCAGCTGATCATTTGAAATAACAGGCAGGAAAGCCAGTGGTGAGACTTCACCGATGGCTTTCCTGCTCTGTTCTGTGGTCCCGCTCCCTGATGCCCCCTCATCGCTACCCCCGCCGCCTCCCCGCCTGATCCTAAGTTAGGACCGGGCAGGAGGAGCAGATCCAGGGAGCAGAGAAGGGGCATCAGGGAGTGAGGAGCGCAGAACAGAGCAGTAAAGATGGCGGTGAAGTCCTCTTCTCACCGCCGGCTTCCCTGCCTGTGTCTTTCGCTCCTTGCTCCTGGTGCTGCGCTCCCCTCTCCCTGTAGTTGCTCCCACCGCCCAGTACTAACGTTATAACACATTTTACATTGATTTTAAATTGTGTTCGACATGTTCGTCGCTGTTTGATGAACATTCGATGAACACACAGCAATTTCGACGAATCGAATTCGAACATCGGGGTGGTGGCTCATCTCTATTGTGAAGATATGAGATGTGCAGCATCTGAAAAAGCGGATACTGGAAGCCTGTGCTAGCATTTCTTCTGCGGCGATGCTATCAGTGTGTCAAGAGTGGCAGAAGAGGGTTGCATTGACAATCCAACACAATGGGCAGCACTTTGAACACATTTTGTAAGTGGTCATAAACTTGTAAATAACTCTTGAAAGAATAAAGTTACATTAAAACGAAACACACCATTGCTTTTCTTATGACATTCTCAATACGTTTGTTGTGCCACATGACCCCCTTTCCATTGAAAAAAATAAAGTTGGATCAAAAATGGCTGACTTCAAAATGGCCGCCATGGTCACCATTCATCTGGAAAAGTTTTCCCCCTCCCATATACTAATGTGCCACAAACAGGAAGCTGATATCACCAACCATTCCCATTTTATTTAGGCGCATCCATATAAATTGCGCACCCTGTATGTATTAATTACACTCTTACTGCCAAGGGCGTAACTACAACAGGTGCCAGGGTTGCGATTGCACCCGGGCCCCGGATCCTAGGGGGCCCCAAAAATCCTTTTGGTCAGAAGAAAAAGACTATTGCTGTTAACGATTTGTAATAATTGGGGGCCCTGTTGGAGCTTTCGCATCGGGGCCCATGATCTTCAATTTATGCCATTGCTTGCTGCTAATCATTTCTTACAAACATTGTAAGGGCCCTTTCACATCAGCGTTTTTTGAAATTCGCGGCAGATGCGGTGAAAAAAACCGCATCTGCCGCGATTACCGCATACCGGCTGCACTTGCGGCGTGGTTGCGGCGCGATTGCAGTAAACGCCATACTATGTATAGGCGGACTTGCGGCAGGTGCGGCAAGTGCGGTTTTGGCACTTGCAGCAGGTGCGGCCGCGAAAAAAAACGCGGCTGACAGTATTTTTTTTCGCGGCCGCACCTGCCGCAAGTGCCAAAACCGCACTTGCCGCAAGTCCGCCTATACATAGTATGGCGTTTACCGCAACCGCGCCGCAAGTGCAGCCGGTATGCGGTAATCGCAGCAGATGCAGTTTTTTCACCGCATCTGCCGCGAATTTCAAAAAACGCTGATGTGAAAGGGGCCTAACAGATCCATTTAAACGAAAATAACTGATCTTTTCTTCAGTGGCGTAACTAGAGTCTGAAAGGCCCCAGTGCAAAATTAGGACCTGGGGCCCCCTCACAAACACACACGTTGGTCAGATATATAGGTCCTTGTATATTTTATGGTATATATGATCCCCTTCCTGGTATATATGGTCCTCCTACTGATATATGTGTATATATATATATATCTATATACGGTATATATTATCCTTCTCCTCGTATATATCCCCCCTTCCTGTTATATATAAGGTCCTCCTCCTTGTATATATGGTCCTTCTGGTATATGAGTCCCCTTCCTAGTATATAAGGTCCACCTCCTTGTATATATGGACCTCTTGTGTATATATGTCCCCTTCCTGGTATATATGGTCCTCCTCATTGTATTTTTGGTCCTCCTTTTGTATATACTTTTCTTACTGGTATATATGGTCCTCCTTGCGTCCCCTTTCTGAAATATATTGTCCTTGTTTCACCTTTCTGGTATATATGGTCCTCCTCCTTGTATATACGTCCCCATCCTGGTTTAAATGGTCACCATCCTTGTATATCTATCCCCATTTTGTCCCTAATGCATAAGTGAAAACAACAACATTGCACTCACCTTTCATCCGCTCTCACGTCACCAGGTGTCCTTCCACAGCCACCTCACTGTGGCAGCAGCCAACAACGGAGTGCTGGGATGGGGTTGCATTCATAACAGTGACATCTCTCTCATGCATGGGCCCCTGATGCTGCACCTTAGGGTGGAAACACACTATCCTACTTACATGCGAGTCTCTCGGATGAGACTCGGATCAGTGACCCTGAATGGCCTCTCCCTCTCTGGATGGGAGTGTCAGCTGCTTGTGTTTTTGTGCAGTATCACACTCCCGTCCAGAGAAGGAGAGGTCATTTAGGGTCACTGATCCGAGTCTCGTTCGAGAGACTCGCGTATAAGTAGGATAGTGTGTTTCCAGCCTTAGACATCGGCTCACAGATAATGTGTGTGTGCCAGCAGCCTGTATCACAGTGCATTGTTCCGACGGGTCTCAGCACTGCGATGCATTTCAGCTAGATCTGCATCCTCGATGAGGATGCAGAACTAGATGACGCAGGCGCTTGGGTCACTTGGCCCCTCTATCTCTGGGCCCGGTGGAAGTCACGACCCCTGCGACCCTGGTCACTATGACCCTGCCTCTCTTTAAAAAAGTTGTTCAGCAGCTGCAGTGTGATGTCTAGAATTCTATATGCCTGCAACGCAGACTCGAGGCTGAAGTACTTTCCTTCTACAAACCAGTATTATATGCAGAAAAAGTCCAGTTCTTGATCAAGATGGTCAAGAATAAGATTCTAACAGGATGCATATAGGGTACATACAACTGTTTCTGTGCAAACAAGTGTGCAGAGTTGAGTGTCGAAGAGCCGAGGAGACAGACCTGCAGTCTGTGTACAGATGCGGCAGAAGAAGAATAAGGCTAGGGTCACACTTGCGTCATGACCCTAGCCTTACGCAAGCACTAAATACTTAGAAATTTCAGCCACAGCGCATAGCGTTAACGTTATGCGCTGCAAGGCAACGGAGCGCTATAGAAACCTAATATTTACCTTGCTAACAGGCCACACACAAAGCTACAGAAAGTGTGCTTTAGCTGAGCGCACAGGAAAGCGCTGCAGACAGTATATCCTCTGGTTCTTTTGCAGGGTTTTCTTGTATTTCTGGGTCAGTGGGGTCATCTGGCTTGGCTGCTGTCTTGCCGTTGTTCTCCACCGGGGCTTCTGGGCTGCCTGCCTGTTCTGTATCGATGGTTAGAGCTTGTGTGAATGGCGTGCACTCAAATAGGGAGTTGTTGAGGTGCAAGTGAAAGGATTGATAGAACCCGTACTTCAGAAATGCGAAATATCACTGCACTCTCAGAGTCATATATGATGCAAGGTGAAAAGTTTTATTGTATATGAACAACAAGCGACCACTGACGCCGTTTCGGTCCACAATTTCGGACCTTTCTCAAAGTGTCGCTGGAATTAAAACAAAATGAACAAGTGTGAACATAAGTGAAAAAGAGTATTTTTGGGTGACTGTACATATATACAAAAATGAAATGCATCATCAGATTCATGACATGTATATTCTTGGTTCGTATTTTCCATAGAGGCAAGCATTCAATTTGAGATCATCATCGTATACCAGAGTACAATCAAAACCAGACTACTAGGAAAAGGTAGTTCAGAGTCAGATCTAGGTAGAAAGGAGTGCTGGAAATGGTACGTACTGATGGATAGTGGTGTCTAGGTCACTCAAAAGATGAAAGTAAATACAGTTATCCATTCAGTTTGGAAGGGCTGTTTAGTGATGGAGTAACCTAGATGAGGAGTTTTTGAAGGGAAAGGTATGATCTAGGGTGTAAGGAAACACTACCCACTTAGGGGTTTTTTTGTTGTGTTATTATCAGGAGCCCACCTGTGGAAGTTAAAGGCTTTGTTGAATCCGGGGGCACTTAATTGAACCGTCCCACTGGAGTAATGCTGATCCACCTGTGGGGGATATATAGTGTAATATCTACCCTTCTTACACAGAGCTGTGTTGAGTATTTGTATAACATAAAAGAATACCATAAGTTCAGTAGTGGTCCCAGCTTTCACAAGTAAACAGTTTAGGTAGAGAGGCCAATCTAGGTAATGCATACAGTTGTAACCTGAAATAGATAGTAGGGTAAGTAAAGTCACTTATCTGCAGAATCAAAAGATTATGTGCTCCAGGGATCCTTGCCTGACCGTTGTAATTACTTTACAGGTGCACTGAGAGTCGTCCCTTCACTCATTAGTATATTATCCCTAGGCACTACAAGTGGTAAGCATAACCTGAATTAGAGACATGGTAATTCATACCAATGCTGTCTTTCCTTCCCCCCCCCCCCCCCCCCCTTATCCCCCTTTTTTTTCCCCTCCTGGGGTTGCTGAACAGGTTTGGACTCCTACTAACATCTTTAGATTTTTCCACAGGTGGGCTCCCGGAAGGGAATTGTGATATATGACAGAATATTAATTGTAATCAGTGATGGATGTTATGATAATTTATGCACTATACTAGATTTATATTGTTATAGATTTTTTGGCACCTTACATCAACTCCTGACTACCTTTTCCTCTTTTAACATTCCCTGGATGCGCCTCCTTTCCCATTTATCCTGTCCTCTATAACCTGTCACCCCCGCTGGGTGAGATGACGCACCATTCAATACACACACTGCAGTGTTTCACCGCTCGGCCGTGGCTAGGAAACTTCCTAGTTACGGTTGATAGGGAAAACAGCGTCGCTATCGACCGCGCATGCGCGCGGCCGACGTCACATCCGGGTCACGTGACGGCAAACACGTCCGGTCACGTGACCCCGCCAGGAGCCCGATAAAAGGACACATAGCGTCCATTAACACACACACCTCAGCCGCAGCGCGGGAGCGCAGGGCTAATTACAACGGTCAGGCAAGGATCCCTGGAGCACATAATCTTTTGATTCTGCAGATAAGTGACTTTACTTACCCTACTATCTATTTCAGGTTACAACTGTATGCATTACCTAGATTGGCCTCTCTACCTAAACTGTTTACTTGTGAAAGCTGGGACCACTACTGAACTTATGGTATTCTTTTATGTTATACAAATACTCAACACAGCTCTGTGTAAGAAGGGTAGATATTACACTATATATCCCCCACAGGTGGATCAGCATTACTCCAGTGGGACGGTTCAATTAAGTGCCCCCGGATTCAACAAAGCCTTTAACTTCCACAGGTGGGCTCCTGATAATAACACAACAAAAAAACCCCTAAGTGGGTAGTGTTTCCTTACACCCTAGATCATACCTTTCCCTTCAAAAACTCCTCATCTAGGTTACTCCATCACTAAACAGCCCTTCCAAACTGAATGGATAACTGTATTTACTTTCATCTTTTGAGTGACCTAGACACCACTATCCATCAGTACGTACCATTTCCAGCACTCCTTTCTACCTAGATCTGACTCTGAACTACCTTTTCCTAGTAGTCTGGTTTTGATTGTACTCTGGTATACGATGATGATCTCAAATTGAATGCTTGCCTCTATGGAAAATACGAACCAAGAATATACATGTCATGAATCTGATGATGCATTTCATTTTTGTATATATGTACAGTCACCCAAAAATACTCTTTTTCACTTATGTTCACACTTGTTCATTTTGTTTTAATTCCAGCGACACTTTGAGAAAGGTCCGAAATTGTGGACCGAAACGGCGTCAGTGGTCGCTTGTTGTTCATATACAATAAAACTTTTCACCTTGCATCATATATGACTCTGAGAGTGCAGTGATATTTCGCATTTCTGAAGTACGGGTTCTATCAATCCTTTCACTTGCACCTCAACAACTCCCTATTTGAGTGCACGCCATTCACACAAGCTCTTACGACGTTTCTTTTGGCTGCTGCACCACCATCACCAGATGACATCCACTACTTTCGCATATAATGAGGAGGCTGGCACTTCCATCCTTTCCAGGATAGACACACCACATGACTTCCTGCATATACCATCTAGAGACATCAAGACCCGTGACTGGGAAAAAGAAAGAAAAAAGCTGATATCCTATGAACTTCACTGTGCAACACTCGGGGAGTACCATAGACAAGGGAAAATACCAAGAGGTCTCCGTAGCAACTTGCGACCAACACTATATTCGGATAATGAAAAGTATTGCCAAACATACCAACAAATACTAAATAAATGCTCTTTCGACCTGATGCTCCTGACCATTGAATATTTGCAGGAGTCCATCAGAGAGACAAAAGAAAAAATCATAACGATAGACAACCAACTGAGGGCAACACTGAACAGCACTGAACTGAAGAACCTAGAATCCAAAGTGAATACGGCTCTTGCTACCCACACTAAGACTCTCCAAGAGAGGAAAAGACAGAAGTACCAGAGAGACACTGAGGACTACCTGACCAACAAGGTCTACCGTTGGGACGAGATTCGCCCCAAGAAACCATGGCCCAAAGGCGGGAAACCAAGTGGGAAACCACGAGGAGAGCGTACACCCAGCACCGGGAGCGACTCTGGCGGCTCAGGAGATTCTATACCAACCCATCCCCCGAACGATTTTTTGGGAGGGGGCAACCCAGGCGCGGTCCCACCAGGAGGTCGCGGAGGAGGAGGTCCGACAGGAATGCTGCTACGCTCACAGGTAGGAGTCCGAACCTAGTCATCAACATCTCAGACTATTCACTCTCCCCCACAGAACTCTCGGTCCTGAATAGGGGACTCTCCTTTTGTCCAACTCCCAAATGGGATGCCTTTCAACTAGAAAAGGACCTACATAGGTTCTATAGGTCCATTAGACTTAAAACACATTTTAACACAGGGATACAGGATGGCCTAACTTGGAGACCACCAACTGGTACCCAAGACAATCCCCAATTCTCTAATCCTCTATCCATACAGACCTTGGGTCTACGCATACCCAGTAGTTTTAATCCCCCCAACAAATACCACGGGGTAGAGACCTTTATTGATATTGTGGAAAGGGATATTAAAGGCCTGTTGTTTTAACAAAAACTAGGACTCCTCCCGGTTCGCAATAATTATTCATACAACGATAGAAGGGCCATTGAGAGCCTTAAAAATAACCAACATATCATAATCAAACCTGCGGACAAGGGAGGAGCCATAGTGGTTATGAACAGACACCAATACAAAGCTGAGGTTCAACGACAATTGTCTGACACAACTACATACCGCCGCGTACAGACTGATCCCACATTCACAATCAAAAGAAAGATCAGAGACACTCTTCAACACTACGTAGACAATAAAACTATTGACACAAAAACCCAAGACTTCTTGATCAATGACCACCCTATTACCCCTGTTTTCTACATCTTACCCAAGATACATAAGGACCTAACAAACCCTCCCGGCAGACCCATTGTAGCAGCAACAGAGTCCATTCTCAATCCACTCTCCATATATTTGGAGAAGATCTTGACCCCATTTACCAAAAATACCAGATCATACATCCTAGACACAGGAGACTTTTTGCATAAGATCAAAACCATGGACGCCACATCTCCCAACTGCATACTGACAACTCTTGATGTCAATAGCCTGTATACATCCATTGAACATACTAAAGGCATAGAGGCAGTCAGACTAACCCTTGAAAATTCAAATTACAACCAACATCAGACAAATCTTTGCCTAGAACTACTCAACATAGTGCTTAGAGAGAACTTTTTCCTAAATGGCGATGACTTCTATGTACAGATATGCGGGACCGCTATGGGGGCGAATGTGGCGCCTGCTTATGCGAATATTTACATGGATCTCTTTGAAAAATCACATATCTATACCAATGATCTCTTCCAGCAACATGCCCGCTGCTGGTACAGATACATTGATGATATTTTTTGTATTTGGGATGGCTCACAAGACAGCTTAGATGTATTCTTCAACACTATCAACAACATCAGAATGGAACTCAAATTCACCATACACTCAGACAAAGAAGAGATAACCTTTCTTGACACAAGAGTAATCCGAGACCCTGACGGTACCCTACATACTGATCTATACTCCAAACCGACAGATTGCAATGGCCTTTTACTATATGATAGTTGCCATCCGAGATCAACTAAAGACAGCTTACCGCGCTCTCAGTTCAAACGAGTCAACCGCATAGTGTCTAATCAAGAAATTCGGATGACACGATTGACAGAGATGTCGGATAAATTTCGAGCTAGGAACTATCCAGATAAACTTCTTCAAAAGGAACTGACACGAGCAACCACAGAGACACCCAGTACACCCCTTACCATCAAAACTGATAGACTCCCTTTTGTTCACCATTTTCATCCCACAATGCACAGAGTTCAGAACATCATCAGGAAACATTGGCCCCTTTTACAGAAGGCCTATCCTACGGTCAGTACATTTAAAGAATCACCTCTCATGTGCATGCAAAGACCGAAAAATATCAGAGATGATCTAGTAAGGGCGGACATAGGGCCCACTAAGCCCCCTACACAAACACTGATACAACCCAAAAGAACAGGGACTTTTCCCTGTCTCAACTGTGCTTGTTGCTCCAACGTAATCAAGAGCAGTGAGGTCACCCATCCGAGAACGGGTAAATCATACCGTATAAAAGACCATTATACCTGTGATACCAAATTTGTAGTTTACATCGTCAAATGCCCCTGTGGCCTACTTTACGTGGGAGAAACCACACAGGCCATCAAGGACCGCATATCTAGCCATAAATCCACGATCAGATGCAATAAAACCTGGCTTCCTCTCCCCTACCATTTCAAAGAGGCTGCACACACGGTATCACAATTACGTTTTCAAATAATCGAACATGTACCCCGTCCTCGACGGGGTGGCAATCACATTAAGCTCCTAAAAGAACGAGAATCTTTCTGGATATTTACCTTGGACACTTTATCCCCAAGAGGTTTGAATAGGGAACTGGATTGGTAGTACTTTATGACCATATTGTTCTTTTACTTTACAGGTGCACTGAGAGTCGTCCCTTCACTCATTAGTATATTATCCCTAGGCACTACAAGTGGTAAGCATAACCTGAATTAGAGACATGGTAATTCATACCAATGCTGTCTTTCCTTCCCCCCCCCCCCCCCCCCCCCCCTTATCCCCCTTTTTTTTTTCCCTCCTGGGGTTGCTGAACAGGTTTGGACTCCTACTAACATCTTTAGATTTTTCCACAGGTGGGCTCCCGGAAGGGAATTGTGATATATGACAGAATATTAATTGTAATCAGTGATGGATGTTATGATAATTTATGCACTATACTAGATTTATATTGTTATAGATTTTTTGGCACCTTACATCAACTCCTGACTACCTTTTCCTCTTTTAACATTCCCTGGATGCGCCTCCTTTCCCATTTATCCTGTCCTCTATAACCTGTCACCCCCGCTGGGTGAGATGACGCACCATTCAATACACACACTGCAGTGTTTCACCGCTCGGCCGTGGCTAGGAAACTTCCTAGTTACGGTTGATAGGGAAAACAGCGTCGCTATCGACCGCGCATGCGCGCGGCCGACGTCACATCCGGGTCACGTGACGGCAAACACGTCCGGTCACGTGACCCCGCCAGGAGCCCGATAAAAGGACACATAGCGTCCATTAACACACACACCTCAGCCGCAGCGCGGGAGCGCAGGGCTAATTACAACGGTCAGGCAAGGATCCCTGGAGCACATAATCTTTTGATTCTGCAGATAAGTGACTTTACTTACCCTACTATCTATTTCAGGTTACAACTGTATGCATTACCTAGATTGGCCTCTCTACCTAAACTGTTTACTTGTGAAAGCTGGGACCACTACTGAACTTATGGTATTCTTTTATGTTATACAAATACTCAACACAGCTCTGTGTAAGAAGGGTAGATATTACACTATATATCCCCCACAGGTGGATCAGCATTACTCCAGTGGGACGGTTCAATTAAGTGCCCCCGGATTCAACAAAGCCTTTAACTTCCACAGGTGGGCTCCTGATAATAACACAACAAAAAAACCCCTAAGTGGGTAGTGTTTCCTTACACCCTAGATCATACCTTTCCCTTCAAAAACTCCTCATCTAGGTTACTCCATCACTAAACAGCCCTTCCAAACTGAATGGATAACTGTATTTACTTTCATCTTTTGAGTGACCTAGACACCACTATCCATCAGTACGTACCATTTCCAGCACTCCTTTCTACCTAGATCTGACTCTGAACTACCTTTTCCTAGTAGTCTGGTTTTGATTGTACTCTGGTATACGATGATGATCTCAAATTGAATGCTTGCCTCTATGGAAAATACGAACCAAGAATATACATGTCATGAATCTGATGATGCATTTCATTTTTGTATATATGTACAGTCACCCAAAAATACTCTTTTTCACTTATGTTCACACTTGTTCATTTTGTTTTAATTCCAGCGACACTTTGAGAAAGGTCCGAAATTGTGGACCGAAACGGCGTCAGTGGTCGCTTGTTGTTCATATACAATAAAACTTTTCACCTTGCATCATATATGACTCTGAGAGTGCAGTGATATTTCGCATTTCTGTATCGATGGTTGGTGGCACCGGGTCCTCTCCGGTAACCGGGTGAGCAACTGGTAGCTGGTTTCTCACCCTTGGTTCCCATTCTGGACAGCCGGACTGCCTCTGCGTGGCCTCATATTGTAACTTGCGGGCCACACCGGCGCTCCAGTGCCAGATTGTCCATTCCACCACCTCATGGAGCTGCACTCTTAAGTCCTGAAGAGTGGTCCCCCAAAAGGCTGGATCCCCCTCGTTGGTGCGGAGGGAGACCACTTCTGGGTCCCCAACTGCAGCGCGGGCCTCTTCCTCTACCTCCCGCATAAGGTCTCTCAGTCGGGTTGCCGCCATGTCTCCAAGACCCGTACCTGAGTAAGTCTGCTGGGGTTCTGCCACGCCCTGCTCCTTTCTTTTTAAAGTCCATGGGCGGGTTAAAACCACTGGCCCGCCCCCTTGGTTTTCCTTCAGCAATCGGGGAGGGCAAGTAATTTGGCACCTCTGCCATGGCCCTCCCATTATGAGGGGCCGAGGCACGCACCTGGGCCAACACATAGTCCTTTACATTTTTGGTTCCACCATTTTGAACCCAGCGAAAAATGGCAGGAAAGGTTCTTAAATGCTGTGCATAGACAGTTTAGGTCCTTTTTGAAGTGGCCAATAAAGTTCTGTAAGGTGAACAAAACCCGGTTCACGGGTTGGCTCATCCTGTTCATAACGCCAAAGTTGTCGGGCCCACAAGGGTCTGGGGACTCAGATCTCGGGCGGTTGGGTATGAGGATGTCACGGATGGTCGGTGCCCGAGTCACTGCCCTTAGGGTGACAATAAAAAAGGGGAGATTTACAAGGATACAAGTTTATACATGAATGTCATGAAACCACCTGTAGTTTCGGTGATGGCACCGATGCTGCTGAGGCCTCCAGGGTGATGGGGCGGCAGCAAGGTGTTATGGCTCTCTACAGGTGGAGCAGGGTCCCTGGGGCTGTAAGGGTAGAATGGTGGAATAGGGCAGCGCAGTCTCTGTGAGACTGGTATGTCACAGTCAACCAGGAAGAAACACAGACATTTTCTTGCTCTGCATGGGTCTTTACTCCGGTAATCTGCAGTTTACAGGGTATGCGATTGTTACAGCCAGGGTAGTAGACCTGGTGGTCCAGGTGAAAGGCAATTCTGTCCAAAGCTCCAGCTATAGTCCTTGCTTTTTCTTCCACTGTCCTACCTCTGCGCACTCCTTCTTCCTTGCGCTGTCCTGCATAAATCCCGCTTACTACCAGGCCTGTTGGGTGATATGAGATACCCTTCTTCTTGCTAAGGGGCTTAGCCCGGTTTGTTGTTTTTGGTGGGGACCGTATGTATGCCGAGCGGATTGTCTGTAATGGTGTACACTTTTCTCTGTCCTGTATTCATGCATCCTTTGCAATTTCATGTTTTATAATGTAACCTGTGTCCATCCCCCATGTACTACTTCTGGTGGCAGATTGTGTATTTGCTCTTCTCAGCGGGTGACCCAGCCAATATACAAATTGCTAGACACAATGGAGCCAGAAGCTACTAGAATCTTCTGACTGGAGCAAACCATTCCATAGTAGGTGTGAACCCCCCTATACATGGGCTGATCCCAGGAGTCCAGACAATAGACTCATGTTTAGGATCAGTTAGTTAGTTGAAAGGCGGAAGTGGAAGAGACTGAGATCTTAGCTGAGGCGAGATCTTAGTGTCCATGGGATTGTACAGTGTCCTTCCTTGGTTGGATCCAGTGGACTCTATCTGGACTTTTTCTTCCTTTAACCTGGCGTCAGGATTGCCAGGTGACGCCCCCGGAACTGCTCCTTGGTTGTGGACTTCTTATGGACTCGACAGAATTGTCTTCTTTTGTACTGTTCCATTTTCCCTGTTTAATAAATCTCATTGGATTGATCATCGGCCTGGTATCCCTTCCTGCTCTCTAGCACACCCCGTCACATAGTGCTCCTATGAAGCGGTCGATCATACCGGTATTTGTGGCTCAGGGATGGACCTCTGCACTGCTATGGAGCCGGTACCCCGCTTTGGACTGGGCCAGGGTGTTCAGTCACCGTCTGTCTGCCCCTCTCTGTCTGGGCCACCAGGTTGAGGTGCCCTCCCCGTTACTTCTTCTTCTTCTTTCACTCTTCTCAACTCTACTCACTGTCAGACTGATTTAGTGACTGTTTCCCGCTCTTTTCTCACTCACTATATACCCTAGCTCTCTTCCCACCGGGAACGGTTACCCTGGTAACGGGCTGTCCAATTGGCCCCTCTCTCTCAGTGTATGTATGTGGTGGGGAGCTTCAGACTTCCATTACCCCCTACCAGGACAAGAATACTGCACCTTCTGTTCGGGATGCAGCACCCTTTTGTAGCGTGCTGATCAGCGGGGCGCTACATGAGTGTATTGACCAAGACACAGATAAAGAGACACTATAGTAACTAAAGAAAGATTGTCCAACTAGGGATCCCAAGCCAGAGAGGGTTCAGAGGACAGGACGGTAGTAACAAGGTCCCAAGACTAAGAGCTAATGGGTCAGAGTGGATTGGTTTGCGATTCAAGTTGGACTTCACAAGGACGCTTCTGGCAGCATGAGGCTCTATTCCTACTTTAGTGGTCAGACCCCCCTGTGCTCTCTACTCTACAAGGAGAAGAGACGTGGAGCCATGAATGCTGGATAGTGACTATTAAAGGGAACCAACCACCTCAGATGACGACTATAAGCACTTAATACGTGTCCCTGCACCCTACCAAGACTGTTCCACCCATATTTTTGTTAAGAATATTGATTTTTGCAAACCGAAATATACACTTTGTAAAAATACTGGCCTGGCGACTTCTGGGCATCTCCCTTGGGCTGATCTACTAGTGGGCTGTGTCTTCTAAAGCATTACTGGCTCTTCTACCCCTCCGTCTTTGTTTGCAGGACGTCACTGAAGGGCGTGATATTTTCTTTCTGTGGGCGGGCACGCAAGGCTGCTCCCGTCCCCGCACGTCATCGGAGGCAGACAGAGTCACGTGCACTCGCATCGTCACTTCCTGTCGGCTCCGTTCAGTGACGTGCAGCTAAGGGATACCGTATGAGCAAAACACATTGCGGCGAGCGGACGTGGTATCTTTCATTAAGCTGATATCACGTCCGCTCGCCGCAATGTGTTTTGCTCATACGGTATCCCTTAGCTGCGCGTCACTGAACGGAGCCGACAGGAAGTGACGATGTGAGTGCACGTGACTCTGTCTACCTCCGATGACGTGCGGGGACGGGAGCAGCCTTGCGTGCCCGCCCACAGAAAGAAAATATCACGCCCTTCAGTGACGTCCTGCAAACAAAGAGGGAGGGGTAGAAGAGCCAGTAATGCTTTAGAAGACACAGCCCACTAGTAGATCAGCCCGAGGGAGACGCCCAGAAGTCGCCAGGCCAGTATTTTTACAAAGTGTATATTTCGGTTTGCAAAAATCAATATTCTTAACAAAAATATGGGTGGAACAGTCTTGGTAGGGTGCAGGGACACGTATTAAGTGCTTATAGTCGTCATCTGAGGTGGTTGGTTCCCTTTAAGGGATGCACTCAGTTGTGCTGGGACCCACAGGATCAGAAAAAATGGGGACAACCAAGTGGGAACTAGAACTATGTCTGAATATGTGCTGTAGAATTGAAACTGTCTTTAAGATGTGTGTCCACTATCTCACATGTTAAGTTGCAACTGAAGAACTGTTAAGTAAAGAACTATTGTTTAAAATGGTCTCTGCTTCTTTTTGAACCTTTATTTGGTCCTGGCTAGACAAAGGCAATGGCAACATGCGGCCTGCAGAGAAATACGGCCATGGACCCAGCGAGGACCACCATTTCAATTTTCAATCCGTTGTCCATGACTACCACTCCACGTCACTCTATACAACAATATTCGAAGAGACTGTCCAAGATATCCACAGGTATAAGTTTTTTATCCAGTGTTAATGTGGCATCCCTCCGGTCAGGACTCCAAAAAGAAGTACTGCACCCAAATCTCGGGTGTGGCCGTCCACTAGCCCCAAGGTGGGTATGGTAAGGCTGAGTCCTCAACACAGCACAACACCGCACAGTACACTTAGGACCCAAGGGAACCTGGGCACAAAACCCCGGGTGGAGGGCCCCATCGAACAACAAAAAGAGGAGTTTAGTTTCAGTTAGTTAGTCGGAGAAGAACAGTGCAGTGCAGAGAACTTGAGCAGTGCCACGCTCATCCTGAAAACCTAGGAGCCATAGGGGCGCTGGCGGAGCTGGATTGGCCGTGCGCACGACTACGCACCTGATACCACAAGATGGAGGGGTTGTAATCAGACACAGGGACCGGCCCTGAACGCGGCATGGAAGTCTATCAATGTACCGCTGAAACTGGAGGCTACGAGCTTCACAGGAGCTGTAGCTCACACACCTGGCGTATACCCAGAGATAGCAGCTGAACAAGGGTCCGGGGACCAGGTACCAGTCACCCATCAACACCCGCGGCTGTAGGATCAGGGCTCTGCGCACAGAGGTGCTTACAATAATGCTGAGAAAGAGAGACAGGACCAATGAAAGGCTGAAGAACAGGCACACCACCGAGGATCTCATACCTGGCATCCCCATTCTACTAAAGACTGAACAGGCCGGAGCTTTTCCAAGAGTGTGTAACATCAATGACCTGCTGTGCTTGAAGCTAGCTGTGAGTAAAACTGTGAACAGAATTGCAGAATAGTGTGAGACTGAATTATTCCTGCGGCGACAAACTGTGGAGGCCACTGAACATGGTAACAAGGCCTAAATTAATCCCTGCCTGCCATAGACTATTATTTATTATATCCACTGTCCTGGGGATCTGATCCACCCATGGGGAACAACTCCATCCCAGCTGCCCGTTCATCATCCCCAGAGGTTCTGCAGAAGCGGTAGCTACCCAGAGCCACAAATCACCGGTGGCATCACAAATAAATGTCTTATAACTCACCCCTTTCCCTACATTAGCCAAGAACTCTTTTACAACTGAACCCAGGGTCAGGGAAGCCAGGTCCAGACCCCTGTGACTCCCCAGAACTGCTTAAACAGCCCGGTTCCGAATACCCCACGACCCTGGGGTGCCTAATTAATGCTTTAAAGACCATTCATTTACATGACAAGTGATAAATTATCATTATTGTTTAAATTAAATCCTTAGTGTTTACATTTATTTGCATAACCACCTGTAAAAATGTGGTACACTACTTTTATGCTGATAACATATCCTTATGATCAGTTATCAATAAATGATCAGTGATGGTCCAACACACGGCACCTTCACCAATTAGCTCATATGACTTCTGAAAGTTGCTGCAAGAACTCCACAGATTTATATACTGTTTAATGGCGTGTGCAGGGTAATTCTAATCACCTCCTGTTCTCTTTTACTTGAATTGATTTGGCAATGCCCAACAGTCGCTACTATGCAAAATACGAATTTGTGGTATTCCAGATTCCAATACTTAGAAATATATAAACCCTATAAGGGAGACAGACAAAGAGACAAGTGCGGCGCTCCCTCTAAGTGTAGAAATTATTCATTATCAATAAAATACTAAAATCATTTGCTCACCTGTATGCATAGGTGAGACAGCATCAAAAAATCCATTTTCCGTTTTCCGTGTTGATTTTATACACGCAGAATTTATTAGAAAAATAAAGTTAAAGAACAATGAAGTAGATACAATGCGTTTCAGCTATTTTTTAAGAACATAGCCTTCTTCACGTCAAAAAATGTACCTGAATTTTATGTACCTGAAGAAGGCTATGTTCCTAAAAAATTATAGCTGAAATGCATTGTATCTACTTCATTGTTCTTTAGCTTTATTTTTCTAATAAATTCTGTGTGTATAAAATCAACACAGAAGACAGAAAATGGATTTTAGCGAGATTGACAGAGCTACTCGGAAAGAGAAGCATCACCCCCTGAAGAAGACTTGCTTGAAACATGGGTTGGGGTCAGCCCCTGAACATGTGTCGTAACCCCACAGTATGGGTGAGTTGTGGGCTTGGTACTAGGCTATCAACTTGGTTTTTTATGATATTTTTACATATATTTATATTGTACCATGTTGTATGCTTCTGACATTGTTCACTGCCTATAATTGTACCTTGCTGTGGTGGTCTGTGACCGGTTCACCCTCTTTGTAACCCTCCTTGGTTTTATGTGAATTCCCCCAGTATTTTATTGATTCACTGCTAATACAATAAATTTGTGCACTTGCAAATTGGTGGATCCTCTTACTTGTTATACTGGGATTACAGCTATATAACTCAGCTCTCAGGTTGAATATGTAATTTTGAGTTGCTAACTATGTGAGTCCAAGATGTTTCCCTATATTTTTGTATAAAACAAGCAGGACCTGAGGCTTGAGGACCTTTGGTGACATTATTGTCCCTGTGATCACCCATGTGGGCCGCCGTGTCCCGGACCCAGATGCGAGCTCACATGTGGCGCCCATTAGACACCGATGGCTCTGTACCATGGTTATGAGGGCTGCGTAACCTCCCCAGGTTACTTTAACCATATTAAATTATCCTCCGCTTGACTGAGTCGGTCAACAGGGTAGGGGGTACTCAGATACCGGGACAGGTAGTTACTTCAGTGGGGATCACGGCTGGTTGGTTCCAGGTTCCATGCCCTGGACCCTCAATGGCGGATGGGGGTGATGATGATGATGGGGGATTTTGTAACGTGACGCCACCTGTGGTACCTGGTAATAGGGTTACCAGCGCTGCTGCCGGTCGCTGAGGTGATGGAAAGGCAGCTTTACCTCAGGGCAGCGGGGTAGAAGATGGGAGTCGTAGTCCTCACCTCTGTGATACAGTAGAGGCCCTCTGGGTGACGGATGAAAGGAGACCAGACACCAGATCAGCTCAAACAGTTCTTTACTTGCACCAGATGAAATCAGTACACGGTACAGTCTGGATTAACTGGGGGCCATAGCCGCGGATTTTGAAGGCTTTTCCAGAGTTTGTCAGAGGTGTCTTTAAAATGGCTCTCCTGGTCCCTTTCCCTTCTGTGCTTTGATGACCTTCTGTACTCCCACTCGTGTGTCTAGTCTCTTCCTCTCGGGGTCTGTTGCCTAAAGTCTCTCTACTTCTCAGCGTCGTGAACCCAGCTATGGGACTGATGTTGGACTGCATGATGGGTTCTGTGGCTCCCTTATGTCAGGCCCACAGCCTGCAGGTCTGCGGTTAGGGATAGACCGTAACTAACTGCCTTGGTTCCGGTGTACCGGTGATGACCTGGGTCTCCAGCTGGCTCCAACCAGTCCTAGAGTGGATTCCTTCTCCGTCCGCGTCACCCCTCTCCTTAGAGGTGCCCTCCTGTCACAGTCGCAGGATCCTCTACATCCGTCTTTTCTGCTGTCTTACACTGTCTGACTGACTAGTCTTCTAACTGTAACTCCTCGTCTCCTGCTCATCTAGGCTACACTCCCTGGGACCTACTGAATATACGGTCCCCTGTACTAAGGTGGCCTATTGTATGGGTGTTGGGTACAGACTCTGTAGGGTCCTCCATATCCACAGATACGGAGGCACTACACCTTCTGTTTGGGGTGCAGTACCTCCCTGTGGCACCTTGCCATAGTGGCGTCACATGACCATTGGCTAATATTCTAGAAGCACCCCCTCTTTCGCTTTTTGTTCTCCATATTTAGGATAAACAAAACTTCCATATGTTTTAGAGTGGTATTGATGGTGGAGCCTGCATATATTGATCCAATAAAAGCAATATACAGTGAGCAAATGACGGCTCTATATATGAAGTAATATTACAGTGCTATACAGTTGATCCCTTTGACTATCAGATCAGTAGGAATCCAACACCCAGTGCTCTCACTAATTAGCTGATGTATGGAATGTAAGGAGTGGTACACAGCTCATTGCTTAGTGGCCACTACTCAGTGCGACATCCTATAACCTTATCTATATTTGGCCTTTCAGTGGTTGCAATGTGAATTGCAGCCAATAGAGGGTTCTGCTATCATGTTTGGTAATATCTGCGGCTGTCATTCACTAAGGAACACTTTCTTTTTTCCTCCGCCTGAAACACCTCTTCTCCAGTAAGAGTTCACTGTACTACATTGTTATTCCGCAGTTCACAACCTTCATTTATTTGATGTCTGCATGCTAGGATCAACAGCATTTTCAGACCTTTAATAAATGAGTCTAGAAGATAGATGTGTAGCATTACTGCTGCCTCTGGCACTTTCCCACTTTGTAACTTTAGTGCCTTTCTCTATAACAGCACAGGAATGAGCAGTGCTGTGTCTAGGGCTCCGTCATGCTCTAAACCTTGTGATCTTTCTTCGCACTGGCGGACTGTGTGATTTCTCCTTGTCACATTTGCAGTTTCAGACAATATGGTGCTCAGTGAGCTGGGCAGCATCCAAACTGTTTCTGTTGACTAGAAAAAGCAAAAAGCTTAGGGTTTTGTAGAAAGCAGCAATTAAAGCACAAAAGTTTGTGAGCGGAGCCTCTTTTTCCTAAAACAAGGACATTTTACATGCAACCATAAGCAACATATCTTTTCAGACTTTGTGTACACCATTTACATTCTCAGTATTGCAATATATATATAGAGTGCGGTAGCGCTATTGAATGTGCTGGGGGACACTCGCTCACTACGCAATATTCAGAAAAGGCAGCAACAGTTCTTATAAAACATAGTTCACCGGTTTATTAAGTGTCATAGATTGCTACTAGTGATGGGCGAATCCTAAATTACTCGGAATCGCTTGACTCTAGCGAGTCCAAGCACAGGACTCGCTACTCGTTGCGAGTCTAGCGAGTCCAATGTTAATGAATGGGGAAGCGAGTAATAGCGAGTAGTGTGAGATTTACAAATCGCAGATGTGTCTCGGAAGCTTCAGCCTGAACCAATCCTAGTTTTGCCATTGATTTGCATTGGACTCGTTTACTTTGTAAGTAATCGCTGGGAAACTCGCACAGCTAAGAGTCCTGTCTGCTCTGTGTGCTGGCTGCCCCAGCTCCAGGGTCCTAGAGCCCGCCTGCTGCCTGATGTAGCAGAGCTGAGATTGTTCTCAGTCTGCTCATTCCCTGTGTACAGACATGAATGTCTGTGCACAGAGATGATGTTGCAGAGCTGAGATTGTTCTCAGTCTGCTCATTCCCTGTGCATAGACATCTATATCTATGCACAGGGGATGTAGCAGAGAGGACATCGCGTTTTGGACTGCGTTGGACGGAAGAGGATTTTTTTAATTAAAGAAGGAGTCCCTAATGGCTTTTTTTTAAATTTCTAATAAAAAATTTTCTCTGTGTTGTGTTTTTTTTAAAACAATTTAATAGAAATTCATGGCGGTCATGTCTAATATTGGCGTGACCGCCATAAATTTCGGGCTTAGGGCCAGCTGATAATACAAAGCTGGCCCTAACCTCTTTACTACCCAGCGTGCCACCACCACCAGGGCCGCTGGAAGAGCGGGGTTCAGTGCCAGAGGATGGCGCTTCAATGAACGCGCCATCTTCTGGGGCGGCTGCGGGCTGCAATTTGCAGCGGGGGGTGCCCAGAAAGCTTGGGCATCCCTGCGCTGCGGATTCCAGCCCCCAGCTGCTTAGCTGTACCTGGCTAGACATAGAAATTGCGCGAAGCCCCACGCATTATTTTTAAATTATTTCATGAAATTCTGAGATTCTGACTCTGACTCTGAGACTCTGACTCTGAGACTCTGACTCTGAGACTCTGACACTCTGACTCTGAGACTCTGACTCTGAGACTCTGACTCTGAGATTCTGACTCTGAATCTGACTCTGAGGGTGAGACTCTGACTCTGAGACTCTGACTCTGACTCTGAGACTCTGACTCTGACTCTGAGACTCTGACTCTGAGACTCTGACTCTGAATCTGGCTCTGAGGGTGAGACTCTGAATCTGAGACTCTGACTCTGACTCTGAGACTCTGACTCTGAGACTCTGACTCTGAGACTCTGACTCTGAGACTCTGACTCTGACTCTGAGACTCTGACTCTGAGACTCTGACTCTGAGACTCTGACTCTGACTCAGAGACTCTGACTCTGAGACTCTGACTCTGAGACTCTGACTCTGAGACTCTGACTCTGAGACTCTGAGTCTCTGACTCTGAGACTCTGACTCTGAGACTCTGACTCTGAGACTCTGAGACTCTGAGACTCTGACTCTGAGACTCTGACTCTGAGACTCTGACTCTGAGACTCTGAGACTCTGACTCTGAGACTCTGAGACTCTGACTCTGAGACTCTGACTCTGACTCTGAGACTCTGACTCTGAGACTCTGACTCTGAGACTCTGAGACTCTGAGACTCTGACTCTGAGACTCTGAGACTCTGACTCTGAGACTCTGACTCTGAGACTCTGACTTTGAGACTCTGACTCTGAGACTCTGAGACTCTGACTCTGAGACTCTGAGACTCTGACTCTGAGACTCTGACTCTGAGACTCTGACTCTGAGACTCTGAGACTCTGAGACTCTGAGATTCTGACTCTGAGACTCTGAGACTCTGAGTCTGACTCTGAGACTCTGACTCTGAGACTCTGAGACTCTGACTCTGAGACTCTGACTCTGAGACTCTGACTCTGAGACTCTGACTCTGAAACTCTGACTCTGAGACTCTTACTCTGAGACTCTGACTCTGAGACTCTGACTCTGAGACTCTGACTCTGAGACTCTGAGACTGACTCTGAGACTCTGACACTGAGACTCTGACTCTGAGACTCTGAGACTCTGACTTTGAGACTCTGACTCTGAGACTCTGAGACTCTGAGTCTGATTCTGAGACTCTGACTCTGAGACTCTGACTCTGAATCTGGCTCTGAGGGTGAGACTCTGAATCTGAGACTCTGACTCTGAGACTCTGACTCTGACTCTGAGACTCTGACTCTGAGACTCTGACTCTGACTCTGAGACTCTGACTCTGAGACTCTGACTCTGAGACTCTGACTCTGAGACTCTGACTCTGACTCTGAGACTCTGACTCTGAGACTCTGACTCTGAGACTCTGACTCTGACTCAGAGACTCTGACTCTGAGACTCTGACTCTGAGACTCTGACTCTGAGACTCTGACTCTGAGACTCTGAGTCTCTGACTCTGAGACTCTGACTCTGAGACTCTGACTCTGAGACTCTGACTCTGAGACTCTGAGACTCTGAGACTCTGACTCTGAGACTCTGACTCTGAGACTCTGACTCTGAGACTCTGAGACTCTGAGTCTCTGACTCTGAGACTCTGACTCTGAGACTCTGACTCTGACTCTGAGACTCTGACTCTGAGACTCTGACTCTGAGACTCTGACTCTGAGACTCTGAGACTCTGAGACTCTGACTCTGAGACTCTGAGACTCTGACTCTGAGACTCTGACTCTGAGACTCTGACTTTGAGACTCTGACTCTGAGACTCTGAGACTCTGACTCTGAGACTCTGAGACTCTGACTCTGAGACTCTGACTCTGAGACTCTGACTCTGAGACTCTGAGACTCTGAGATTCTGACTCTGAGACTCTGAGACTCTGAGTCTGACTCTGAGACTCTGACTCTGAGACTCTGAGACTCTGACTCTGAGACTCTGACTCTGAGACTCTGACTCTGAGACTCTGACTCTGAGACTCTGACTCTGAAACTCTGACTCTGAGACTCTTACTCTGAGACTCTGACTCTGAGACTCTGACTCTGAGACTCTGACTCTGAGACTCTGAGACTGACTCTGAGACTCTGACACTGAGACTCTGACTCTGAGACTCTGAGACTCTGACTTTGAGACTCTGACTCTGAAACTCTGAGACTTTGAGTCTGATTCTGAGACTCTGACTCTGAGACTCTGACTCTGAGACTCGGTCTCTGAGACTCTGAGACTCTGACTCTGAGACTCTGACTCTGAGACTCTGAAATTCATGAAATAATTTAAAAAAAAATGCGTGAGGCTCCGCGCAATTTCTATGTCTAGCCAGGTACAGCTAAGCAGCTGGGGGCTGGAATCCGCAGCGCAGGGATGCCCAAGCTTTCTGGGCACCCCCCGCTGCAAATTGCAGCCCGCAACCGCCCCAGAAGATGGCGTGTTCATTGAAGCGCCATCCTCTGGCGCTGAACCCTGCTCTTCCAGCGGCCCTGGTGGCGGTGGCATGCTGGGTAATAAAGGGGTTAATACCAGCTTTGCTATACAAGCTGGTATTAAGCCCGAGATTCTTAATGTCAGGCCACGTTTGACCCAGCCACTAAGCATCTCCAATAAAGTGTTAAAAAAACACAACACAGAGAAAAAGTTTTATTTGAAATAAAAAAAAGCCATTAGGGACTCCATCTTTAATTAAAAAACTCCTCTTCCGTCCGACGTAGTCCAAAACGCGATGTCCTCTCTGCTACATCCCCTGTGCATAGATATAGATGTCTATGCATAGGGAATGAGCAGACTGAGAACAATCTCAGCACTGCTACATCATGTCTGTGAGCAGGCGGGCTCTAGGACCCTGGAGCTGCACAGAGAAGACAGCTGGACTCGGCTCGCAAAGAAACAGCAGTTACTTTGCGAGTTTCCCTGCTATCACTGGCACAGTAGCCGAGTCTAATGCAAACAATGGCAATCCTAGTTTTGTCAGCGTTTGCCATTGATTTGCATTGGACTCGTGCGAGTAAACGCTGGGAAACTCGCAGAGTACCGAGTCCTGCGAGTCCCTTACTACTCGCCGAGTAACGAGTCCTAGCGAGTAGATTCGCCCATCCCTAATTGCTACTCCAGCTGTGTAGCCAGAGTGTATAGCATAAATACTCCTTGACTTCAACATTTAGGCCATGTGCACACGTTCAGTATTTGATGAGTTTTTTACCTCAGGATTTGTAGACAAAACCAGTAGTGGAGCAATCAGAAGAAAAGTCCAATAGAAACTTAAATACCACTTCTGTATTTAATCATCCACTCCTGGTTTTGTCTACAAATCCTGAGGTAAAAAACTCATCATGTGCACGTGGCCTTATGCCTGCACTCAATAATAAACTGACCTCAGTCAGCACCTGCTCTTGTAGCTTGGCAGGATTCAGTCTTGTGTGCCAGGAGGTGACACACAGGCATCACCCACCAGGTCTTGGACTTGCTCTGTGTTGGTACCTGTCATGAGTCCATATTCACCAGGCCTTAGTTACCACCTGGACTTACAGGAGCCCTGGCAGCTTCCCTCTCCAGCATACACAAATGCCACATGGAACAAACAGGACACTGGATCTAAAAGCACCGGTCTGACATCAGCGACCATGTGATAAGAAGGAGTCCACTATATCAGATCTACATCACAAAGCACTCACTGATCTCAGGTAGACCATTCAAGGAAAACACTGCGGGCAGTCGGCTAAATCGCTCAAACACAGTGAAATTCATAATGCATTGACTGGTCTCCCTGAGATCAGCGAGTGCTTTGTGATGTTGGTCTACCAGGCATTGCTCGCACCTAGCCAGAATCCTACTCCACACTGATGAGGGGCAATACCCGAAACAGCTGTCTGTGGATGGATTCCTGGCTCTGTTAATTCCCTTGTCATATCCTTAACTAGTAACTGAGTGGGATATTGACTAAAAGGGCCACTTAATATGGTGGTTATGGTGGTTATGGTGGTCTCCGCAAGGATTCCACCCCAGGGCTAGGTCCTTCCCTGGAGGGACATCTGGCTAGTCCCGTGTTTGAGACTCTTAATCGAGGCTCCACGGAATCCATTTGCATACTATATCACACCCATAGGGAGGGACTATGATGGTCAGTGCCGTCCATCACTTCCTGACCATCATTTAAATCATGCAGGTCTGTGGAACAATAAATTCCAGCAAGCTATGCTGGATTTAGATTGCAGCAGACTTGTGTCTGTGTGATACAAACTGGCTATATACATTTACGGTATACCTCATATACCCTCCCCCCTGTTCAGACCTGTATGGGTGACCATTTGCCATCAAACTGGGGCCCCGCGATGGGGCATTCATTTTGTTGTGCCCTAGCAGAGGAGGGGACCTTGGCAGTCGATCATGAGCGTCAGCTCCGTGAACATGAGTCATCACATTCTGTAGGGACCTACAGTCCATCACAGTAACAAATTTTTGCTTCAGGAATAACCCACTATCAGACCTCGTCAACTCACTTGTCCGAGTGATAACTTTGTCAAACCTCCCCCATCCCTAGCAGGCAATACAGTAGTGCGAGTCACTTGCCTCTGTATCTAGGGCCAGGTCTGACTCTGTCCTGTCCCATACTCTATTGGGTTTTCTGTTTGGGCTTCTCAGACTTGAGGCACCAGAGGATTCACTACCTCTATAACCACACCCACTATCCACAGGAAGTCTTTGGAGGTATCTCCATTGCCATCTTTCTTCATTGCCTTCTCAAACTAGAGAACCATTACACCCTTTGTGTCTTTTGGCTCTAGCTTCTGCTGTGACCATTCCATTATTTGGAGGGCCCCTTCTTTGTTGGGTCTCACAATTTACAAATGGCTGCCATCACCTGTTGCTCAGGCGACGCTGTCTCACAATTCGCAATTGTGAAAGATTCAGCTGTTCTACTTCTCACAGGTGGCCTATTCCACCAGCATCCATAGGTAACCAAGACTTTCTTCTGGGCCATTTCTCCCAATGAGCTTTCTCACCAGAGCATGAGAAACCTGGATGACATCTTCCCGCAGACTCTGAGCTTTCTTCATAAAGTCCAGCTGTCTAGCGGCTTTTTCAGTCTTCAATTGGATCATCCGCTTTGTGTGAACGCATCGTAAGTCCATGTCACTTGCAATAGCCACTCGCTTCACTGTGACTTCTGTTGTGGACAGAATCACCAGCTGTTTGGATTCTGAAGTCTAGTACACCTTATAGGATCCCACGGCCTTCTTAAACTCTTCATGCACAGATTCTCTGGCGCATTCTTCCCTAAAGTCCTCAGGTACATCTACAAGGCACTTGTATAAAGGAGTTTCTGTGTTACCGGTGGTCTCCAGATGATCATCCGGCTCAGGTCTCAGGGCTGACTGACTAACAGCTCCTTCACCTTGCAACCTTAGTCTTCACCACGGTTCTCGCAGTATGGCCTTCAAACCTCTCTTGGGTACTGGCAGCCTCACCTCCAACCCTCTCTTGGGTTTCATTGGTGTCACCTTCAGAAGGTGTCATGCCCTCCATCTCTTCAACCTCAGTCTCAGAGTTTTCAACCTTCTTGGCCATGGTGCCATATACTTCTATGAAGCTCTCTGCTGACAGATCCTGAGTTACCTGTTCAGACACTAGAGACAACACCCGTACCAACTTCTGGGCTGGCTCTTTCTCCTTGTCTTCATTGTTATGTTTCCATCGATAAGTGGACTAGTCCTCCTCACTGTACCACTATCTTTCATATCAGAGTTACAGTTACCCTTGGAGTCATAGTCACTCTCCCTGGTAGTGTGAACCAATAAGTCACCCTTTGCTTTTGTGTCAGACACGTTACTACTAGTCACGTTGTCTCTTTACCCTAATATCACTAAGTTGGGGAGACCCACTATTTCATTTGGTCACCCCTAACTTGTGACTGTTAATTTTAGTAGGCGTTAACTCCTTTTTATTGTATATGATTACCCCAGAAGATAACTCATCAGCCTCACGCTGTACTGGAACCTCTTGTATGTAACTAGCTGTGAACCTCGTCTGGGGTGACCCTTTCTTACGTGTGGGCTATACGACCCTCTTTTTAATTGTTTTTAATATTGTTTCAAGTTGTTTGTGACATCTGCATTTTCAATAAAGATTTACTGTTTATACTGTGGTGATCACCTTCTCCCTACGTGCAGCCTTCTTTCTCTTAATACTAGGTTCTCATGGGCATGTAGAGGCGGATTCCTTTAGTAAGATATTTTTGGTGCCCTCAGATATACTTTATAAAGATATTGTCTATGTATCGCCACCACACCGCAACATACCAGAAGTGGTGGGACACATAGACAAATTCCTCCTCAAGGACACACATCACAATATTTGCATACGTGGGCGCCATATTTGCACCCATTGCGGTCCCGCGCAATTGCATATAAGGCTGGCTTCACACCACGATTCTAGGGATCCGGGGCTGTCCGGTTCACACTGGACAGCCCTGGATCTGATTTTCCCCCTATAGTATGTCTATGGGGCCGGATGGCAGTGTTTTGTACTGTCAGGGAGGATCCGGCAGATTTAGTTTTTTTTGCCCCGGACACAAAATCAGAGCTTGCAGCATTATTGTCTCCGGGGCAAGAATCGGACAAAATCAGATCCTCCCGGATCCAGTGCGATCCAGCGCTCTCTAACATGGGAGTCTATGGGCGCCAAGATCGCACTGGATCTGACAGAAAGTTGTTCTGGTTCCCGGACGCCAGGAACTGTAGAGCCAGCATGAACATTTCAGCACTGGACAGCTTCCCCGCATACTCGTGCTGAAGATCAGCACCTGGAGAGCTCCACAGCTAAAATTTCAGCACGTGACTAGCTCCCCACAGCCGTAAAGCTGAAATTTCAGCACTGGATACAGCAGCCGCTCACAAACAAAACCAGCAAAAAATCAGGATCCAAGGCCATATTTGCCCTCTGATTCTGTTTGTCCGGGGCTGTCAGGTTCTGTCCGGTGCATCTTGCAAAACACCAGGCAGAACCTGACAGCAATAAACCGTGGTGTGAAACTAGCCTCAAAATAATCTCCAAACATAAAATAATTTTTAGTCAAAACCAGTTCCAGCAACTGTAAAATAAATTTCCTAACCTCCTCAGAGACGTCTGTCTCATATATATATATTTAGTTATCTACAGAGATCATATTTTTACATTTGTCTTTACTAGATAAAATTATCTGTAACACCCCTTTAATCTGTTGCTGTGGGCAGGGTTACTGGTGGTTCTCACCTTGAGATGGTGTAATGTCTCCACCCAAATCTTGCTAGTAGCTTTAGAGGAATGCAGAAGGGGTATTTGTCTTCTGCTAGGGGTCAACTCGGAAAAAACCCTTTCCACACTCCATACACACTCACAAATGATGAGGTTGTAAATCTTAATAGCTTTATTTACAGGACGATAAGAAGTGGCAATTGCAGAGGGAATATCAAGTAACACTAAACAGGTAACATTATGCAGTATTCTGCAGAAGTACAAGAGGCGCTTTGCAATATACCTGAATGTTAGAGGTGATGCTTCCCCTTTAACTTGTGACATACACACTGCTAACTAACTACAGTTCACCTACAAATGGCTGCAGCCTGGCAAATGACACAGTCCCGGGTTTTGGCCCTAGCTGCCACGGATGTTGGCGCACTTGATGTATGTTTGTGCACTTAAGGTAATGAAAGCAACATTCCCTCCAGAGCTGGTCCTATATAAATTCCTAGTTAGTGCAATCAAAAGTCCATTTAGCATGACCTCGTAGTTAGCTTCAGCATACGTCTCAAATGGTAAAACTACAAGTCCCAGGCACACTTTCTTATAGATAGCTTCAGTACTCTTCTCCAACAGTAGAACTTCAAGTCCCAAGAACACTCTCTTATAGACAGCTTCAGTATACTTCTCTAGCAGAACTACAAATCCCAGCAATGCTACCTTATAGATAACTGCAGTACACTTCTCCAGAAGTAGAACTATTGTTCCCAGCAATGTTATTCACTCCTTTTTGCAGATCTTTGTTATCCCAGAGTTCTAGACTGCAGCTTTAGGGTTCAGTTGTTTGGAAAGGATGGGAACAGCAGGCAAAATCCTTCTTTTAAGTATGAAACTTAGAGGGGGACAGTTCCTATCTACAGTTTGTCCTATAACTGTAGAAATCAGTCTATCATCACATAGAATAGCAGCTTCAGTACTCAGCACGCTGCTCCAGCATAGCTAAAACGCCTCACACCTCTCCTCTAGTACACTTCACTCCCCTTCTTCTCCAGATTGCCAAGCCAATAAATTGTGTCCTATGTTCCTGTTCCTCCTCCTCTACCAGGCTGTTATGAGGAGCTAAGACTTTTGGGAATTGTAGTCTCAGGCACTCTATACATAGATTCCATAGCGTATGCTACATATCAATAGTAAATAAAGGTTACTTGTCATGCTGTGACTATAGATAAGCAACAGGAAAAGGGCACCTTAACTGTCCCTCACACAAGGGATCCCTAGAATATACCTATCCCCAAGAGTACCCCAGAAAGTGGGGGTGCCTGGGTCTTGTACCTTGCAATAATACTATTTCGGATTCATGCACATATCTCCCTCCCTCCAAAAGGGAGTGAGGGGGCAGATGTGCAAAGGAACAAACATACAAAACAGGCAAGGAAACAAGTATAAAAAGACTCCAAATCTTCTCCAGAAGGAACTTTCACAGCTGCAATTGGAACAAATACTGAAGTTTTACAGAGATGAGCTACTTCAAAATGGTCAGTATTAAAAATCTATATCTGGCATGGGTTGAAGGCAGGGGCAGATAAATATAGCAGAAGGGAGTGATTATAAGAACTGCAGCTTGAACTAAGGCTAAAAAAAATCTCAGTCAGAACGGAAAAGGTCCTGACCGTATTCAGCATAGAAAGGAAAGTACATCTACAAAAAGCAATCAAGTGGGCTTCACATAGGACCTGCGATCAATTAAACGCTAAGACCCCCTGATCACAGGTCCTCCAGACGTAACATCAGTATGCAACACGTTCATGACATGAATATGACCAGCAATCATTGTGTGAAATCCTATGAATAATAAAGAAAATGTAAATGAGTGTTCCTGTTACAGCTCCAGGGCCAAATCCCTTCTCCTGCTGACACCTTCTGCTCCATATCAGAACTACCGGTAGTTACATCTGAGATCACACTGTGGCAGGAAACCTGAGTATTAAGGTATTTGGTGTCCAAGCCACTGCTTACTATTGTTATTCTGGATTGTTTTAATCTTAGACTTCGGTTTCAATTTGTGTTTTATGTCCATTTTGCATTCTTATCTGTTTTCTTTTGTTCTTCCAATACACACAAAGGGAAAAAATATGTGTATAATAAAACATTTTGTATTTGCAATAATTTTCTGGGAGAAATATTTTTTTTTCGGAAACATTTTCATGGGTGCCCACACTTTCAATCATGACTGTATATCATGGTACCTGAGAAGCTCATTTTAATGGTTTAGAAGAAGTTACTCAATGAAATGATAAATAATTACTCACATTAGTCGGCGCTGTATAAATCTCTACTTGGTGAGCTGCTCCTAGTGGAGAATTTTAGCATGCTTTTCCCTTTCAATTTCTATTTAGATTTTTTATGGTAACAAACAGGAGAAAATAATGTTTAGAAAACAGTATCTGACATCTATAATTGAGCATAGGACTCACTTAGCATAGGAATATTGCATGGTATAGAAAGAATGGAAGACAAAGAGAAAGGGGACGGTTGCAGAGGAATGTGAAGGTCGGGTAAGATGGGAGACGATAGAATGTTATCATTTTATCACTTAAATTGAAGGGGATGTTCAGGACTTTGATATTAATGCTATATTTTTACTGGACTTGAACATGTAGTCTCTGGACTGCTTAGGTGATGAAATGTGATGCCAGTAAGTACCTTTTTAAGCCCTGAATTTGTTGGGGTCTAATAAGTATTTATATGTAGTCAACCCAGGTGCACTTTTTAGATTTCTTGGTTCCATACTTACCTATTGGCACCCTTCAATTATGTCATTGGGGCTAAGATGGGTTTAGACAAGAGGGACAGCCTTATGTCTACTCACGTAGATAAAAAATACCCCTTCTCGATATATGTACATCGGTATCCTAAAAAATGTCAACGAGGAAAAATGCCCACAGGCAACTCTAACCCAACACCTAACCTTAACACATAACCCTAACTTCTAACCCTAAAGGTACGTTTACACGCCGCTACAAAATGGTGGAAACAACCGGGTTTATGAGACAAATGTATCTTGCACCGCCAAATCAAAAAGAGGTAGCGGCGTGTAAAGACGGTTGTTTGCACCCGTCACTTGCGGCACCTGTTTCAGAGCAGTGCTCTAAAACAGGTTGATTTCAACCCGATGGTAGCGGCCTGTATCGGCGTGTAAATAAGGAACAGGAGGGTTGTTTTGACACCTTGCTATCTACCTGGGGCGTGACACAGGCTCCGGGAAACCACCCCCCCTCAGCGATCATTGGAGGAAGCTCCTGCGTTACGATTGGTAGTCGCTGCATAGGGCGGCATATTTAAGGAGCTGACCAGTCACACTACACAATTGCTCGAGCGTCATGTATTAGTCAGCCTCCTGCGCTGGCTGCCCAATCATGATGTTATTGCTTTGTCCTATCAGCGTACGAAATTCTCGTAATCCACAATTCTGGCACGCCTATGTGTTGTCCCTGCTGCACCAGGTCCTCCCATATTACCTTCTGTTATGGCATGTAAATGAGTTAAGGTGCTCTACACAAGGTAACTTGTGGCACCCGGCGGTGCATCCAGAGATAGATTCAACCTTCTGTAGTGCACCTTATAGCGGCGTGTAAAGGCGATGCGGGTACCGTTTGTAACCGTTGTTACGTGCTCGTGCACGTGAAGCACCCGGTTGTTTCCACCATGTTGTCGCGGCGTGTAAAGGTACCTTAACTCTATAACACCTAACTGTAACCTTAACACATAAGCATAACTCCTAATCCTAACCTTAAAACATAACCCCAACACATAACAATAACTTTAACACATAACTCTAACTCCTAACCCTAACCCTAACCTTAACACATAACACTAACACCTAACTGTAACCTTAAGGGTACCTTCACACGCGGCAATATTGCTAGGCAATTTCACTGGCAATTTGCTGGTTGCAGTGAAATTATGGACACATTGTTCTATTTTGTGGCTGTGTACAAATGTAACAATGTGTCCATGATTTCACTGCAACCAGCAAATTGCCAGTGAAATTGTATACAATATTGCCGCGTGTGAAGGTACACATATCCCCAACTCCTAACCTTAACCCTAGCACCTAACCCTAACCTTAACACATAACCCTAACACCTAACCTTAACACACAACCCTAACTCCTAACCCTAACCTTAACACATAACCCTAACACCTAACCCAAACCTTAACACATAACCCTAACACTTAAGCCTTGACTCTAACCCTGTTGGCATTTTTCTTTTGGGCATTTTCTTGTCACCGTTTACATCATATGTTGGGTTTCCTTCTTGTTGTGCGCTCAGGAACTAAATTTTCTTTTTTTCCGGTAGACACTAGCTGTGTTATTCAGGGAGCATATACCTTTAACAAAAAATCTCAGCTGCACCTGCAGCCGTTATTTAGGATATCAATTCACGTTTCCTAAAAGAGACGACTTAATAAAGAAACATTTTTTAAAAAATTATAGAAAAAGTATAACAAATGACTTACCCGACATTTGCCCCATTCAAAATAAAGAAATTATGAAGATTAAATAAATTCCCATGGGGTTTTGCTGTGTGCATAAAAGTGCAATCTTTTAAAATATAGGAAGAAAAGAAAATATATTGATATATTAAAAAGAGAGTAAATAGAGGAAAGAGAGGTATAAAATCCTGGAGAATCCAATGTGTGTAGAGAAGAACATTCAATCTCCACGTCGATGTCATCCATATCTTACCCATGTTATATTAGATTCTCTGCTTGAAAATGTTTACAGTTGTGGTCCTCATCTGAGGACTAAAGCATATAGAGTATTATGCTCACTCATACTGTATGTGCAAGATGTGTACCAACTGCTGAACCCCAATTTATGTCAATTGTTTATATTGCTCTGGAACAATCCATTATTCAGGAATAATAATACATATTTATGAGAAGCACATTTCTGAATTGTGTATGGTTTGAATTATAATATCTTATAGTTATCTCTCACCAAAATAATGAGGGGTAATTGTGTAGTAGCTATAGTAGACGTTCCCGTATCATGTATTATATTCGTTATCTAAGACAGTGATAAGAACTATACTACATCAACTTAAAAACTAAAATCTATGTCTGTTAGTATCTGACGATGGAATATTAACTGTGCCATAATTAGTCATATTGGCCCAGTGTAAAATTTGGACATGGGTCCCTACCAGCATGTTGATCAGATCTATCAGCCCCTGTAGTCATGTCTTCCATCATCTATTAATTGTCCCTATTCTGTAATCAGGTCTCCTATCTTGGCTTTTCTAAAAATGTCCGCCATTCTGGTCCCTTCCTGTATTAATGACCCCATTCTGTAATAATGTCCCCCATCTTGGTCCTATTCTGTAATAAAGTCCCCCATCCTGGTCTCATCCTATAATAATGTTCTCCATCCTAGACCCATTATATAATAATATTCCTCATCCTGAGCCTCTTCTTGCAATATAGGCCATTTATGTAATATCAGCTATTGAACCTGGCATAGCCAGGATTACAATATTAAAGGGGTGTAATAAAGGGGGAGGGGGCAGAGCCACATGCATCCAGGGACTGGGTAATGAAGGGGGCATTGTCCAGGTTACAATAATAAAGGAGGATTCATATAGGGGCAGGACTAGTCAGAAGAGACGGAGCTTTATGCATCTGGAGCATTACAAAGGTGCAGGGCTAACCGGAGGCGGTAGCCATATGCACCAGGCACATTATGAAGTAGGTGGGGCTATGAAGGGGAGGTCCTATACATACACACACACACAGCTTTAATGTCCCCCATCCTGGCCCCTTCCTACAATAGTGGATGGACCATGCTTTTCAGCCCTCCTCAAACACTTTAAAACAAAAAATAAATTCTTCTCACTTGTCTGTGCTCCTGCGGCAAAACGTGCCCTCTTACAGATAAAGATGTAGTGGGCACCAAAAAAGAAGAGCTGCCAGTCGGGGCTATGGAAAGTACAGTTGTGGCCAAAAGTATTGACACCCCTGCAATTCTGTCAGATAATACTCAGTTTCTTCCTGAAAATGATTGCGATCACAAATTCTTTGGTATTATGATCTTCATTTAATTTGTCTTCAATGAAAAAACCCAAAAGAGAATGAAGCAAAAAGCAAAACATTGATCATTTCACACAAAACTCCAAAAATGGGCCAGACAAAAGTATTGACACCCTTAGCCTAATACTTGGTTGCACAACCTTTAGCCAAAATAACTGCGATCAACCGCTTCCGGTAACCATCAATGAGTTTCTTACAATGCTCTGCTGGAATTTTAGACCATTCTTTTTTGGCAAACTGCTCCAGGTCCCTGATATTTGAAGGGTGCCTTCTCCAAACTGCCATTTTTAGATCTCTCCACAGGTGTTCTATGGGATTCAGGTCTGGACTCATTGCTGGCCACCTTAGAAGTCTCCAGTGCTTTCTCTCAAACCATTTTCTAGTGCTTTTTGAAGTGTGTTTTGGGTTATTGTCCTGCTGGAAGACCCATGATCTCTGAGGGAGACCCAGCTTTCTCACACTGGGCCCTACATTATGCTGCAAAATTTGTTGGTAGTCTTCAGACTTCATAATGCCATGCACACGGTCAAGCAGTCCAGTGCCAGAGGCAGCAAAGCAACCCCAAAACATCAGAAAACCTCCACCATGTTTGACTGTAGGGACCGTGTTCTTTTCTTTGAATGCCTCTTTTTTTCTCCTGTAAACTCTATGTTGATGCTGTTGCCCAAAAAGCTCTACTTTTTTCTCATCTGACCAGAGAACATTCTTCCAAAATGTTTTAGGCTTTCTCAGGTAAGTTTTGGCAAACTCCAGCCTGGCTTTTTTATGTCTCGGGGTAAGAAATGGGGTCTTCCTGGGTATCCTACCATACAGTCCCTTTTCATTCAGACGTCGACGGATATATTCAGGTCTTTAGAGATGGACTTGTAGCCTTGAGACTGCTCATGCTTCCTCACAATTTGGTTTCTCCAGTCCTCAGACAGTTCTTTGGTCTTCTTTCTTTTCTCCATGCTCAATGTGGTACACACTAGGACACAGGACAGAGGTTGAGTCAACTTTAATCCATGTCAACTGGCTGCAAGTGTGATTTAGTTATTGCCAACACCTGTTAGGTGCCACAGGTAAGTTACAGGTGCTGTTAATTACACAAATTAGAGAAGCATCGCATGATTTTTCTAACAGTGCCAATACTTTTGTCCACCTCCTTTTTATGTTTGGTGTGGAATTATATCCAATTTGGCTTTAGGACAATTCTTTTTGTGTTTTTTTATTGAAGACACATTAAATGAAGATAATAATACCAAAGAGTTTGTGATTGCAATCATTTTCAGGAAGAAACTGAGTATTATCTGACAGAATTGTAGGGGTGTCAATACTTTTGGCCACAACTGTATATGCTCAAAAATAGAGACAAAAAAAGCTGCATAGCACACGCAAATAATCAAAAAATGTGTAGACATTATATTGTAATGCAAAAAATAAGACTGACAATAAGACCAAATGACAAGGATTAAAAATTCAAAAGCCAAATTATATATGTGTTTATACAAATAATATCTGCACATACATATATGTATGAACAAATATCAATAAGGGGATGGATATGAGTTGGTCGACAGGGTAGGGGGTACTCGGATACCGGGACAGGCTGCTACTTCAGTGGGGATCTCGGCTGGTCGGGTCCCGGTCCCGTGCCCTGGACTCTCAATGGCTGAGATTAAACTATTTGAGATGGGGGATTATTATACGTGACGCCACCTGTGGGACCTGGTAATGTAGTTACCAGCGGTGCAGCCGGCTGCTGAGGTGATGCGGAAGCAGCTTTGGGTAGCACAGCTCCCCACAGGTGGTGCTTTTCCTCAGGGCAGCGGAGTGGATGACGGGAGTAGTAGTCCTTGGCTCTGTGTAAGTTCTCCAGGCGGCGGCGGTGAATCAGGCACACACACACAATAGTCCCTGTTTCAGTACTTTTTTTACTTTTTTACTGTCGGGTAGCAGGTACAGTCCAGGAGGTTAACCAGGTGGCCAGTGCAGTTTGGGACATCCACCTTTGAAAGTTATGAAGCCTCCTTTATTTGTGTGTGTGGTGATTTGGGAAAGTTCTGCCTCAAGCTGAACCTGCCGCTTTCTCTCTCCCTCTCTCAGGATAATACTCCACAACTGACGATGACGACCTTTCTGTGGAGATCCCTACTCCTTTCCTTGGGTCCCTGGTCCTATGTTTGGTCAGGTTTGGGGTCTTGGTCTCCTGAGCTCCAGGGGGGATTAAATCCTCCTATCTGTCCAGGCTTTCTCTGCTATGACTGGATCAACAGCAGCTTCAGACTCCGGTGTCCGGGTGGGTTAAAGGGCAATTATTTATGTCCCCCTCTTTCTGGAATTTTCTAACTTTCCACTTGCCTCCATCCCTTTCCAGGATACTACATAGCTCCGGTGTCTGTCTTTTCTGGTTCTGGCCCTGGCTTGGTCACAGCAACCAGCTCCTCCTAGTACCTTCTTCTGTACTTGTCAACTGCCACTTCTGTACTGATTGACTTTCTGACTGAACTAACTGGCTCCTCCCCTCAGACCTGGATCTTTATAGGGGATCTTGCCTAAGGCAGCAAGTAGAGCTCCCCCTTCAGGCCTGGGGTGGAAGGTGTAGTGTGCTGTGTGTGCCAAGGTGTACATACTTCCCTGCGCCGGTGGGCCTTGTGGCAATCCCCGCAGGGGTGCCACAGATATAATGATCCACAATAATCCGCAAACCTCAGGCATACACGAAAAATTTATGAACAAATAATGTCTCTGGTAACGAGATACATTTAATTAAATTAAAGCGCATTCCTAAATGCAGAGAAGATAGGAAAAAGTCATAATAATTAAATAAATATACAAACCAGAAAACATTGAAATAAATATATATATCTATGCATAGTTATAACCAATGAAAACCAAGGAACTTCAAAATGCCTGAAGAAAAGAGGAACCCAAACGTTGTCTTTACCACATAGATTGATACTGCCCCTGCAAAGAAAATAGAAAAAAAATCACAATAAATAGATATACAAACCAGAAAAACATTGGAAAAATCCAAGATCTAACCTGCAAGAGGAGCATCTATCTATGTGGTAGCGACACATATTGGGTTCCTCTACTCCTCATGCATAATGTCTGTTCCTTGACTTTCATTGTTTAGTAGATGTTGGACCGATGCTATCACATCGGGAGAGCAGTCTCTGTGCATTTATCTCTCCTCTCTATGCCTGTCTCTCCTCTTTGCGCTGTCTCTCCTTTCTGTACCTATCTCCTCTCTATGCGCTGTCTCCACCCCTGTGCCTTTTTCTGCCCTGTGTCTCTCTCCCTTTGCTTGTCTCTCTCCATTGTGTGCTGTCTCCTCCGTGCCTCTCTCTCTCCTGCACCTCTCTCTCCCCTGTAAACTGCCTCTTCCATGTGCCTCTTTCTCCCCTTTGCCTCCCTCTCACCTGTGCATCTCTTCTCCATTGTGCCTGCCTCTCTCCCCTTTGCCTAAGCAGTAACAGAAAAACTCACCAAAGTTTTGACACTTTTTTCTCTACCCCTTGCATCTAGCAGGTGGCTGCAGATTCCCCCAGGAGGTAACACATGCATCCAGACACCGGTGCACAGTCCCCTGCAACCTATAACATGGGGGCGGTTTGTGGCAACCAGGCTACCTGCCATGTTAACAAGGAGGGGCTGGTGGTGAATACAGACACATGGACATCATTAGGCCTCTGCCACTCACATCCAGGTGATGCATAGTGTCTGAGCAACCTATTGGTGACGCCTCCTTTTAGACCGGGCGGACTGCTCAGCACTGAATATGCATCACTGTGACAGACACCCCCTAGAGGAAAATTGGATTATACAGTATAAATATAATTATATGAGTTATCATATAGCTAGGGACTCATGAGTGTAAGGGTCCTTGGCAGGGGGTCACGGGTTTATGATATTCTGGCGCCAAAATACCCAACTAACACCTTACATCATTATTATAGTGTTAACTTGCATCTTTTTAGCCATTGAAGTTAAGGTTGTTTTCCTCTGGGGAGAGACAGAGGAGGGAGGAGCGGGGAAGGGAGACAAGAGAAGAGGGAGAGACCAGTTATGTATTGAGCATAGCTTCTGAGCATGCTCAGGACATAACAACGGAGCCGACATCGGATCCGTTTTTTTTGACGGATCCATGGTTCATAGACTCCGATGTTAAAGGGCGTTGGACCGCGACGGTCTTTTTGTATCCAATTTTCAGACGGACATCAAAAACGTTGCAGGCAATGATTTTGTGACCATCAGAAAAACTGATACCAAGGGATGCTGTCAAAGTCAGATATCATTAAGAACAAATCCGTGCAGATCCATTGCCCGTAGGGATACATGGAGGCAAAATCACATCCGTGGCTATCTGTTTTACAACGGATAGCCATGGATACACAAAAATCGTGATGTGAAAGGGGCCTTAGTGCTTGGGCATATTTTTTTATGCATCATGGAAAATCCCTTTAAGACTTCTCAGCTTCTTTTACCCTACAATTTGCAGATCAGAAGTTCCTTTGATAGGTTCCCTTTAAACCAGTAAGAAATATTCAGCAGAAATGCAGGCCCAGCCTTTAAGGCGAGTTGTAATGTTGGATCAGTATAAGGAACTAGTGCATCTCAATGAATTGAAATATCATCAAAAATCAATATCTTATTGCCATGTTTCAGGACTTTTCTGGGAGCTCTGAAATGCGTTGACTAATAAATCAATATTACATTCACCCTTTGATGTCTTGTGGAATATGGCAACGTGGTTTTTAACCCTTCATCCTCTCTACTCTATATGCACCACGCCAGGGACTGCAGCAGCCGTGATATGCTTTTATAGTGGTTGTGACTTTCACAACCACACAAGGTGAAGCCTTTGATACCTATTTAGGTAATATTTTATCTCTCAGACCCTTCATTCTCCTTACTTTAATATTCTGAGATGATGACCTTTGGGTTTTCATTGGCTGTAAGCCATAATCATCAACATTAACATAAATAAATACTTGAAATAGAAAAATATTAAAATCTTCAAAAGGACAGTTTTCATTAAAAACACATAAAAACTCTATTGTGTACAGCCAGGCCATCACATACAATCAGATATGTTCTAACCCTACAGATAGAGACAATCACCTTGAGGACCTCAGAAAGACCTTTTCGAACCAGGGCTACCATCCAAGGGCAATTGAAAACCAGATTACAAGAGCCACCAGAATATCAAGGAACAGGGGTGTAACTACCACAGGTGCAGGGGTTGCGATCGCACTTGGGCCCTGCAGCCGAGGGGGCCCCAAAAGTCCATTTGGCCTATGGAAAAAGACTAATTCTATTAAAGATTTGCAATAATTGGGGGCCCCGTTGGAGCTTTCACATCGGGGCCCCTGGGCTTGAAATTACGCCACTGTCAAGGAATCATCTCCTACATTACAAAACTATAGAAGAAAACGACTGGGTCCCTCTTGTGGTCACCTATAATCCAAATCTGGAGGTGCTAAGAGGAGCTGCACGGAAACTGCAACGACTAATACCAAAAGATGCCCGACTAAAATCTATATTTCCAAACCACCCACTTCTGTATTTTAGGCAGCCCCCGAATCTAAAATGCATCATTATCACAGCCCCCTGAGGACCCTCAGATTTTAATATTTCTATATTTTCAAAAGGCGTTTTTGAAGTAGAAACTGAGCGAATACACACCAAATCTTCACCAAAGCTTGGAAGCATCTGTTCAGTTTCTGCTCCAAAATCTCAGCAAAAAAGTCTCCGTGTGAACGAGGGCTGTGGAGTCGGTAAGCCACAGTTGCGACTCCAACTCCTGGATTTTATCAGGTTCCGACTACGGCTCCGACTCCGACTCCGACTCCGACTTTGACTCCTTCATAAATGGCCACTTGGTAACAATAAATTTACTGTTGTAAAATATTACCATCGTGCTTATTCAGTTTTCTCACCATCATATAAGTAATCAGACCACTTAGAGCAAAAACTATATTTATTAGAATACAATTAGAATATAGCAAATAACTTTTATAAACTTTTCCAAACTGTAAGTAAACATGCAATAAACACTGTTATGCAGTTAATAAGAAGAAATCTATAAATTTGTCCTCAGAAAAAGTATTGTCTCTGTCAGATCCTCCTTCATGGATGCCCTCAAATCTGATCTAATTATTTTGAGAGCAGAGAACAACCTCTCTACACTAACTTGGGTTGGTGGCAAAGCAGTAACTACTAGGGCAGCATCTCTGACAATGTCAGGATACAGAGGAATCGCTTGTTGCACTGTTATTTTTGATGAACGGTCAAATTTCTCAATTTCTATTAGTGCACATGAAAAATTCTGCTGAAATGTACTGGCTGTGTTCTTTGATTGGGATGACTCTTCTTCTATGTGGGAACACTTTGCACGGTCCTTGTGATCCAAATACTTTTCGAAATTAAATTCTTCATGAGTTGATGATGAGGGTGAAGATGTGGCAGGACGACCAAATTCTTCTTGTTCCTCCTGACTGTTCTGCAACCCTTTCATCCTTACTGCTATTTCAAACAGAGCTTCTTTTCCTTTACTTAGCTGTTGATCATCTAGAAGAATCCGATGCATTGGGTCTACATAAACAGCTGCCAAAAGAATGTTATTTTGTAATAGTAGCTCCTCTCTCCATTTCATTGATGTAGCAATGCCACTTGCAATTAACCCTCCTCTTTGGGACAGGCGAAACATCAGGTTCTTCCACTCCTTTAAGAAAATACCTGGAGTTAAGTCCTCTGCTTGTAATTTTTTAGTCACTGTAAATGGGTGCTCTAGCAATTTTTCCAGCTCAGTCACCTGATTCCACTGACTTTCATTTAGCGTCAGTTGAGGGATAGCCATCTCTTTACAGGAAAGTTTTTCAGTTCAACCAAGCGCTGAATCATTAAGTAAGTACTGCCCCATCGTGTGGCTTGATCAATAATTGCCCCTTTTCCAGCACGTCTCTTCAAAATTGAGTCAACTTTAGGGGTTCTGGCAACAGTAGCCAATTTTCACACCTTTCCAATCAGTGCAGCAGCATGTCCTTCTTGCAGACTGTCTCTTATAGCCAGCTGTAGCGTATGCACAACACAGCGCATGTGATGAATGAAAGAACGTATTGACACAGTTTCAACAAGATCATCTAAATAATCATGTTGCTGATCATCTGAAGCAACTTCAGTTTGCTCCTCAGTTACAATACTGTGTTCCTCTATTTCAAACATTTCTGTGTCTGTGGACCCAGAATGTTCTTCTAGCTGCTGGTCACCATCATTACACTCATTCATTAGCTTAATAGTACTTATCATATTTGAAGCATTGTCAGTTACGACAGAAAGAACTTGCCCTTTTTTAAGTTCATAGTCTTGCAGAACCTTTTCCACCAACACCTGGAGAAACTCACTGGTGTGATGAGCTTTGGTGTCTTTTACTGACAAAGTCTTGGTAACTATTTCATTTTTGTCACAAACAAATCAGACATTGATGGCAAAATAGTTCACTCTGTGACGTGTGCAGGCATCCATTTTAAGAAACACAAAGCGTCCCTTGAGAGTTTTTTTAAGTTCTTCCTTTTGTTTAAAAGCTTCTTCGATTGCTAATTTTCTAATACTCTCTCCAGAGAAACACCAAGCTTGCGGGCCATTTCCCCATTCAGACACATAAAAGCTGGTTGTGAAAATAATGACATAGGCACACTATCCTTTGCAACAAGCTCTATGATCTGTTTTTTAAATGTATCTACTGTCATTGTCACAGTAACTTTGTTACTGACAAAATATCTTGCAACTGATGGCTGCAAAGTTCTCTGCTCCTTTGTTTGGCTGGAAGAGCTGGGCACTGGTTCCTTGGTTTGGATGCAGTCTTTCTCTTCTACTGCTTTCAGTACTTCTGGATGAAAGCGCTGTAAATGTCTCTTTAGATTAGAAGTTCTGGTAGGAGCATTTTTATCTTTGCCTGAATATGCACTGATCTTGGCTTGACAGCATCTGTTTTCGTCGGGATCATTTGTCATACACTGACAGACATAATGTTTTCCATCTTGAGTGAAGGTGAAATGTTCAAATACAGCTGATTTAATGTGATGCCTCTTTGACATTCTCAGGTTTTTAATTCTGCATTCACAATCCAAATGACAATTGTTTTTCCTAAAAACAATTGTACAAAATTATTGCCAGGTCGTACAACTGATATAGTGGTCAGTAATACTGTTATTATTCCTCATGTACTCACAGTTAACTGATGCAAAGTTTGTTGAAAGGACAATACTTCTTACAGTCTTCCTCTTCTGAGTAGCAGGCAGCTGTGAGATGCTTGGGAGATGAACACCTAGTATGATCTAGTCTAGACGAGGAGGAGCTTTACTACTAAGAATTTGCAACACATTTTCACTTTCAGTTTCATACATTGTAAGTAGGGGGGTTGGGGCAGCATGAGGTTAACCAAGTATAAGATTAGAAGGGCAGTGGAGAACAGTGACACACAAGAAGTAAGAAATGTCTCTATCTCCAGCAGAACTGCTTATCACTGTTGTTCATAGTTTGATAGGACATATATATTTGAGTAACATTTATAATATTCATATGAAAGTTCAATTATGAAATATTAATACATTTTTTTAAAGCTGGAGTCGGAGTCGGTAGACTCCGACTCCAACCAAAACTAACTCCGACTCCACGACTCCGACGCCGACTCCACAGCCCTGGTGTGAACACACGCTAAGATAGACAATGCAAAGTATTTACAAAGTGACTCAACTTTTTGTCATATATTATTTTGACTTTTTGGGTATTTCCATAAGTGGACATATGCTGCGAGCGCTAAAGAATAGAATCAGTTAAGTATGTCAAATAAATGCAGCTTAAATGTAACAGCATATCATTTGGATACCAATGTCATGGCAACACAGTCACCCGTGGTGTACTGCTTCGGCATAAAAGTTTTCACATGAAAGCCTATGTAAAGAACATATACGAAGCTGCAATGTTGACTTCTCAAAAGAAACCAATTACATCGACTGATGGCACTAACAATAAAAGTGACAATGGAATTTCCAGAGAGAAACCAAGAGAGAACGGACTATTATGTCCTCAATGAAAATCGAAGGAGGAACAACACATCAAAAGTGCTTATGGGTAAACATATGGATTTATGGGCTTAGGTGTGACATCTTGATGATGCTAAAATATGTAGAAAAGGAATCAAAAAGAGAATGAGTCTTACTTAGAGACACAAATATATCTAATAGTCTTTTTCCAGAGCACGATTATGGAAATATCGTATGAATACAGCTATGTAGAGGATGCCCTGCTCCTCTGCAGTGGGGTGCACTTATTTACCTTCGTGTAGAATAGCATTTCTTAATGCACACTGAACTGCATGATAACAAACATCAAAGGTGCAAAGTTGACACATAATAAAGAAAGAATAACAAAGAAAATGATCAAAGGAAAAGCAATGAAGAAAGATATGCTCATAAAGTTACATGATGACGGACTTTGATGTGATACACTTAATGATACCATCTAGTAGAGTTTTATCTTCCAAGGCACAACACTATACATTTTATGGTCATTTTTGTATTGTTTCAAAAGGTTTTCTGGGATTAGTATGAAGTTGGAGATGATCTGATTCTCAGCAGGTCCATCCTCAGCTGTCTATAGAGTTCGCACATTCTTCTGCCTTGTTTCCCTGTACACTATGTTTGGTTTATTAGAGCTATTGCTCCATCAAACAACTCATTAGCTGAGGTATTAATAGTCAGACCCCAAATTAACATATATAGTCTGTCTTAAAAATGGGTTACCATTATTCTGATCTTAAGGTAATCTCTTATGGTACCTTTACACGCCACTACCAAAAGGTAGAAACCGGCAGGTGTTGGAGACAATTGTACCTTTTACCTTCAAAACACCGCGACGTGGCGGCGTGTAATTCAGGTTGTACCTTCCTGTCTCTTTGGATACCTGTCTTAATGCCGTGCTGAAAAACAAGCAGGTATAAACCCTATGGTAGTGGCGTGTAATCAGGGCACAGGTACGGTATTTGAGTTACCTGGGGTGTGCTACAGCGTCATGTATACCACGCCCCATCAACTATCATTGGTGGGGACTACTGTGTACCCATTGGCTATCCCTGTACAGGGCGGCATATTTAACGAGATGACCAGTCACTACACATTTGCTATAGCGTCATGTATTAGCCAGCCTCCCTGCGCTGGCTGGCCAATCATGATGTTATTGCATTGTCCAATCACCTTACGAGCGCCGCGTAAGACACAACTCTGTCATGCCTATGTAGTTACTGCGTACAATATGTACGGCCAGATTTCCTTGTGGTGGTGGTGTGTAAATCAGGGAAGGTGCTCCACAGAAGGTAACCTGCGGCACCCGTCGGCACTTCCAGGGATCAAAAATACCTTCTGTGGAGCACCTTGTGGCGGCGTGCATTTGCGGTGTCAGGTACCGTTAGGAACCGTTGAAAACGCGTGCGTGCCTACCTGTTGCTACCTTCGGTAGCGGCGTGTAAAGGTACCATTAAGGGAACCTGTCAGCTACTTTATACCCCCTCCAAGCTATCACTACCAGTCCCTGCAGCTTCATAGAAATATTCTATCCATCCCTGTCTGAGCAAATAGTGTAATGTTAAAAGTGAAAAAAAAATGAGATACTTACATTTTCTTATGTAAATGAGACAGTGACAACAACTTGGAGGACATAGTCACTCTGGCAGGTTAATAGCTAACATTTCAGCTGAATTTCATAAGATGTTGTAGGGCCTGGGTTATGTCATGACCATGTGACTATAAGTCTCCACAAGAAATGATAAGGGATAGGGAGGAAGGGGAATTTTCGTGCTCACCGAATTCCAGCGGACCGGTTGGTGCCAGGTGGAGACGTCCCGTACGTCCAACAGAGGATTGAATGTAATGATGAATCCGGCACCGGACAGTTCTCCAATTATCAAAATTTATCTGGTGATTTTTATAAAATCATTGAGTCAAGCGACCTAGGGAGCGCAGTCCCGCTGGACGCGTTTCGTACTACGTACTTCATCAGCAGCTAAAACCAAATGGACAATAAACCACATATATACCGTGTATAGCCCTCCCCCCATCACCAATCAATAAATAATGTTCGGCTGATAGGCTGGAGAAGCCTATGTCAGTTACTTATAGGACAAACCAATCCAAATCTTCAACTCATGACAATATACATAGATTATGACAAGATACTGCATATTGATATACATACACCAAGAATGCATATTTTCAAACTTACATAGTGTTATTACATGTCACACTTCTATGGAATACTGTTGTTTAATAAAAATAAGAACAATCTGTACGGTAATTTAGTCCCATCGGGATCCTCGTTTCTAGATTCATGATCCAAAAAAATTCTTTAGTTAGCACTGTACGGCCCCAATCCCCGCCTCTTTTATTACGGTTGACCCTTTCTATGCCTTGCACCCAGGGGCCTGGTGGTACACCCCACATAATTTTTTCTGCATGCTTCACAGGAAGCTTTGAATTGTCTTAGATGAGATGTGGCCTGTGTAAATACATGGTAAAAACTAAGACAATTCAAAGCTTCACTAATGCCAAAAGCCATGGAATCAATGGGTATATTAATTGTAATACTACTCATGTGGTTTACATGGCTTCCTGTGAAGCATGCAGAAAAAATTATGTGGGGTGTACCACCAGGCCCCTGAAGAAAAGATTGGGGGAACATATGACGGGTTCAATCCCTAACCCCAGAACTGTTGGCAGAAATTTGTCAGGCCTTTCCAAACATTTCAGAGATGTTCATAATGGCGATCTATCCACCCTCAGGGTGCAAGGCATAGAAAGGGTCAACCGTAATAAAAGAGGCGGGGATTGGGGCCGTACAGTGCTAACTAAAGAATTTTTTTGGATCATGAATCTAGAAACGAGGATCCCGATGGGACTAAATTACCGTACAGATTGTTCTTATTTTTATTAAACAACAGTATTCCATAGAAGTGTGACATGTAATAACACTATGTAAGTTTGAAAATATGCATTCTTGGTGTATGTATATCAATATGCAGTATCTTGTCATAATCTATGTATATTGTCATGAGTTGAAGATTTGGATTGGCTTGTCCTATAAGTAACTGACATAGGCTTCTCCAGCCTATCAGCTGAACATTATTTATTGATTGGTGATGGGGGGAGGGCTATACACGGTATATATGTGGTTTATTGTCCATTTGGTTTTAGCTGCTGATGAAGTACGTAGTACGAAACGCGTCCAGCGGGACTGCGCTCCTTAGGTCGCTTGACTCAATGATTTTATAAAAATCACCAAATAAATTTTGATAATTGGAGAACTGTCCGGTGCCGGATTCATCATTACATTCATAAGTCTCCATAGCCCATAATGATTTTGCTTTCTCAGCTCCACCCACTAAAGTCACATGATCATGACATCACACTGGTCCTTTATACAGAGATGTTAACAGTGAGTTAACTTTCAACCTGACAAAGTGACTACATCCTCCAAGGTGTAGTCACTGCTTCATTCACATAAGAAAATGTAAGTGTATAAATAATTTTTTTCACCTTTAACATTATACTATTCGCTCAGACAGGGATGATTAGAATAGCACAGTACTATGAATCAGCAGGGACAGACAGTGATAGCTGGGGGATGCATAAACCAGCTGACAGGTTCCTTTTAAGTGATGTAAAAAGAAACAACTTTAGTTGTAGAAAGCACCAAGTAAACATTTAGTGCACTATTAATTTAAGAGATCTGCACTATTTGCTTAATTTATGGTTAAGGCACACATTCACATTAGATAGCGGTCAGTCAAAAGATGCGCCAGAATCAAGAAGGAGAGCTGATAAAGTTGTGGCCAGACACCTCTCAGGGCGACTTATATCCTTAATAATGGTTTTAAGATTTAAACTGCAAGACACTTATTTTCCTTAATCTCACCTCTCTGGAGGATAGTCAGGAGGCCTCCATATGTATTAGTATGTCATACAAGTTCCATTATATACAACTAGTGTAAAAGAAATCACTTCTCAAAAAGGACATCATATTAAAAAAAAATGCAGTCATATTTATCAAGACACAATATTAATGCACTACAAGATGAAGCAAGTCCCCATAATAAAGGTGGAGAGCACATAGATGCAAAATTCTGATGGAACAACCATTCAATCCTTCCATTCATGGAGCTGGTGGGTGCTTAGCCTTATACAATGCCTTGTGAAAGTATTTGGCCCCCTTGAACTTTTCAACCTTTTGCCACATTTCAGGCTTCAAACATAAAGATATAAATTCTAATTTGTTGTGAGGAATTAACAACAAGTGGGACACAATCGTGAAGTGGAACGAAATTTATTGGATATTTTAAACTTTTTTAACAAAAAAACAACTGAAAAGTGGGGCGTGCAATATTATTCGCCACCTTGAGTTAACACTTTGTAGCGCCACCTTTTGCTGCAATTACAGCTGCAAGTCTCTTGGGGTATGTCTCTATCAGTTTTGCACATCGAGAGAATGAAATTTTTGCCCATTCTTCCTTGCAAAACAGCTCTCGCTCAGTGAGGTTGGATGGAGAATGTTTGTGAACACCAGTTTTTAGCTCTTTCCACAGATTCTCGATTGGATTCAGGTCTGGACTGTGACTTGGCCATTCTAACACCTGGATTACCGTATATACTCGTGTATAAGCCGACCCGTGTATAAGCCGACCCCCCTACTTTTGCCCCAAAAATCTGGAAAAACCTATTGACTCGTGTATAAGCCGAGGGTGGACCCCAGCACAGGTATACAGACCCCAGCAGTGTGGTATACAGGCCTCCCCAGTGGTAGTATACAGCAGCCCCAGTGGTAGTATACAGATTCTCCAGCAGCCCCAGTGGTAGTATACAGGAGCCCCAGCAGCCCCAGTGATAGTATACAGGAGCCCCAGCAGCCCCAGTGGTAGTATACAGGAGCCCCAGCAGCCCCAGTGGTAGTATACAGGAGCCCCAGCAGCCCCAGTGGTAGTATACAGGAGCCCCAGCAGCCCCAGTGGTAGTATACAGGAGCCCCAGCAGCCCCAGTGGTAGTATACAGGAGCCCCAGCAGCCCCAGTGGTAGTATACAGCAGCCCCAGTGGTATACAGCAGGCCCCCAGGGGTACATATAGCAGCCCCCAGGGGGTACCCAGCAGCCCCCTGGGGGTACCCAGCAGCCCCCTGGGGGTACCAACAGCCCCCTGGGGGTACCAACAGCCCCCTGGGGGTACCAACAGCCCCCAGGGGGTACCAGCAGCCCCCTGGGGGTACCAACAGCCCCCTGGGGGTACCAATAGCCCCCAGGGGGTACCAACAGCCCCCTAGGGGTACCAACAGCCCCCAGGGGGTCCCCAGCAGGTACCCCAGCAGCCCCCAGGGGGTACCCAGCAGCCCCCTGGGGGTCCCCAGCAGCCCCTGGGGGTCCCCAGCGGCCCCCAGGGGGTCCCCAGCAGCCCCCTGGGGGTCCCCAGCAGCCCCCAAATGCTGTCACTCGCCCCCCATTGCAAGGGCCCCCCCCCGCTTCTCTTACCATTTCGGACTTCTGATCCGCGCCGCTCCTCGCTGCTCCGTCCGTCCGTCTTCTACATCCGGGATCCCCAGCCGTCGCGATGACGTCACATGCCTGCGACGGCCGGAGATCCGGGATGTAGAAGACGGACGGAGCAGCGAGGATGAAGCACCGAGGAGCGGCGCGGATCAGAAGTCCGGAATGGTAATATAACCATCGGGGGGGGGGCCCTTACAAGGGGGGGCAGGTGCCAGCACTTGGGGGGGATTTATTTAGTTATGCACTGCTTCCCCCTGCCGCTGATTGACAGGGGAAAGCAGTGCATATTTAATGAGCGGCCCCACGTGACGGGGCCGCTCATACAGCAGCCTCCCCCCCCCGCCTCCTGAAGCCTCCACAGCCCCGAACACAGCCCCCCCCCGTATTGACTCGTGTATAAGCCGAGGGGGAGACTTTTCAGCCCAAATTTTGGGCTGAAAAACTCGGCTTATACACGAGTATATACGGTAGTTTATTTTTGAACCATTCCATTGTAGTTTTTGCTTTATATTTGGGATCATTGTCTTGTTGGAAGATAAATCTCCGTCTCAGGTCTTTTGTAGACTCCAACAGGTTTTCTTCCAGAATGGTCCTGTATTTGGCTCCGTCCATCTTCCCATCAATTTTACCCATCTTCCTTGTCCCTGCTGAAGAAAAGTAGGCCCAAACCATGATGCTGCCACCACCATGTTTGACAGTGGGGATGGTGTTTTGAAGGTGATGGACTGTGTTGCTTTTACGCCAAGCATATCATTTTGCATTGTGGCCAAAGAATTTTATTTTAGTTTGATCTGACCAGAGCAACTTATTCCACATGTTTGGTGTCTCCCAGGTGGCTTGTGGCGAACTTCAAACGAGACTTTTTATGGATATCTTTGAGAAATGGCCTTCTTGCCACTCTTCCATAAAGGCCAGATTTGTGCAGTGTACGACTGATTGTTGTCCTATGGACAGACTCTCCCACCTCAGCTGTAGATCTCTGCAGTTCATCCAGAGTGATCATGGGCCTTTTGGCTACATCTCTGATCAGTCTTCTCCTTGTTCGAGGTGAAAGTTTAGTGGGACGGCCTGGTCTTGGTATATTTGCAGTGGTCTGATACGCCTTCCATTTCAATATGATAACTTGCACAGTGCTCCTTGAGATGTTTAACACTTGGGAAATCTTTTGTATCCAAATCAGGCTTTAAACTTTACCACAACAGTATCTCGGACCTGCCTGGTGTGTTCCTTGGTCTTCATGATGCTCTCCGCACTTGAAACAGAACCCTGAGACTATCATAGAGCAGGTGCATTTATACGGAGACTTGATTACACACAGGTGGATTCTATTTATTATTACCAGTCATTTAGGACAACATTGGATTATTCAGAGATCCTCACTGAACTTCTGGAGTGAGTTTGCTGCACTGAAAGTAAAGGGGCCAAATAATATTGCACGTCCCACTTTTCAGTTTTTTGTTAAAAAAGTTTAAGATATCCAATAAACTTCATTCCACTTCATGATTGTGTACCACTTGTTGTTGATTCTTCACAAAACAATTACAATTTATATTTTTATGTTTGAACCCTGAAATGTGGCAGCATGTTGAAAAGTTCAAGGGGGCCAAATACTTTCACAAGGCACTGTATGCACACAGATAAGGCCTTTACAGGGTGCCAGTCACACAGATATTTAGTAAGGCACAGTGTCTGGCTTACAGTCTATGATTACCCTCATACCAATAGATCATTTGAGCTTCCCAGGACTATATACTGTAAGTGCACCCACAAGGACAGACCCCCAAATTCCCCAAGCCGACAATGTGTCTGTCTCTGTGGGGCGCACGAATATAGTGCTGGATAGCCGACCTGATCTACCGTATATACTCGTGTATAAGCCGACCCGTGTATAAGCCGACCCCCCTACTTTTGCCCCAAAAATCTGGAAAAACCTATTGACTCGTGTATAAGCCGAGGGTGGACCTCAGCACAGGTATATAGCCCCCAGCAGTGTGGTATACAGGCCACCCCAGTGGTAGTACATAGGAGCCCCAGCAGCCCCAGTGGTAGTATATAGGAGCCCCAGCAGTATACAGGCAGCCCCAGCAGTATACAGGAAGCCCCAGCAGTATACAGGCAGCCCCAGCAGTATACAGGCAGCCCCAGCAGTATACAGGCAGCCCCAGCAGTATACAGGAAGCCCCAGCAGTATACAGGCAGCCCCAGCAGTATACAGGCAGCCCCAGCAGTATACAGGCAGCCCCAGCAGTATACAGGAAGCCCCAGCAGTATACAGGCAGCCCCAGCAGTATACAGGCAGCCCCAGCAGTATACAGGCAGCCCCAGCAGTATACAGGCAGCCCCAGCAGTATACAGGAAGCCCCAGCAGTATACAGGAAGCCCCAGCAGTATACAGGCAGCCCCAGCAGTATACAGGCAGCCCCAGCAGTATACAGGCAGCCCCAGCAGTATATAGGCAGCCCCAGCAGTATACAGGAAGCCCCAGCAGTATACAGGAAGCCCCAGCAGTATACAGGCAGCCCCAGCAGTATACAGGCAGCCCCAGCAGTATACAGGAAGCCCCAGCAGTATACAGGCAGCCCCAGCAGTGTATACAGCCCCAGTGGTAGTATATTGCAGCCCCCGCGGTAGTATACAGCAGCCCCCGTAATCCAGGGCCCCCCCAGCCTCTCTCCGGTCACCTGGAAAGGAAACTATACTTATCACTGTCCCGCTGTCCGTGCCCGCTCGCATCTGCCGACATCGTGCTCCTCCATCTTCATGCGGCGTCTTCCTGTTTCCTGTGCGCGTCGCAAGGAATGACGTCATTGCTGCGACGAGCACAGAAACAGGAAGACGCCGCATGAAGATGGAGGATCGCGATGTCGGCAGATGCGAGCGGGCGCGGACAGCGGACACTGATAAGTATAGTTTCCTTTCCAGGTGACCGGAGAGAGGCTGGGGGGGCCCTGGATTACGGGGGCTGCTGTATACCGATGTATACATCGGTATGTACCGATGTATACATCGGTATACAGCACTGACTCACGTATAAGCCGAGGGGGGTACTTTTCAGCCCAATTTTTGGGCTGAAAAACTCGGCTTATACGCGAGTATATACGGTAATTACATGGGCATAATGTAGGCTGTAAACCAGACTCTGTGCAATACACTTGTCTGTGTGATTTGTGCCTATACAAGAGTCATCTGTGTGCATTCACAATGCTAAGTTACCACCCCTGCACGAATAGTGGATACAAGAGATCAAGGGTCTGCCACTCATTTGGAAAAGAAATGTCTTTCTATATCTAAAGTGGGCATAACAGGGCACACAGTTTCTGTGCTTAGCAGATTCATACACTGTAGCTGCAGTGACGCCAAGGCCCATCAGATGGTATGCCATGTGTTGCTGTGTTTCCACATAGTTCTGGGGTACAATAATGCAGTAAGGTGGTATTTGACGGGATATGGCACTTGGAGACTCATGGAGGCAGGGTAGGTATTCTATAGGTGACCTAATACTGCTATGTACATCTCAGAATATCTCCCAAGGACTCAATCTGCATGACGCCTTTTACTGTATATTATTGGTCCTCCTCTGTTTCTCATTATGTAAAATATAATACAGATATAAATAATACATTAGCATTTGAATGGCATTAGAAAATCCGCTAGAATTTTTTTTTTTCTGCAGAGAAATCCAAGTGCATTTCTCAAGCTGTTTATAGAGAATCTCAAGATTAACACACTTCCCGGCCTTATCTTCCCTCTGCATTTTTATAGATGCAAAAATATATAGCTGGTGACTTTGGCATGCTCTCCTAAAAACGTTACTTTTTTATTAGGTAATTCAGCAATTGTGGAAACTGCTGGATTTAAACTACTGTGCCATATGTGGCCGGACAATATTTTGCAAAGGGAATAAAATGTCCTTTTTTAAAGTTACGTGCATAAAAAGCTTTGTGCTCACGGTTCCAATGCTCGGTTATACTAAGATTAATTTCCTGAAATTGCATAGTAATAGAACATTCTGTGCTTCCTGCTATTAAATATGAGCGCTGACAATCTAAATTGGCCTTTCCATGAGTATTATATTTTAAAGAATGCTTATTTTTACGAGACCGGGAAGTCCCTATTCAACCTTCTGATTGACATAGAACACAGGGCTGGTAATAGATTATAGCTGTGTGCTTAGAGTACTTCTACGGTGCCTCTAGGGGAAAATACTACAGTAATGCTGCTTTCACACTAACAGTTTTTAGAATCGAGGTGAATGTGGGTAAAACCTGCATCCCTGAGCATTCCCTCACAATTTTAAAGCCTGATGCAACTGTATGTTTCCCCACTGGTATTATTACTGGTCCGGCTGACGAATCCGGCATAGTACCGCTACTGTAGCATCCAGTTCCATCAGGTTGTGTACTTTTTTTTGATGAATCCGGTCAAAAATGACACACCCCTATTGGGAGTGTCATATGAAACTGGCTTCTTGGAATGCGCAGTCAAAAGTCCACATCCGGCGTCCTGATCCAGCAGCATCTAGATCTGACAGATCTGGGTTCCATAGAGCACCATTTTAATTTAAACTTCATAGCTCCGTATCCGGGTTTTCACGGTTTTTAAATGATAACCAAAATCTCTAAAAAATCCATTTTTGGTTTCAGTAAATACCGTTGACACCCGGATCCAGGTGAAACCAGCGGGCTTCTCTTTTACCCTCATGGTGATGGAAGGGATCTCTTGGGTCATCTGGTCTAACCCTCTGCTCAAAGCAGGATTCACTATATCTGTTACGTATTAAGTACTGTCTGTATAGAGTCATATATATAGTGCATGGGTGCAAGGGAACACAAAAGACACAGGTTTGCTCAGAAAGTTCTTGTATTACTTTATACAAGTGCAAAAAACAGGATCAGGGTTAAACATAATTGCTGATGCAAAGGATGAAAACTCAGCAAGGCAGGAATAAATCCTTGAGTCCTGCATAAGTCTCTAGTAATAGTTTCAAAGTCACTCTTACTTTCCTTGTAATTGTGTACGATAAACCAGAAGAGTTCCTGTGTACATACAGGCTCCAAGGATCCAAGTAGAGGATGGCTGTAATAGAATATTCAAAAGACTTCAGGAGAGCAGATCACTGACAAGCTGCTGACAGGATTCAGAAGCACTGGTTGAACAACTAAGACTGCTTAAAGAGGACCTGTCACCCCCTGGTGCTATGCTAACTGAATGCAGCACTGAATGCAGCATGTCTGCTGCGTTCAGTAAAGGAGTCCCCCATCTCTCTAGCCCCCCTGTAAGCTGTTAAAAAGACTTTATAAAGTGTACAGATAAGGAGTCAGGAGGGACTTAGTAATGAGTCCTCACTGTTGCTGGTGTCTTCCCCGCCTCCAGCCTTCTGTGTGCCACCTCCAGCCCTCAGCGATGACACATAAAGGAGGCTGAACAAGAGCAGGCCGGAGGTGGCACAGAGAGGACTGGAGGCGGGGAGGACACCAGCAACAGCGATGACTCTTTACAGAGAAAGTCCCTCCGGACTCCTTATCTGTACACTTTATAAAGTTTTTTTATCAGCTTACAGGGGGGCTAGAGACATGGGGGACCTCTTCCCTGAATGCAGCAGACGCGCTGCATTCAGTGCTGCATTCAGTTAGCATAGCACCAGGGGGGGGGGTGACAGGTCCTCTTTAAATGGGTAAGAGGCAAGGACTGGGCAGGAACATAGAAGCTGAGGACTTCATACTTATTGAAGGCAAGGTGGATGCAGCAGGACAGGAAGCAAGATGGCTGATGGAAAAAACTAAATTCCAAACAAAAACAACAGCAGATATGGCAAAATGTCTGAGAACCTCACAAAATCATGCCAGGCAGATGTCTGTCTAGCCTTTGTTTGAAGGCTTTTATTGAAGAAGAACCCACTACCTCTCTCGGCAGCCTGTTGCCAACAACCTGTCTGTTGTACCCAGCACCGTTCACTGCAGACAGAGAGTGGTCTAAAATCACTCCTGCCAGTGAATCTGCAGCATTTGCTAAAGATTCATTGACAGAGGGGCGGCTACTGTGCTCTGTTGATAGGCGTCACAGCCGACGTCATGCTTATTGACAGCTAGTAATTAGGTAGCGGGGAACTGGCTATCAATCAGCATGATGCCAGCTGTTCCATCCCTTTAACAGAGCAGACTAGACAAAAACTCCTGTCTGTTGATGAAGCCATGTTATTACTGGCAGAAGAGGTATGGGACCTCTTGGTGATGGTGATGAACGGTTGGGAGCAACGTCCAGCCTGATAGTGCTTAGGCAAATTTCTTCTTTTAAACCTTGCAATTACCCTTAAGTATGGTGGCTAAGTCATCATTTATGTTTTCCTGAATTCCTGGGTTTGAATCCCACCAAGAACATTGGCATGGAGTTAATACCATAGCTTGTATGTTCTCCTGGGTTTTGATTTGGTTTCCTCTAACATAAGAGTGAAGAACTCCAGGCCTCAAGAGACCCCCAAACAGGTCATGATTTTAGGATTCCCTGAGTATTGCACAAGTGATAATATAATTACCTGCACTGGTGAGGATTCCAATCCCTGTGCAATGCTAAGTAAATCCTGAAAACCTGCACTGTTGGCAGCCCTTGAGGCCTGACGTTCCCCATCCCTGCTGTAACAATATACCAAGAGGTTATTAGGTGACATAGTCTGTACATCACTGTGAAATATATTTGAGGCCATTTACGAAATAGAAAATAAATAAAAGAGTTTTGCGTATAGGCAAGTTGTACATAATAATATGGACCCTTTAGTTATGATCCTTAAATATTAGCGCAGTGTAAATAACAACCTCCATTATCTGCTTGTTTACAAGAGGTTACGACCTAAAACTGTAATCCAAACCATCCGCCACAGCCGAACTCTATCTGCTTAGCAAATCTCGCACAATTTGTAGTGATTATCCTTTTACCGCAAACACTGCGACTTGTTAATCTAGAGGCTAAGGAGCCATAATGCTGTTTACCAAGCCCCCACCACTTGTAAAGATGCAATCAACGCAACTCTTGTCGGATCCTCACGAACGTCAGCAGGCAAATTCCATGGCTGAGTACAGTTAAACCCATCATAAATATTCACAGCTAAATCTTTGATTGGAAATTCACAGCCTACCAGCCTGTGCTGCTATTATCTGCTAAACATCCAGAGCTGCAGATAGAAAATGAAAGATTTTCAGGGAGCCTCAGGTGAAGGTTACTTAATTTACTACAGGAGATGCTTTCAGTTTGCAGGAACGTCGTTTTCACACTCGCTGCGGAGAGAAAACATTCTCTATGATTTTCCGAATACAAGATGTGATTCATGGGCAGGTGGAAATGGGCTTCTGTTTGCTGTTTTATTGGGGTCACTGTGAAAAATACACTGCAAGCTCTGCGGCACTGATAACAATATGACTTGTCTTACCGGGAGACACCTTGCTGGTATTCTATTCCGCGGACAGTACTGTTATGTCATTACCTGTTAGCTATTTTCCAGAAATGACTGCTATAGTTATTGCTATGCTGAACCTTACCTTGTGTTTCCTTAAAATGTGCCGTACATACATATTGCGTGAAGCAAAGCAGATTGTATGATAGTTGAAGATTCAGAATATTTACAGCTACAGAAAATGTTTCCAGATTTCTCTATTTGGAATCGGTTTGTTTGTTACACATTTTGTTTTCTACCTTATGTCTAATGATGGCACTGTTGTTGTTTTATTAGAATTTTCAGGAACGTTTCGGTTTTACATAGGAATGTGTGTTTGATTATTCTCATTAAGTTTTTGCATTGGGTGCCCATAGAGTACATTATTAATTTATATATCTTACTCACAAAGCCCTCCACAGTTCTGCACCGCCCTACATCTCCTCCCTCATCTCTGTCTATCTCCCTACACGTGCCCTCCATTCCGCAAGTGACCTAAGACTGACATCATCTACAATCCGAACTTCCCACTCCCATCTCCAAGACTTCTCAAGAGCTGCACCAACTCTCTGGAACAGACTACCAATAACAATTCAATTAATTTCCAATACCACAGTTTTAACCAGGCCCTAAAAACACATTTCTTTAGATTAGCCTATCACCTCACTTTTCTAACTATTCCAATTTTGGCACTTACACCATTTTCTTCCAAATCTGGTCCCTTGTATCATCTGGTTGTACTGCCTCCTTGCACTTAATAGCACAAGTACAGGTCCTGGCTGATGATTGGTTCATGCAGGATTATGTGAACCCCCTATTTATTATATTGATGGCTAGACCATATATGCTGGCACTTTTTACCTTTTGTATCTCCCCTATTTACTCATAGATTGTAGCTTGTGAGCAGGGCCCTCACTGCTCTTGGTATCTGTTGAACTTGTTTTCTCCAAATTGTCTCAAATTTTCTGTACATGTCACATCTGAATTGTAAAGTGCTTTGAAATATGTTTGGCGCTCTATAAATAAAATTATTATCATCATTATAAAGATGTGTCATTCCTTAACTTACCGTATTTTTTGGATTATAAAATGCACTTTTGTTCCCCCAAATTCTTGAGGAAAGTGAGGGGTGCGTTTTATAATCCAAATCTCATCTAGTGTTGTGCTGTATGGAAAGGGGCGGATCGAGGGACTGGAGCAGACTGTACAGGCAGCTTATGGTCACATTCCCCCGCTTATTATCTACTTACATAATCACCAGTTTTTCGTTTCCAGCCACTGTGCCGCTATTCCAGCATGCTTTGCGGCACTGCGAGCGATGGCATGCATGCGCCATCGCGAGCCGCCGCTTGCCTTGCTGGATGGCGCCATAGCGGCACACTGACTGCAAATGAAAAACTCGCATCATTTGATGCTGCATAGCGCCGGCACGATTTTAATTCTCGCGCCCGCAACGTCACGGTCATGTGACGCCAGGACGCGTCACTTCCAGTCGGCCGGGGTGCTGCTGTATGACGCGCACAGGCCGACTTCAGCATGCAATCTGCACATGCGCTGAAGTTGGCCAGTGCACGTCCACAGATAGAGGCAGGTACGCATACTCAAACAAACTCCCCCTCCCTCCCTGTGTCCCCCTCCCTCTCTGTCTCTCGCTCCCTCGATCCCTGTCTCTCGTTCCCTCCCTGTGCCCCCTCCCTCCCTGTCTATCGCTCCATCCCTGTGCCCCCTCCCTCCCTGTGTCCTCACTGCTTCCTTCAAATGAATAACACACACATCTAAATATGTATATTTCGATGTGTGTGTTATTCATTTGAACAATCACATATACATATTTACATATATAAATGTGTGTGTGTAAATAGGTTTTTGTGATCTCACACACACACATGTACATATAGATACTGAATGCTGCCCAAATACATATTTACACACACACATCTATATATATATATATATATAAATATATATATATATATATATGTATTATATTAGTATGTATGTGTGTGTATATATATATATATATATATACATATAATGTGTATTTATGTGTTTATATATATATGTATATATACACATAAATACACATTATATATACAGTGCCTACAAGTAGTCTTCAACCCCCTGCAGATTTAGCTGGTTGACACATGAGGAATTAACTTGGCATTGTGACATTTGGACTGTAGATCAGCCTGGAAGTGGGAAATGCACTGCAGCCAAAAAGATTTTTTTTTTTTTTTTAAAGCGTTAAAAGTTAATTCAGAGGGTCATTTATTATTCAACCCTTCAAACCACCAGCATTCTGTTTGGTCCCCCTAAAGTATTAAGTAGTTTAGGCACAAAGAACAATGAGCTTCACATGTGTGGATTAATTATCTCTTTTGCCAGCCTTTTTTGACTATTTAAGACCCTCCCCAAACGTGTGAACAGCACTCATACATGGTCAACATGGGAAAGACAAAGGAGCATTCCAAGGCCATCAGAGACAAGATCGTGGAGGGTCACAAGGCTGGCAAGGGGTACAAAACCCTTTCCAAGGAGTTGGCCCTACCTGTCTCCACTGTTGGGAGCATCATCCGGAAGTGGAAGGCTTATGGAACTACTGTTAGCCTTCCACGGCCTGGACAGCCTTTGAAAGTTTCCTTCCGTGCCGAGGCCAGGCTTGTCCGAAGAGTCAAGGCTAACCCAAGGACAACAAGGAAGGAGCTCCGGGAAGATCTCATGGCAGTGGGGACATTGGTTTCAGTCAATACCATAAGTAACGTACTCCACCGCAATGGTCTCCGTTCCAGACGAGCCCGTAAGGTACCTTTACTTTCAAAGCATCATGTCAAGGCTCGTCTACAGTTTGCTCATGATCACTTGGAGGACTCTGAGACAGACTGGTTCAAGGTTCTATGGTCTGATGAGACCAAGATCGAGATCTTCGGTGCCAACCACATACGTGACGTTTGGAGACTGAATGGCACTGCGTACGACCCCAAGAATACCATCCCTACAGTCAAGCATGGTGGTGGCAGCATCATGCTATGGGGATCTTTCTCAGCCAAGGGGCCAGGCCATCTGGTCCGCATCCATGGGAAGATGGATAGCACGGCCTACCTGGAGATTTTGGCCAAGAACCTCTGCTCCTCCATCAAGGATCTTAAGATGGGTCGTAATTTCATCTTCCAACAAGACAACGACCCAAAGCACACAGCCCAGAAAACCAAGGCCTGGTTCAAGAGGGAAAAAATCAAGGTGTTGGAGTGGCCTAGTCAGTCTCCTGACCTTAACCCAATTGAAAACTTGTGGAAGGAGCTCAAGATTAAAGTCCACATGAGACACCCAAAGAACCTAGAACCTAGATAACTTGGAGAAGATCTGCATGGAGGAGTGGGCCAAGATAACTCCAGAGACCTGTGCCGGCCTGATCAGGTCTTATAAAAGACGATTATTAGCTGTAATTGCAAACAAGGGTTATTCCACAAAATATTAAACCTGGGGGTTGAATAATAATTGACCCACACTTTTATGTTTAAAATGTATTAAAATTCAACTGAGCAACATAAATTTTTGGTTTGTAAGATTTATGCTTCTGTTAATAAATCCAACTCTTGTTTGCAGTTTGAAGGCTCTAACTTATTTGCATCTTATCAAACCACCTAAATCAGCAGGGGGTTGAAGACTACTTGTAGGCACTGTGTACATATATATATATATATATATATATATATATATATATATACATATATACATATATATATATTCACACACACACATATACATATATATATATATATATATATGAAGTTAACTACGCACAAACACATATATATATACACACACATATATGCAAATATAATACATATATGTATATGTGTGTATTATATTATTATATATGTGTGTATATATATATATATATATATATATATATATATATATAATGTGCATATATGTATATACATATATATATAATTATGTAGATACACATACAGTGCCTACAAGTAGTATTCAACCCCCTGCAGATTTAGGTGGTTTGATAAGATGCAAATAAGTTAGAGCCTTCAAACTGCAAACGAGAGTAGGATTTATTAACAGAAGCATAAATCTTACAAACCAAAAAGTTATGTTGCTCAGTTGAATTTTTATAAATTTTAAACATAAAAGTGTGGGTCAATTATTATTCAACCCCTAGGTTTAATATTTTGTGGAATAACCCTTGTTTGCAATTACAGCTAATAATCGTCTTTTATAAGACCTGATCAGGCTGGCACAGGTCTCTGGAGTTATCTTGGCCCACTCCTCCATGCAGATCTTCTCCAAGTTATCTAGGTTCTTTGGGTGTTTCATGTGGACTTTAATCTTGAGCTCCTTCCACAAGTTTTCAATTGGGTTAAGGTCAGGAGACTGACTAGGCCACTCCATCACCTTGATTTTTTCCCTCTTGAACCAGGCCTTGGTTTTCTTGGCTGTGTTCTTTGGGTCGTTGTCTTGTTGGAAGATGAAATTACGACCCATCTTAAGATCCTTGATGGAGGAGCGGAGGATCTTGGCTAAAATCTCAAGGTAGGCCGTGCTATCCATCTTCCCATGGATGCGGACCAGATGGCCAGGCCCCTTGGCTGAGAAACAGCCCCACAGCATGATGCTGCCACCACCATGCTTGACTGTAGGGATGGTATTCTTGGGGTCGTATGCAGTGCCATCCAGTCTCCAAACGTCACGTGTGTGGTTGGCACCAAAGATCTCGATCTTGGTCTCATCAGACCATAGAACCTTGAACCAGTCTGTCTCAGAGTCCTCCAAGTGATCATGAGCAAACTGTAGACGAGCCTTGACATGACGCTTTGAAAGTAAAGGTACCTTACGGGCTCGTCTGGAACGGAGACCATTGCGGTGGAGTACGTTACTTATGGTATTGACTGAAACCAATGTCCCCACTGCCATGAGATCTTCCCAGAGCTCCTTCCTTGTTGTCCTTGGGTTAGCCTTGACTCTTCGGACAAGCCTGGCCTCGGCACAGGAGGAAACTTTCAAAGGCTGTCCAGGCCGTGGAAGGCTAACAGTGGTTCCATAAGCCTTCCACTTCCGGATGATGCTCCCAACAGTGGAGACAGGTAGGCCCAACTCCTTGGAAAGGGTTTTGTACCCCTTGCCAGCCTTGTGACCCTCCACGATCTTGTCTCTGATGGCCTTGGAATGGTCCTTTGTCTTTCCCATGTTGACCATGTATGAGTGCTGTTCACAAGTTTGGGGAGGGTCTTAAATAGTCAGAAAGGGCTGGCAAAAGAGATAATTAATCCACACATGTGAAGCTCATTGTTCTTTGTGCCTGAACTACTTCTTAATACTTTAGGGGGACCAAACAGAATGCTGGTGGTTTGAGGGGTTGAATAATAATTGACCCACACTTTTATGTTTAAAATTTATTAAAATTCAACTGAGCAACATAACATTTTGGTTTGTAAGATTTATGCTTCTGTTAATAAATCCTACTCTCGTTTGCAGTTTGAAGGCTCTAACTTATTTGCATCTTATCAAACCACCTAAATCTGCAGGGGGTTGAATACTACTTGTAGGCACTGTATACTAATATAATCTACTTACATAATCACGAGTTTTGCGTTTCCGGCCATTGTGCCGCTATTCCAGCATCCTTTGCGGCACTGCGAGCGATGGCGCGCGTGCGCCATCGCGAGCCGCCGCTTGCATTGCTAGATGGCGCCATAGCGGCACAGTGGCTGCAAATGAAAAACTCACATCATTCGATGCTGCATAGCGCCGGCACAATTTTGATTCTCACGCCCGCAACGTCACGGTCATGTGACGCCAGGATGCGTCAGTTCCGGTCGGCCGGGGCGCTGCTGTATGACGCGCACAGGCCGACTTCAGCATGCAATCTGCACATGCGCTGAAGTTGGCCAGTGCACGTCCACAGATAGAGGCAGGTACGCATACTCAAACAAACTCCCCCTCCCTCCCTGTGTCCCCCTCCCTCTCTGTCTCTCGTTCCCTCCCTGTGCCCCCTCCCTCTCTGTCTATTGCTCCATCCCTGTGCCCCCTCCCTCCCTGTGTCCTCACTGCTTCCTTCAAATGAATAACACACACATCTAAATATGTATATTTCGCAAATGAAAAATTCTCAGCCTACTGCATCCTCTAACCCCCCCGCCCCCGCTCCTAGCAGTCCGCATGCTAAACCCCCGCCTGGTCCTCGCACTCCTCCTCGCTAAACCCACACTTCAGCCCCCGCCAGCCATCCTCCCCGCTGCCAATAAGCCGTGACTTACAGGACCTGTGGTGACATCTGTATCATGGCCGGAGCCAGGTCACATGACCATGCCGTCACCACAGGTCCTTAAGCACCGCACGCAGAACCGATGGAGAAGCACTCAGGTCATTCTGCTGCATCCCACACCACTGTCAGCCCTACATTCACCCCCCACTCTGCCCACACTCACTCACCCTGCACTCACTAAACCTCCAGTCACTGAGCCCACACTCACTGTGCCCAACAGTCACTCTACCCCTCACTCAGCCCACACTCACCATGCACTCACTCAGCCCACACTCACTCTGCCCTGCACTCTCTGCATCTCGCTCAGCCCACACTCACCCTGCGTTTACTAAGCCCACACTCACTCTGCCCTGCACTCTCTACATCTCACTCAGCCCACATTCACCCTGCACACACTCAGGCCACACTCACCCTCTTCTCACTAAGCCCACACTCACTCACCCTGCACTCACTTAGCCCTCACACACTCACCCTGCACTCACTCAACCTTCACTAACTCACCCTGCATTCACTCACCCTGTACTCACTCAGCCTCCACTCACTCAGCCTCCACTCACTCAGCCTCCACTCACTCAGCCTGCACTCACTCAGCCTGCAGTCACTCAGTCCGCACTCACTCAGCCCGCACTCACTCTGTCCTGCACTCCCTCTGCCCTGCACTCACTCTGCCCCGCACTCACTAAACCCACATTCACTCTGCCCTGCACTCACTTGCCCTGCACTCACTGAGCCCGCACTCACTCTGCCCTGCACTCTCTACATCTCACTCAGCCCACGCTCACCCTGCACTCACTGAGCCCACGCTCACTCACCCTTCACTCACTTAGCCCGCACTCACTTAGCCCGCACTCACTCAGCCTACACTCACTAAGCTTGCACTCACTCAGCCTACACTCACTCAGCCTGAACTCACTGAGCCCACACTCACTCTGCCCTGCACTCACTCTGCCCTGCACTCACTCTGCCCCGCACTCACTAAACCCACATTCACTCTGCCCTGCACTCACTCACCCTGCACTCACTGATCCCACACTCACTCTGCCCTGCACTCTCTACATCTCACTCAGCCCACACTCACCCTGCACTCACTCAGCCCACACTCACTCACCCTGCACTCACTCACCCTGCACTCACTGAGCCCACACTCACTCTGCCCTGCACTCACTCTGCCCTGCACTCACTCTGCCCCGCACTCACTAAACCCACATTCACTCTGCCCCAGCACAACAATTGTCTATGCTGTGAAGATACGAGATGTGCTGCATCTGAAACAACAGATACTGGAAGCCTGTGGCTAGCATTTCTTCTGTGGTGTTGCTATCAGTGTGTCAAGAGTGAGAGAAGAGGGTTGCATTGACAATCCAACACAATGGGCAGCACTTTGAATACATTTTATAAGTGGTCATAAACTTGTAAATAACTCATGAAATAACAAAGTTCTGTTAAAACCAAGCACATCATTGTTTTGCTTATGAAATTCTCAATAGGTCTGATGTGTCTTCCCATTGAAAAAAATAAAGTTGGATCCAAAATGGCCGACTTCAAAATGGCCGCCATGGTCACCATCCATCTGGAAAAGCTTTCCCCCCCCATATACTAATGTGTCACAAACGGGAAGTTATTATCACCAACCATTCCCATTTTATTTTGGTGCATCCATATAAATAGCCCACCCTGTATTGTATTAGCAAAGCATATGCAAATAACTTCTTTTTTTCCCTACACTATAAGTTTAACTGTTTTTACTCCTAGAAAAAATATATTTGCACCATGTTAGTCAGTAAATAGACAAATATTGGAATATGAGAGTCCTCAGTGGTTGATACCTTTTAATGTCAAACTGAGAAGATGTGACATAAATATTCCTCCAGGATAAATGCACTCCCAAAAAAGCTTGTTGATACTGGAATTATTTCTTTATTTCTCCAATACGTACAACGCGTTTCGACAAGAAATTGTCTTCCTCAGGTATATCATCAGAATATTTCTAGATCACGATTGCCTCTTAAAGGAAGCAGAAACATGTCAGTTTTGGGTGGGGCCATGTTCAGCAAAAAACAGACACACCCATTCACTTGAACATTGGTAATGCTATAAAATCCTACTTATCAGTATATAAATACCTAAAAATCATCGTTAATATGTGAAAAATGCTAATTTGTTTTACCAAGTAATGTGCATTATTGTATTTAAAAATAGCATCAAAAACAAGGATAGACTGATGTATAGCTCCAGCGCACACTCTGAAATCCCCGGGGTATTAACCAACCACACCTTGATTGTATTAGGAAGGCTATGGTGTCTGGTTAGGCTCAATATTCTATACTTGCCTGATGTGCTCTTAAAACCTCCTTATATCATGGCATTTCTAACTACCGGTATATATAGACCAAGAATATAAAGCAATGCTACGTGCTGTAAAAACACTATCTTAGTTAAAAGTTAATTATGGTACATAAAACTAAATAAAATTATTTATCTAGATTTGATACTAATACTTGAGGTAGTTTCTATATCCTCGATTTACTGGTTGATCTGTTGGGAGGATGGTTTTTCTGTTCTGGGGAGAAAGGTATAATATCTTATTAGTTTAGTTGGGTTTGCTTCCTCACACAATATTTATTGTCCACCTGGTGCTGTGACTTATCTCATCTCTTTCCAAGCGGTGGGGTCACCTTTTCTGTCCTTGTTTAGCTCCTAGTGGTTTGTGGGTGAACCCAGTTTAACAAAACAACTCATCAGGAGATATACTAAATACTGTATTTGTATGTGTAAGTTACTTATGTTGGTTACTTCCCACAACTCTTCAGTCCTTGTGTGTGCGCTGTCTGTATCCTTAAAATCTGCTGGTTTAGTGTTATCCGGTTCTAGTTCTACTATCAGATGTGGCTTCTATCTGTTTAGTTAAAATATATGTTAGTGGGTATCAAGTTATTCATGTCAATACCAAACTACCAGAAAAATGTCTACCTATTATGGTGGACTTGACTCTAGTGGATAGTTCCTGGGTCAGGGTCACCTTCTTTATTCTGCAGGTTTTGTCTATCCGGAACAATAAGCTTAATTAAAAACTACTTGGGATATATGAGTATTGTAATACTCTTGAGTAAATACCTTATGTAGTGTACTAGCGGCTGGCACAGCTTGGACCAGATTTGCTGTTGCACTGTAGTTTAATTATGTGTAGTATGGAACAACAAAAAGAGTTACCCTTAAAAATTGTTAGTTCTTATGTAGGCACAGGTGACTATTTTTACTCTTCGATATGTAGCTGATGTAATGTCCAGGAGTTTGGAAAATTTTAGACCAGTTCCACTGCTATTTTGATGTTAGTCTGTTTAGCAAGGAACAGTGGCAAAGGTTAGTGTTATAGCTGTGATTACTCATGTTGGCACAGGTCTCTAATGTGTGTTTTGTTAAAGCCAGGTTGGTTGTAGATCTGTGCCTTCTGCTAAATTGGAGTGCTCAAAATTTATCAAGTGCAGACCCTCTAGTATGTGGATTGTTATAACTTTCTCTTATGTCCGGATGTCACGGTGGCATTGCCTCACAGGGGGTGATGTCACACCTGGAAGCAATAAGGGGTCCCCTATTCAGGTGACACAGCATCCAACACTTTACTGTCTCCAGACCAGAAGGGGGAGCTCTAGAACCCTGCTTCCCTATAAAAGTTCTGGCCTGGAGGTGGGATGAGTCAGAACAGCCATGGAGTGATTCTGAGGAGAATGGAGAGGAGAGCCTGGGGAGCAGAGTGGTGACAAGCTCACCCCAGAGGTACAGCACCAGAAAACCAGACACAGGAGTCCGAGGCTGTTTGGGTACTAATGGCTTAGTAGCAGAAATCCAGAGAGGCAGAGGATTCCAGGTCCCCTGGCCTACCAAATGCCTGGAGCACAGTAGCATACTAGAGCCTGGGGTCTATGTACCTGGGGGCATTGTACCTGTGACAGACAAGTAAAGGTAAAGGAAATGTTCATAGCTGTGGACTCCCGTGGGGAGCTGCTCCATCCCAGCTGCCCATCCATTATCCCTCGAGGTTGGCATCATGAATAACTCCCTTATCCATCATCCCTTTCCCTACCGAGCCAGAAACTCCCTTTACAGCTGGCCCCAGGGCAACAGAACTGGGTATCGACCCCTGTCACTCCCTGGAACTGTATGATAGCCTGGTTCCGAGTACTCCATACCTTGGGGTGGGTCAGCATTCTGGCATCACGAACAGGATATCGTGCCCGACGTATACGGGTACTGTGAGCCTTAAAGACTTATTGAACTACATGTTTTTGACTGCCGCTATTACTGCACCACGAGGTGCGCGGGAAGAATAGTCATGCCATCGTGGGTGGTACCCTAGAAAGAGCGCAGAGAGAGACCCAGCCCACACTCTGAAGTCATGCAGCGGGAAACTTGAGGCTGGAGCGAGAGCCCCATCCCGCCTGAGGAGCCGGAGACTGATAACCCCCATGGAAGCGCAGAGCCTGGCCAAGGTTCATTAGGGTGGAGAAAGATTGACTATAACTGGAATCAAACACCCATGATGATTGCATCCAGCTACGACACCAATTTAAGAATACGTATCTGCATAAATCTATGTGATACTTCATATAAAAACGAAAGGATTACATAGATTTATGCAGATACGTATTCTTGAATTGGTGTCGTGGGTGAATGCAATCATCATGGGTGTTTGATTCCAGTTATAGTCAACAGAAACACAAAGGTTCAACATCTAGAAAGAATAAGAAAGAGAGAAAAGATTAATAAATACCATGGTATATTTTTTATATGTTATATATAATAGAATTATTTCTAAAATTAAGTATTTATATTTTCTATATTTTTTATGTGATTTTTTTTATTAATAAATGTTCGGTGTGTAGAAAATGTTTTGATGTAACTATGTTCTTATACAGTATGAGTTATTTTAAGTGAAAGGTGATTTTTTATGTGAAGGAAAAGATGATAATACTCTGCATGCAGATAATTGCTTTGTTCATCATGTGATTTGACATCACTTCCGGTTCCACCCTGATGTCATTTTTGTAAATGAGAATGTATAAATTGCTTCAGTACTAGGAGATGGATGTACAGCTGTGATTTCTTTCCTGAAGAAAGGGGGCTTGTACCCCTGAAACGCGTAGAAAAGAAAAAAATCACCATCAAATTTTCTGAGTTTTGGAAGTGAATATTTTCTTCAGGCGGTAGCACGGTTCAGATACCCCATTCCACTGTTTTCCTGCTTTTCACTTTAGATATTGGGGGAGCTTCTGCAGACCGTCATCAGGATTAAAATCCGCATATGTTTTTGGTGTGGTTGTGCCTGTCACAACCTAGAAAAGGTGAGCGATATTCTATGTTTGTTCTCCTCCTGACCATACAGGTATACCCTATTTACACTTTCTCCTTTCCAGATACTGTATCTAGTTCAAGTTTTATGGCAGTATTTAAATCAGGCTCCATCTCAGTCCCTACTCCATTCTTTGGTTACCACTACAGTCATAGTCCTTACCCCAAAATTTTCTCAGTCCCTCAACAGGCACAGAGATGAATCAGGGAAATCCCAACACCACCTCTCCTGATAGTCCAAGTAGCAGATCCCCGTGCACCTTCCCTCGAAACACAAGTGCACCAAACTTTAATTTAGTTTTAGTTTTTGGTTGGTAATAAACGGCACTTTTTGGTTTACTACTTTCTTGTGTTTCTTATATATTTCATTACATATATTACATTTTTGGTTGTTTTGTATAATACCGACTCCATTTTAGAAATGTAGAATGCTTCTCCTGTTAGATCTATTCCTTATTTGCAGGAGCTTACATATCAATGGCTTTGACCTTGGATACTACTGCAAGGCCACCTACATGATGAATAGATAGATTTAGGATACCGTTACAAGTCGCAATATCGTTCTGATATCACCTGTAAATTCACGGGAGCGCACACGTTTTTGGCACTTGTCCAAGATCGCATAGGAGATGTTACACGTATCAATCGCACCTGCAACCTCCAACAATCCGGTGTCCCGGAAGTCGGCTGTCAAATTGGCCAGGCGATGTTGCAGATCGCAGTTGTGGCATCACAGAGCACAACCACATAAGCAATGTGGGCGTACTTTTGACCCAGCTTAGGACGTAGGCGTACCTGAGTTAGCTTAACGACGCACCAGAACACTCCGATTGGACAGAGAAAGAGTGTTACCATTAGCCACCTCAGACAACATGGTGGCGATATGGATGCAATTGCCCATTCTACCATCTCGAAACTGATGTCATATGCGATGTGTAGGAGCTCCAGCAACACACTGCTGCGTCGCCAAACTGGCAAACAGGAACACCTAGACGTACCCCTCAATAGTAAAGGAGATGTTTAAAAATGATTCGCCTTATTCACATGCATTTTCACCAAATTCACGAGATGCAGAAGTCAATGAAAGTAGTGGTGTACGCACACATAATCAAAGATGGCTCCTATACCAGGGCCATCCAATCTGCATACAATACTAGCCACCAATCGCCGTAGATAGGGCGTGGAAAACACAACCCACAGGCACGCCTACGACCTTGGTTGTGCAACCTGTGAAATCGCAAACAAGATCGTAGTTGCGCCGTCACACTGCATGATCATGCCAGATTGCATATGCAACATTGCACGGTTGAAGAGCATGCACAATCTTCTTGCGATGTCGTTCCTGCGATTTATTGCAGTCGCATTACCCTGTTACACGACATAACGCACGAACAATATCAACTGCAACTGACCACACCATGTGACTTTTGGTCGATGTTGCATGCAAAGTGTAATGGTACCCTAAGATATAGTAGCAAAACCATGCTATTGGTAATTGGAGTTTTTCACTTAATTAGGAAATAGGAAGACTCTGTTAAATGATGTTATACTGAGATGTTTACTGCACAAGGGTAATCGCATCTTCAACATCTTCTCACATCATGTCAGGGATGAGGAACACCAGTCCTCAAGGACCACAAACAGTGCATGTTTTCATGATTTTCATAGCATTGGACAGGGGGTAATTTAATCAACTGTACAGGTGATGATACAAACCCCTGTGCAATGCTAAGAAAATCATCTAAACCTTAACTGTTTGTGGTCCTTGAGGATTGATGTTCTCCACCCCGCATTATGTAGTACTATAATAATAATAATAATAATAATAATTACAAATACCTGTAGGAGAAATGTAGTATAGTTGTCCTGATATAGCAACCTAATATGTAGTGCATCACTGGACCTTAAGTATTCATGTTTACAGCAACATATATAAGTAGTTGTTTGTGGTCATAACCATGGATATCTAAGGTCCTTCAATACTCTACATACGCTATATCAGGATAACTATACTACATTTCTAATTGCGCAACATAACATGTCTACTCAATCAACTTTTCCAATTGAATGCAAATAGTGTGGAGAGAATAGGAAGTCATATGACATACCCAGAGCTTTATTAAGGAACATACTCAAAATGGTAAGGATCAAGCTATAATAAGTATACTTAATAAACATTTATACTACAAATTTGAATTATGAAGGTACCGTATATACTCGTGTATAAGCCGAGTTTTTCATCCCAAAAATTGGGCTGAAAAGTCCCCCCTCGGCTTATACACGGGTCAATACGGTAGGGGCTGTGGTGGGGGCTGTGTCCGGGGCTGGGGAGGCTGGAGGAGGCGGGGGGAGGCTGCTGTATGAGCGCCCCATCACGTGGGGCCGCTCATTATATATGCACTGCTTCCCCCTGTCAATTAGCGGCAGGGGGAAGCAGTGCATATCTGCATATAGGGCCCCCAAATGCTGACACTCACCCCCCTCCGTTGTAAGGCCCCCCCCGGCTGCTTAACTTGGCCCCCAAATGCTGGCACTCGCCCCCCTCCGTTGTAAGGCCCCCCCCGGCTGCTTAACTTGGCCCCCAAATGCTGGCACTCGCCCCCCTCCATTGTAAGGCCCCCCCGGCTGCTTAACTTACCATCCCTGGTCTTCTGCACCGCGCCGGTCCTTCGTGCTCCTGTCCTCGGCAGCATCCGGGGTCATGTGACCGGCCGGTCGCATGACGTCACCGCTACTGTGACGGCCGGGGACCCCGGATGCAGCTGAGGACGGGAGCACGGAGGACGGAGCACGGAGGACCGGCACGGTGCAGAAGACCAGGGATGGTAAGTTAAGCAGCCGGGGGGGGGGGAACCTTACAACGGAGGGGGGCGAGTGCCAGCATTTGGGGGCCATATATGACACACTGCTGGGACCTGTATATACCACTGGGGAGGCTGCTGTATACCACTGGGGCTGCTGTATATACTGCTGGGGCCTGTATATACCACTGGGGAGGTTGCTGTAATACTGCTGGGGCCTGTATATACCACTGGGGAGGCTGCTGTATACCACTGGGGCTGCTGTATATACTGCTGGGGCCTGTATATACCACTGGGGAGGCTGCTGTATACCACTGGGGCTGCTGTATATACTGCTGGGGCCTGTATATACCACTGGGGAGGCTGCTGTATACTACCACTGGGGAGACTGCTGTATACTACCACTGGGGAGACTGCTGTATACTACCACTGGGGAGGCTGCTGTATACTACCACTGGGGAGGCTGCTGTATATACCACTGGGGGCTGCTGTATATACCACTGGGGAGGCTGCTGTATACCACTGGGGCTGCTGTATATACCTCTGGGGCTGCTGTATATACCACTGGGGAGGCTGCTGAATATACCACTGGGGAGGCTGCTGTATAGTACCACTGGGGAGGCTGCTTTATACTACCACTGGGGAGGCCTGTATACCACTGGGGGGGCCTGTATACCACACTGCTGGGGGCTGTATACCTGTGCTGGGGTCCAACCTCAGCTTATACACGAGTCAATAGGTTTTCCCAGGTTTTGGGGGCAAAAGTAGGGGGGTCGGCTTATACATGGGTAGGCTTATACACGAGTATATACGGTATATGAAGGTCATAGAGACATTACATGGTATGGGAATAACACCCTAAACAATTACAAATTTCGTCCTGCCATGACACACATCCCTCTTCTGAAACAAAATAGCCTGCAAACTTGTCTCTCATATTGGCAATGACTGTAGTTGTTCTAAGCCTAAAATATTGATAATCCTCCAAAGGGGTTTCCAACAGTTCACTGTGGTTCAAGGGAAGTCATTCTTTGGACAATATGTAGCTGTGGAGTATAACACAAACTTTGACAACCTCATCCATGGTGTCAGCTTTCAGATAAATGGCTTTTCTCAAAATTCTCTATTTTGCAGTTAGGCTAGGGTCACACATAAGCCCTGGATCCGTTATTGGCATCAGTTTTTTAACTTTCTTTTGCTAAGTCCAAAAACTGATGCTAAAAACGGATCCTGGGATCAACTGTGACTGCATTGTTAACAAAAGCTATTTATTTTTTCACTGGACCCAAAAAATGCTGCATGCAACGTATTCGTTTTTTTAACATGGGGCCCTATGGGAAAACAGATCAATTTTTGCCAGCCTTTTTTGGCAAAAAATGGCAAAGTCCAAAAAATGCATAGCTGCACAGGAGGCTCAAAAACAGCCTAAAAAATTGATTTGATTTTGAAAAAAGTGATTGGCATGTGTGACCCTAGCCTTAGAAGTCCAAATGCACATTCCATCACTCGTCTTGCCCTTGTCAGTCTGTAATTGAAGATCCATTTTGTATGACTCAACCCACGACTAGAGTATGGCTTTGTCAGGTTGTCATGCATCTAGAAAGCTTCATCCCCAACAAAAAAAGGCATTGCTGGTCAATCTTTGTTAGGAAGTGGTGTTAGTGATGGAAAATGGAAATCATTGCCATATAACCAACATCCTATTCCAGACAGTTTGAAGACCTGGGAGTTATTTGATCATCCATTGGAACCAATGTCAAAACAATTTTGGGCTACTGCAATTGCCCTTTCTACAATGCAAAATAACTTTTTATAGTTGTAATATTGTGAGCTACTTCCTGCAGGTTTAATAATCCATGTGTTTTCCATCGATAGCCCCCAAGCAGTTTGGAAATTGAGTGATTTCCTGTAATTTCTCTGCAATTTTCAGCCGGTGTTCCATTGTGGGATGTGAATGAATTCTTCGTGTAAAACTTCCCACAAAGCCAAGCAGGTGTGTTTTACAATTCCAGAGATGGTAGAAATGTCAAGTCGGAACTGGAAGTGCAACAATGAAAGTGTTTCTCCTGTAGTGAGAAATCTCTGCAACAGAATGAAACAAAATATTACTAGACAATCCTAAAAGTTCTAGCATTTAAATACAAGATGATACTGTGAAATTGTCTTTAGTTTACCTTAGTGTTAATATTAGACGTTCCTCAGCAGAAATAGCTTTACAGAAGTGTGTGTCCTGTTTGGTAGTCAATCATCGGATGCATTCAACCAGGGCATCAAAACTTTCCACAGTCATCTGCAGATAGTCCATAATGTTCTCAGGGTGTTTCCATAGCTCCAGGTACAAGGTGGAGAATATACCTCGTCAGTGGCGGAACTTCAGCCTGGCGGGCCCTGGTGCAGCTGAACCAGCTGCACCACGGTAGGTCCGCCCCTGTACCTCGTGTCATTCTTCGTGAAGTATTTAGGTGCAAGTAAAATTGCCGATGTCTCTGTGCCAGTCTTCTTCTGCACTAATTTTGGTAGGCTACACCTATGAAACGTATAAGATTGAAAGCCAATTTCACTCGACATTTGAATTGCTGCGCTGAGAGAGACATGTTGCTACTTGATTCCAGGAAAAATAAGGCCTGGAGCTACTAGAAAACTGTGTATATAGCATGTGGGTGAGCACTAAAATAACAGATCTGGTAAAAAATGGTCAATACCGGATGCTACCACGTGTGACTGTTCTGGTTTCTGCAAGCTCTGACTGTTGAATGCAGCAGAACACCAGAACGGTGACATGCGGTTGCTCTGGTATTTTTAAAAAACCGGAAGCGGGTTTTCAGTGAAAAACATGATTTGAAAAAAATGCAGATGTAAAAGAACTCTTGTGTAGGGGGGATGTAAATTTGGGCTACATCATACACCAAGGCCCCTGCACGTCTGCTACCGCCGCACTCCCTATAGCAATACCCCTGGCTATATAGGCAACAATGAATGAATCAGAGGGGTTATTTATGCACGCATAGCATTAATCCAATCCGGTTCTGACAATAATAAGATGTGAGTCACTGCTCACATAGAATCTACAATGATTTGACACATTCACATTGCTTCATGGCTGGAATGTAATGTGTATGAATGCGAATTCCTCCTAAAGTATTGCACCTTGTATGATAAAGAGAATACAAAAGAACTGATTGTGAATAAAGGATGATTTATTTGAAAACTAAGAAAAGAGAAAACATGGAAAATACAATTATTGCTTAGTGAAGATAACAATTTGTGTCAAAATGTAGAAAAATACTAGAAAGCAGACTTATATGTATCTGTAAATTCCTGAAAATGCATCTAACACATCAGATGCAAAAAGAGTGATCATAGGACTGTGTGAGTACATAACCGGAAGACTAGTGTAAGTAGTGAACTTAGGCTGGGGTCACACACACAGATATCTGGGCAGATATTGTTCACAGATCTCTGGTTGCAGTGAAATCATGGACACATCAATCCATTTATATACAGCCACAAAATGGAACCATGTGTCCATGATTTCACTGCAACCAGAGATCTGTGAACAATATCTGCAAAGATATCTGTGTGTGTGACCCCAGCCTTAGTGTGATATTTAGATTTGGTTGATTTATTAAATCTTGTAAGTGTCACTCTACTAAATAATGAAAAAAGGGACACAGATAATGCAATTAGTAATGAAAGCACAATCCAATAACAATGGCAAGTAAGAGGTAACTGCAATCTTTGAACAGAAATAGCAGGATGTCCTTAAAGAAGTTGTCTACTACTAGGACAATCCCATCTTAGGCTAGGGTCACACTTAAAATCTGAATTGCATTCACCGCATCCAGATCCGGATGCGGTGAATGCATTTATCTTCATACATTCAGCAATCCGGGAACCGGATTGCTGAAGCCGCAATCCGGTAACCGGATTGCTCAGGATGTGTAATCCTGAGCAATCCGTTTACCGGATAGTTTGCTCATCTCTGCTGCCGCAGGGATGAGCAAACTGTTCTGTGTTCTGCAAAACTTTAAATTTAATAAACAAATGTTTGTTTAATGTCTCTAGGGGGTGCCCAGTACCCCTAGAGACCTTCCACACACTCAGGTGGGCATATACTGATGTAATGTGTTATGTACAACAGCTGACTCCTGTCAGCTGTTGTACAGTTTTATGAATGAAAGCGCCGGGCTCCTCAGAGTGGCACACATACTATTGCTATTGGTATAGTATGTGCTGCAGAGCCGGAGGCGGAAACCGGATTGCTTGTGAAGCAATCCAGTTTTTAGCATAGGCTCCTATGAGGAGCATTTCTTGATTCGGTTTTGACCTTTTTGAAAGCTCAAAACCGGATCAGGTTTTCAAAGAAAAACCTGATGTGTGACCCTAGCCTTATTCCACATGTTTTACTTAATTAAAATATAAAAGCCTATACTAGCATTGTTGTAGAGAAGTTCGTAGTGCACACGGTGATGAATCTTCGAGGTACTAGCATAATCGGAGTAGATTCCGCGTACTGTAATGTTCACTGCGCACTCTATTGATGCAAATTAAAGGTTTTTTATTGAAATGCTATTGGAATATAGCTAAATATACTAGGTTGCTCCAGCAGTGTTGGCACTTGTGCTCCTAGTACCAATGGCGTACTGCCCTACTACATGATGAAGCAGAGCTGTACACTGCAGTTCTAGGATCTATAGATCGCTAATAATTTAATAAATCATACCTGCTCCTAAGCACTCACCCCTCCTCATGGGACAGAGATTTTCAGCATGTTTGCTTCATGCAGCAGCAGAGAGCAGAAGGTGTGTCAGGAGCATGAATGCTCCACATTCCAGCCCCCTCACAGTACTGTATGAGGAGGGGGCTTAGCAGGGAGCATGGCTGCTGGCCCCATGCACATACTATGATCCAGCCCCTTATATACCATCCTATGTGACAGGGGGTCCGGACTTGAAATAGCAATCATGTCACCAAACAGATACACCCTGTGATCCTCTTCTGTATGATGATGCATAATGTCTACTGTTATTGTGAGGCTAGGAGCACAGGCAAAGCACTAGACTGATCAATTCAGCTCTGCATAGTTTCCCCTCCCCCTTAGGAACATCGTAGCCTCCTGTCCCCTGAAACATTTCATGGATCGTCATCATCATCATCACTCCTCAGTGATAGGCACAGCAAGGCATCCAGAGTCTGCAGCATAAACATAGAGCTATGCAGTCTCTCCACTACTCTCCTCTCTGAATAGAAATCTTGGAGACTCACAACATACAGGTATAGCAAATTTTACTATTTTTATCACAGCCCAAAAAGTGATGCTCAACTTGACATTGGTCAATGCCGGTGCCATGTTAAAATATCTTAAAACTCTTACGTGAGATAACCATTAGTGATGAGGAAATACTAAAATGCTCAAGTGCTGGAACTGGTTCAGATGAGATGGCGACAGATGGAACAGGTTTGGGTTTATGTGGCGCCCCACTATGTAGGTGCCACAAAAGGGGGTATTACACCCAGAAAAGTGGTGTAGTCACCCCACTGCAAGTGGAACTATGGCCAGTAGGTGGAACCCTGGAACTCACACCCCACACTAGTCAGCAGGTGGGAGGGACCCTGGGAGGGTATATAGTGACCTCCAGGGGGCGCTAGAGTGAGTCTAGAGGAGTCTAGGACTCAGGAAGGAGTTCAGGAGAGACGAGTGAGAGTCTAGAAGCAAGGACAAAAGAGGGTCTCCTCGGCTGAGGGGCCCAGGAAAGCAAGAAGAGATCCCAGGAGAAATACAGAGAGAAAGGAACTCAAAGGCAGGAGTTCACTCTAGTGTGGAATAGAGAAACAAAGAGTTTGCCACCGGAAAGGAACCGGGTACCGGAGCCTGCACCTGTGAGTTCTATAAGGCTCACAGGCAATCCGAAGAACAGGGGTATCTTCATGTACGCCACTGACTCCCAAAGATCCCAGAAAGAGGGGAGCCAGAAGTAGCAGGACGCTGCAAGTAGCCCAAGAGAATGTTCTCCCAACGGGTAGAAGGGAGAAGAGAATGAGGAGCAGCAGGAGGTCGAACTAGTCTTTAAGAAGTCAGACTTCACCGCCACTGGGAGGCAAGGGAAAGAAAGGAACAGGAATGGCACGCAGTGAGGGATCCATCTATCAACCAGAAATTCCACTTGCAGCACCTGTAGCACTTGCCATTTTAACATCTACTGCACTGAAAGACTGTAAAGATGATTCAAGGTTTTCCAGTAAAGTACCCGGTGAAGTGAGTTATCGCCTCTGCTGCATTCTTTCCTGCATAAGCTGTTTCCTTACAGAAACGCTGCCCCGGTGGTCCAGTCCCACCTGCGATGGACTACACCATCATTGCTGCAATACCAACGACCACCAGAGGGCTGTAGCGGCGCTGGTGAGCCTCTCCAGATACTGCAAGTGGCGTCACAAACTTGTATATACTTTATTTTCACCCCTTATTCTTTGACTACCAGGACCACGGCCTCGGGCAGCCACCTGTCATTCAGATGCAGATGGAGTAGGTTCAAGTTCAGGTGTAGACAGGACAGGTTCAGGTTCAGGTGTAGACAGGACAGGTCCAGGTTCAGGTGTAGACAGGACAGGTCCAGGTTCAGGTGTAGACAGAACAGGTCCAGGTTCAGGTGTAGACAGGACAGGTCCACGTTCAGGTGTAGACAGGACAGGGTCAGGTGTAGACAGGACAGGTCCAGGTTCAGGTGTAGACAGGACAGGTCCAGGTTCAGGTGTAGATAGGACAGGTCCAGGTTCAGGTGTAGACAGGACAGTTTCAGGTTCAGGTGTAGACAGGACAGGTCGAGGTTCAGGTGTAGACATGACAGGTTCAGTTGTAGACAGGACAGGTCCAGGTTCAGGTGTAGACAGGACAGGTTCAGGTTCAGGTGTAGACAGGATAGGTCCAGGTTCAGGTGTAGACATGACAGGTTCAGGTGTAGACAGTTCAGGTCCAGGTTAAGGTGTAGACAGGACAGGTTCAGGTTCAGGTGTAGACAGGACAGGTCCAGGTTCAGGTGTAGACAGGACAGGTCCACGTTCAGGTGTAGACAGGACAGGTCCAGGTTCAGGTGTAGACAGGACAGGTTCAGGTGTAGACAGGACAGGTCCAGGTTCAGGTGTGGACGGGACAGGTTCAGGTGTAGACGGGAAGGGTCCAGGTTCAGGTGTAGACAGGACAGGTCCAGGTTCAGGTGTAGATGGGACAGGTTCAGGTGTAGACAGGACAGGTCCAGGTTCAGGTGTAGATGGGATAGGTCCAGGTTCAGATGTAGACAGGACAGGTCCAGGTTCAGGTGTAAATGGGATAGGTCCAGGTTCAGATGTAGACAGGACAGGTCCAGGTTCAGGTGTAAATGGGATAGGTCCAGGTTCAGATGTAGACAGGACAGGTCCAGGTTCAGGTGTAGATGGGATAGGTCCAGGTTCAGATGTAGACAGGACAGGTCCAGGTTCAGGTGTAGACAGGACAGGTCCAGGTTCAGGTGTAGATGGGATAGGTCCAGGTTCAGATGTAGACAGGACAGGTCCAGGTTCAGGTATAGACAGGACAGGTTCAGGTTCAGGCATGGAATATTTGTGATCAGGCAGGATAGGTTTGGGTTCAGGTAGAACAGGTTCAAGTTAAATTGAATACAAGGTCACTGGGACCTGACAACACACTAGCAGGTGCAAGACACAGATGCTCAGGCGTGGTCACATTCACCTTTAATAGCAGACATTGTATGGACAGACGTGCTGGTCAGTTTGTGAGGAATGCTGCACTATCAAGAGAAAGTGTCTGACGCCTTTAACCCTTTACACTGAAAAACAGATGAAATGAAAACTTGTCTTTTGCACATATGTTCCAGAAGTGGAGAGATGCAATAGTTAACTACAAAAACCTTCTAGGACTTGTTCTGCTCGATTAATACAATCCTTGTTTATTATTTGTCTTATCCTTTTCATACTTCACAAAGTACAGAATTGCTTCGCGTAGGTTATTTATCAGTAAAAGAAAAAATCTGCTGCAATAAAGGTATTGTTATTTAATATCTTCACTGCCTCAAATAATATTACTGCAGGGAGGCAGCTCCTTCGCCTGCCGTGAACACCATTACTCTGCAATACTGCATCTCTTTCCAGACCAATAAAAACACAGATAATTAGGTGTCATATCCAGATATAACTAGCTGAGCAACATGGTGCTCAGACGTCTTGCAGTTTTCTCTCTGCAAGAGATTATGTCTGATCGTCCCTAGCCTTGTCTCATAGAACAGTGGTCAGATTCCTATATAAAGTGCAGGTGCAATCTTTTTTGATTTCAGGATACCGCAAAACGAGGCATATTCCTCTAGTTTGCATTTCTGCTATGTCATGAAAAAGTGAATGTAGAGTCTGAATTTAGGAAGACCCCTATTATTAAAAATTTGGAATCGGAAAGGATACAAATGGTTCAAAGGTTTGAAAAAGAATAATTTTACCATTGGTCTATAATGCACATAATGCCTAGATGTTCATAGTTATGAGGCTGAGTGAAGATTTGTATTTTTCATATTGAGCCGATATTTTTATTGATACCATTTTAGGTTATATATGATGTTTTCATTGGATCTATTTCCATTTTATTGCAATGTTGTTGCAGTCAAAAAAAACGTAATTCTGGCATTTTAATTTGTTTTCTCATAACAATGTTTATCGATTGGGTTATTTAATTTTATATTTTGATAGATCAAACTTTTAAGGGCATAGCGATAACAATTAGAATTATTTATGTTGTTTAATAGGGAAAAAGGGGGTTGATTTCAACTTTAATTTTTATTTCATATTTATAGAATTTTTGTACTTTCTGCTGAATTTATCTATTCCTCTTACGGACTAATCATCTGATCATTTGTACTATGCACGGCAATACTATAGAACTGCTACATATAGCAAAAATCATCTATTATATAAAACCCGAAGGCCACTTCCGCCCAAAATCCGCTTCCGCTTCCGTGATGGCCTCCCTCCTGTGTCAAACACCGGAACCGGAAGCACCAGACCCACAGAGCCCCAGCCACCGGCCCTGCACAGAGCCCCGTCTGCGCCCACCCACATCCGGCCCACAGCCCTGCTGCCCCATCACCCCCCTGCCTGTCACCATAGCCATCCTCCACTGCCCGCGCTCCCCGCCTGTCACAACACTTCCCCCCGCTGCCCCATCACCCCCCTGCCTGTCACCATAGCCGCCCTCCACTCTCCGGTCACCCCCCACTCTCCTGTCACCCCCCCACTCTCCGGTCACCCCCCCACTCTCCGGTCACCCCCCACTCTCCTGTCACCCCCCCACTCTCCTGTCACCCCCCCACTCTCTGGTCACCCCCCCACTCTCCGGTCATCCCCCCACTCTCCGGTCACCCCCCCGCCTCTTACCACAGCTCCCTCCAGCCAGCCACGATCTCTATTCATGGGGCTTGAGGACCTCTGATGACGTCACGATGATGGGTGGAGTCACATATCACATGACCGTGACGTCATCTAAGGTCCTGTCCCGATCTCACCTACTCTGCCTATTCATCCCCCTGCGCTGCACACTGACCCACGATCTCCTCACCCCCGCTCTGCCCACCCACCCCCACACTGACCACTGACCCTCACTCTGCCCCTGACCCCCACACTGACCCCCACTCTGACCACCCACCCCCACACTGACCACTGACCCCCACTCTGCCCCTGACGCCCACTCTGACCACCCACCCCCACACTGACCACTGACCCCCACTCTGCCCCTGACGCCCACTCTGACCACCCACCCCCACACTGACCACTGACCCCCACTCTGCCCCTGACGCCCACTCTGACCACCCACCCCCACACTGACCACTGACCCCCACTCTGCCCCTGACCCCCACTCTGACCACCCACCCCCACACTGACCACTGACCCCCACTCTGCCCCTGACCCCCACTCTGACCACTCACCCCCTCTCTGCCCCCTCACCCCCACTCTGCCCCTGCTCTGCCCACTGACCCCCACTCTGACCACTGGCCCCCACTCTGCCCACTCACCCCCAAACTCTGCCCACTCACCCCCCTACTCTTCCCCCTGACCCCCTCTCTGCCCCCTCACCCCCACTCTGCCCACTGACCCCCACTCTGCCCCTGCTCTGCCCACTGACCCCCACTCTGACCACTGGCCCCCACTCTGCCCCTGCTCTGCCCACTGACCCCCACTCTGACCACTGGCCCCCACTCTGCCCACTCACCCCCAAACTCTGCCCACTCACCCCCCTACTCTTCCCCCTGAACCCCTCTCTGCCCCTGACCCCCACTCTGACCACTCACCCCCCAACTCTGCCCCCTCACCCTCTCTCTGCCCCCCTCACCCCCACTCTGCCCCTGCTCTGCCCACTGACCCCCACTCTGACCACTGGCCCCACTCTGCCCACTCACCCCCAAACTCTGCCCACTCACCCCCTACTCTTCCCCCTGACCCTCTCTCTGCCCCCTCCACCCCACTCTGCCCCCTCACCCCCACTCTGCCCCACTCGACCCACTCTGCCCCTGACCCTGCTCTGCCCACTGACCCCCACTCTGACCACTGACCCCCACTCTGACCACTGACCCCAACTCTGCCCACTCACCCCCCAACTCTGCCCACTCACCCCCTGCCCCCCTCACCCCCTGCTCTGCCCACTGTCCCCCACTCTGCCCTGACCCCTGCCCACCTCACCCCCACTCTGCACACTGACCCCACTCTGCCACTGCTCTGCCCACTGACCCCCACTCTGACCACTGGCCCCCACTCTGCCCACTCACCCCCAAACTCTGCCCACTCACCCCCCTACTCTTCCCCCTGAACCCCTCTCTGCCCCCCTCACCCCCACTCTGCACACTGACCCCCACTCTGCCCCTGCTCTGCCCACTGACCCCCACTCTGACCACTGGCCCCCACTCTGCCCACTCCCCCCAAACTCTGCCCACTCACCCCCCTACTCTTCCCCCTGAACCCCTCTCTGCCCCCTCACCCCCACTCTGCACACTGACCCTCTCTCTGCCCCTGACCCTGCTCTGCCCACTCACCCCCATCTGACCACTGACCCTCACTCTGCCCACTCACCCCCAAACTCTGCCCACTCACCCCCCTACTCTTCCCCTGACCCCCTCTTTGCCCCCTCACACCCCACTCTGCACACTGACCCCCACTCTGCCCCTGACCCTGCTCTGCCCACCCACCCCCACTCTGACCATTGACCCCACTCTGACCCTGCCCACTCACCCCCACTCTGACCACTGACCCCAACTCTGCCCACTCACCCCCCAACTCTGCCCACTCACCCCCCAACTCTGCCCACTCACCCCCTCTGCCCCCCTCACCCCCACTCTGCCCCTGCTCTGCCCACTGACCCCCACTCTGACCACTGACCCCCACTCTGACCACTCACCCCCAAACTCTGCCCACTCACCCCCTCTCTGCCCCCTCACCCACATTCTGCCCACTCACCCCCTCTCTGCTCACTCACCCCCTCTCTGTCCACTCACCCACCATTATGCCCACTGACCATGCTCTGCCCACTCACCCTGCTCGCCCCATTGACCCCCTCACACTGGCACACTCATCCTGCTCTGCCTACTCACCCCCCACTGACCCCTCACACTGACCCTGCTCTGCCCACTGACCCCTCACTGACCCTGCTCTGCCCACTCACCCTGCTCAGCCCACTGACCCCTCACACTGCCCACTGACCCTCCTCTGCCCACTGAACATGCTCTGCCCACTGACCCCTCAATGCCCACTCACCCTGCTCTGCCCACTGACCCCTCACACACCCCACTGACCCTGCTCTGCCCACTCACCCCTCACACTGACCCTGCTCTGCCCACTGACCCCTCACACTGCCCACTGACCCCTCACACTGCCCACTCACGCCTCACACTGCCCACTGAACATGCTATGCCCACTTACCCCTCACACTGCCCACTGACCACGCTCTGGCCACTGACCCCTCACACTGCCTACTGACCCTGCTCTGCTCATTTACTCCCGCTCTGCCCACTCACCCCCGCTCTGCCCACTCGCCCCTGCTTTTACCACTCACCCTGGCCTGCCCACTGACCACCCTCTGTTCACTCACCCCCCGCTCTGCCCTTTCACCATGCCCACTGACCCCTGCTCTGCCAACTGACCGTGCCCACTCACCCATGCTCTACCCACTCACCCTTCTCTGCCCACTCACTGTGCCCACTGACCGCCGCTCTGCCCACTAACCCCTGTTCTGCCCACTGACTGTGCCCAATAACCCTTGCTATGCCCACTAAACCCTGCTCTGCCCACTACCCCCCCGCTCTGCCCGCTGACCCCTGCTCTGCTCACTGACTGTGCCCACTCACCCCTGCTCTGCCCACTCACCCCTGCTCTACCCACTGATTTTTCCCACTAACCCCTGCTGGGCCTACTGACTGTGCCCACTGACCCCTGCTCTGCCCAATCACTCTGCCCATTAACCCTGCTCTGACCACTGACCCCCGCTATGACCCTGCTCTGACCACTGATGCCCCAATCCTGCTCACTGACCATGCTCTGCCCATTCACCCCCCACTCTGCCCACTCACCCCCGCTCTGCCCTCTGACCCTGCTCTGCCTACCTACCCCCCCCCCTCTGGCTACTGACCATGCCCACTGACCCCAGCTCTGCCCACAGACCCCAGCTCTGCCTACTGACCCTGCTCTGACTACTGATTATGCCCACTGACCCCTGCTCTGCCCAATGACTCTGCCCACTAACCCCTGCTCTTCCCACTCATCCCCCACTCTGCCCACTGACCCCCGCTTTGCCCACTCACCCCCAGCAGATCGGTTTCCCAGCCAACGACAGCTCCTGTCCTGCCACCTACAAGACGGGTGGAGCGAGCCGCCGCAGGGTAAGTATCCTCACTGAGGTTTTTTTATTTTTATTATCACCATGAAGGGGAGGGGGGTGTGCAGCCCCAGAGGGAGGGCGGCCGCAGAGACTGGAGGCCCAGAGGGACGGGTGCCGCGGGGAGCGGAAGGGGTCAGGAGGAGCGCCTCCATCCTGCCCCCCCTATCCATCCTGCCCCCAACACCATCCTGCCCCCCCGACTCCATCCCGCACCCCCACCACCATCCTCACCCCCCGCCAACATCCTGCCCCGCCCCCTACATCATCCTCCCCCTCCCCACCACCATCCTGCCCTGCCATCTCCATCCTGCCCTGCCGCCTCCATCCTGCCCTGCCTTCTCCATCCTGCCTCGCTCTGTCCATCCTGCGCCACTCACCTCCATCCTGCCCCTCCGTCTCCATCCTGCCCCTCCGTCTCCATCCTGCCCCTCCGTCTCCATCCTGCCCCTCCGTCTCCATCCTGCCCCGCCCCCTCCATCCTGCTCCGCCCCCTCCATCCTGCTCCGCCCCCTCCATCCTGCTCCGCCCCCTCCATCCTGCTCCGCCACCCCATCCTGCTCCGCAACCCACCATCCTGCCCCCCTTGCACCTTCCTGCCCCCCTTGCACCTTCCTGCCCCGCTCACTCCATCCTGCCCCGCTCGCTCCATCCTGCCCCGCTCGCTCCATCCTGCCCCGCTCGCTCCATCCTGCCCCGCTCGCTCCATCCTGCCCCGCTCGCTCCATCCTGCCCCGCTCGCTCCATCCTCACCCCCGCTGTTCTTGCTCCCCCGCCTCCATCCTGCCCTCACGCTTACTCATCCTGCCCCGCTTGCTCCATTCTGCTCATCTGCCTCCATCCTGCTCCTCCCGCTCCATCCTGCTCAATCCTGCCCCTTCGGCTTCATCCTGCTCCTCCGCCTCCATCCTGCCCCCCTCTATCCATCCTGCCCCCCGCTCTTCTTGCTCCCCCGCCTCCATCCTGCCCCGCTCGCTCCATCCTGCCCCCCCGCCTCCATCCTGCCCCCCCGCCTCCATCCTGCCCCCCCGCCTCCATCCTGCCCCCCCGCCTCCATCCTGCCCCCCGCCTCCATCCTGTTGCCCCGCCTCCATCCTGTTGCCCCGCCTCCATCCTGTTGCCCCGCCTCCATACTCTTTCCCCACTCGCTCCATTCTGCCCCCCCAACACAATCCTGCCCCCCCTCACCTCCTCAGCTGATTGCTTGCCCAGGCAACTACAGGTCCTAAAGGCCTGTAGGACCTACAAGCCGCCGAGCGAGCCGCCGGACAGGTGAGTATCCTCACTGAGGATTTTTTTATTTTTACTGTGGACGACCGGGGGCCAGGAGGAGTGGGGGACCGCGGTCACCGCAGTATTGCCATATACCAGAGTGCTGCTATACATGTGCTATAATGTACTGCCATATACCATAGTGCTGCTATACATGTACTGTAATGTACCGCCATATACCATAGCACTGCTATACATGTACTGTAATGTACCGCCATATACCATAGTGCTGCTATACATGTGCTATAATGTACCACCATATACTATAGTGCTGCTATACATGTACTGTAATGTACCGCCATATACTATAGTGCTGCTATACATTTACTATAATCTACCGCCATATACTATAGTGCTGCTATACATGTGCTCTAATTACCACCATATACCATCGTACTGCTATATATATATCTTATATATAAAAACCGAAGGCCACTTCCCGCCAATCCGCTCAACTTCCGTGATGGCCTGCGCCCTGTGTCAAAGACCGGAACCGGAAGTACCAGACCCACGAGCGGTGAGCGCATAGCGCTCACCGCGAGCCGCTGACAAAATGCCACAGCGCCTCGCCATCGGCGCTAAAGCGCCACCACTCCCGTTATCCCGCCACCGGCCCTGCACAGAGCCCCCTCTGCGCCCACCCACATCCGGCCCACAGCCCTGCTGCTCACCGCCCACTCTCCATCAGGGACCTCCATCCCGCCACTGGCTCCGCACACAGCCTGCTGTGCGCCCACCAACATGCGGGAACCGGCCCGGACCGGCCCACACTCCGGTGTGCGGCCTCCGCCGGCACCACTCCCAGTCCTGCCACTCTCTCCACACACCCGGTGACTCTCCTCCATCACGGAGCTAGCCCCGCCCGCACTCTGGGGCCGGCCTCCGGAACCGCCGCCAGCCTTGCCGCTGACCGCCAACAGCCCAGTGAGTGTTCAGCCCTCCAGCCTCCGTTATCCTCTGCCCCCCCAGCCTCCGCTCTCCTCTGCCCCCCCAGCCTCCGCTCTCCTCTGCCCCCCCAGCCTCCGCTCTCCTCTGCCCCCCCAGCCTCCGCTCTCCTCTGCCCCCCCAGCCTCCGCTCTCCTCTGCCCCCCCAGCCTCCGCTCTCCTCTGACCCCCCAGCCTCCGCTCTCCTCTGACCCCCCAGCCTCCGCTCTCCTCTGACCCCCCAGCCTCCGCTCTCCTCTGACCCCCCAGCCTCCGCTCTCCTCTGACCCCCCAGCCTCCGCTCTCCTCTGACCCCCCAGCCTCCGCTCTCCTCTGACCCCCCAGCCTCCGCTCTCCTCTGACCCCCCAGCCTCCGCTCTCCTCTGACCCCCAGCCTCTCCTCTGCCCCCCAGCCTTCCCCCCTCCTCTGCCCCCCCAGCCTCCGCTCTCCTCTGCCCCCCCAGCCTCCGCTCTCCTCTGCCCTCCCAGCCTCCGCTCTCCTCTGCCCCCCCAGCCTCCGCTCTCCTCTGCCCCCCCAGCCTCCGCTCTCCTCTGCCCCTCAGCCTCCGCTCTCCTCTGCCCCCCAGCCTCCGCTCTCCTCTGCCCCCCCAGCCTCCGCTCTCCTCTGCCCCCCCAGCCTCCGCTCTCCTCTGCCCCCCAGCCTCCGCTCTCCTCTGCCCCCCAGCCTCTGCTCTCCTCTGCCCCCCAGCCTCTGCTCTCCTCTGCCCCCCCAGCCTCCGCTCTCCTCTGCCCCCCAGCCTCCGCCCCCTCCCTCCTCTGACCCCTCCCTCCTCTAACCCCTCCAGTTTCTGCCTCCTCTGCCTCCTCCCTCCTTTCCCCCTCCAGCCTCTGCCCCCTCCAGCCTGTGCTGCACTCACTGCTGACCACTGAGCCACCGCACTCTGCTGACCACTGAGCCACCGCACTCACTGCTGACCACTGAGCCACCGCACTCACTGCTGACCACTGAGCCACCGCACTCACTGCTGACCACTGAGCCACCGCACTCATTGCTGACCACTGAGCCACCGCACTCACTGCTGACCACTCAGCCACCGCACTCACTGCTGACCACTCAGCCACCGCACTCACTGCTGACCACTGAGCCAACGCACTCACTGCTGACCACTGAGCCACCGCACTCACTGCTGACCACTGAGCCACCGCACTCACTGCTGACCACTGAGCCACCGCACTCACTGCTAACCACTGAGCCACCGCACTCACTGCTGACCACTGAGCCACCGTATACTCTGCTAACCACTGAGCCGCCTGTGTACACACAATTAATTTCACACCACTCCCCTATTACTAAATAAACTCTATATAGATTCTAGACTACCCGATTCTTTAGAATCGGGCCACCATCTAGTATAACTTAAATGTATGTCATATTTGGTAAGGGGTTATTTTGTTCTCCTTGACTGACAAGTACTGACCAAACAGTGTGCTTGATCTGTTTGATCACAAAAGACTAATAGGGTTAGATTTTGGACTGTTTTTTTTATAATAATATGAAAAGTATGTCAGTGTGTCATTAACCAACTGTTGGTTACTATCAGGTTACTATCTGTTAGTAATGAGCAAGTGTTGCGCCCCACCTTGTCAGGTATCACAGTTGGAGTACTGCACCCATAAATGAGTGTGCAGTTACCCCTGTCACAACAGAATGCATATGTTCTTTAGGAGACTCCCTTCCTAGAACTCCCACACACACGCACTTAGGCAAATGGCAGAGGTCCCATACCCTGGAGCGGGAGTTAGGGGAGGAGGGAGGAAACACACAGTGAGATTTTGTCTGTACTGAGGGAAGACGGAGAACGGGGATCCTCCGAGAGAGTGAAGGAGGAATCCCAGGGAGGGGGCCCATAGAGAAAGAAGCAGGCAGCTCAGACGAAAGGAGGGAACCCTCCAAGCGCCCATACTCAGGAGAGAACCCTGGTCTGTTTTACCGGTGCACCGGTTCCGAAGATGGCGAGGGAGTTCAGCCCCTCACCGAGAACACCAGAGGTCGCGGATCATTTACCGACCCCGACACCCTGTCCAGAGGAATTGACACACCAGGATTCCCTTCTACAATGGGCCTGGTACGAAGTGGGCACCTCAAGACAGGTATTGAGAGCAGGACACAGGGCAGATCCAAGCAGGCATTCCACGGGAGACTCCCAGAGACTTGGCAGCCCGTTGTGACTACCCAGCCAGCTATTTAGTCCAGAGACTGTTACCTGCTGTGAACTGTATTACCATCTGCACCGTTCCAGTAAAGTACGTGGGTAGAGTGAACGAGTCTCCGTGTCTTTGTCTCTCCGCTACACCGTGTTCCTGCCGTCCATCCATCCATCACCAGCACCCCTATCATCACCGGTGCATCCCTGCCCCGGGGGGTTAGCTCCACCTGCAGGGAGCTGTACCATCAAGGCCGCTATACCACCACACCTCCGGAGGACTGAAGCGGCGCTGGTTCTCAATCACCAGAAGCTGTGGGTGGCGTCACGAGAACTACATTATCAACTTTATGCTCCTGTACATATACCCCCTTTTTCAAAAGTTTGGTCTCCGGGACCACGGGTCCGGGCAGGCCACAAGTGACATCCCCCCGACCACAGCGGAAAAGGGCCCGGATACCCGAGTCCACACTGCCCGGGTGACACACAAGTAGTAAGATGTTTGGGTTCTAATAGCTCTGACTGAATACATTAAATGAGTAACGATTAACGAATCCACACGAATCAATGCAAGTCAATGGGGAACTCACTCAGATCTGAATGCTAAAACAGTTCAAAATATTAGGTTAGAGCTATCCGAACCCAAATATCTTGTACTCCCTCGTTCATCACTTCCATCTATACAGTATATATGATGTGGTTACTTTCACACTTTTACACGTCGCAGCATTGCATGCAATTTCATTTGCAACTTACTGGTTGCAGTGAAATCATGGACACATTGTTCCATTTGTACACGGCAACACAATGAAACAATGTGTCCATGATTTTACTGCAACCAGTAAGTTGCAAGTGAAATTGCATGCAATGCTGCGACGTGTAAAGGTACCCTTCGGCTTTGTTTGTATTAAAAATCTTGAATTTAGTACAGTCTTAAGGTCCAGTTACACACACAGATAATTGTGCAGAGATTGTTCGCAGATCTCTGGTTGCAGTGAAATCATGGACACATTGTTACATTTGTACACGGCCACAAAATGGAACAATGTGTCCATGATTTCACTGCAACCAGAAATCTGTGACCAATCTCTGCACAATTATCTGTGTGTGTAACTGGACCTTTAGGAGACCTTAGAATAAGAGATGAGCATAAGAAATTAGAAGTCTTCAGACTTCCCATCGTTTCCACAAAAAATTGATATGCGGTATACAAATTTTAGAAATGGACATGAAAGGGGGGATGGGGATTGGACAGAAAGAGAAGAGACATTTCCTTTCAATATGATCTGTCTACTCCGCTTACCTGGTGGATCTAGAGGTGGGATCCATCTGTGATGTACAAACTATCAATCCTGCCCCTAACTTTACTTCACTTGGAACCGCAGATATCTGATGACCCAGGAGTATACTGACCACCACTGTACCAGACATGTAGATTTAACTTCTAAACTGGGATGTGATTACATAGCTGCTCGGCCACGCAAACCGACCTTAGTCTACCCAACGATACTTCACCAGTGTGGAGAGTGTTGCTGGACAACTTCTTTTCATTGTGAATCAAATCACAAAATGGCAAATTTAAGTGGGAATGCAAATGTTTAGAATTTGATCTTCAGCGGATTGACCCGCTCACGACACAAGCATTTCCAGGCCAACTGAAGGCCTGTGAATTTAAATATTCAAAAACATTTGATGAAGCAAATACAAATTTTAAAAGACCTGCTCATCTTCAAGATATTTCCAAGCCGAGTATCAAATATCTGATGGAAGGAGATATTGCTGAAACGTAAGCATTAGCACAATGTGAAAAGACACTGTAAGTATACTTGAAAGATTTATATTTTTCTGCAAGGACTTAGTAAATGAATTTTCAAAATTTCACCCGAGTCTTAGAAACTTAGATCTGCATTGTCAAAAAAAGAAAGAAAAATAGCAAAAACCTGACTTATATCCTGCCAGATCCTACTTGTAGATAAATAATCTTCATCTGATTGAAAATCTCTCCTATTGCTTAAGCGCTTAGTTTACGCAAGTCTTTACAGCTGCATCACAGCATTCTGGGCTTGGTATAATTAAAAAGGACAAAGGCCAAACAACAAGTGGTAAAGAGTGGGCTAAAATAAAGAAGACAGTATAATTGTCACTTGTACATTAGCTACTCATTTAATGAAGAGGAAGGAGCTTCCCATGTCATTGCTATGTGCTACGAAGAGCACTGACAAAACCTTCCTGACACTAATCAGCAATACATGCACGTTACTTCTAATAGATTGCCATAATCTTCAATTACTGTTCTGCTGGACATATGGCCAGCATCCTACAGTGATATTATATTTTAACAATGTATTTTTAAAGAGGTTTTCTAACACGAATTTGACCCCCTTTTTTTGTCCTAGCTATGCCTAACTAACAGTTTCCCAATATACTTCTGCTATCTACTCTGCTTTCTTAATTTCTAAAACGCTTGAAAATACCTTTTTTGCTCTTGTAGCATTGATCTTTTAGGCTGCAAACTGGATTCGGACAAACAAAACAGGGCATGTCCCTGGTGGGGGCGGGACTGCTTCTCTATGACTGATAACAATAACAAAAAGGGATTAGCTGGTCACAGCACCTGAGTTAATCTGTAGGACCTTCAGTTTTCAGTCCGCACCTGGACGCACGTCCACCCCGGAGAGTTCAATCCGGTAATTATCAATCATTAAAGTCTAAAAAAGACAGCGTCACAGACCTTCGATGGTGAAAAATCAAGGCGTCCTTTATTCCATGGTCAACAGCGACGTTTCGACCACTGCTGTGGTCTTTATCAAGCTCAGTATGTTTTACAATTGACCTCTTTAAATAAAGCTCCACCACACCCTCAAACAAATGTAAACCAATCACAAAACACATCTATCAATTAATGAAAAAACACATAATATACATAACAATACATAATAAAATTCCAAATAAGGTGTTATATATGGTTACCACATCTTTTTACAAGATATATTATATACTTTGACTAGCATAATAGCAATAATCCAAAGTTTAGCATGAATATAATGGCACATATACGGTTAACACCAGTATCCAATCAGCATATACCTTTCAGTTACCATACCAACATCCATGCAATTAAATATGGATGTTGATAAATTTAGATGCTACATCCAGTGAGGTAATCGGTGGAAACATAGAGACACATGCACCAACTTCATCTATAGACGTTTATATCCCATGGGTTTATATCTCATTCAGTATGGAACTTATCACTAGCAGACCATTACCTTAACAGTCGATCCAAGCACCCGATCTGGAGTGACTATGCCCGACTATCACTCGGGTCCATACCTCCAGTCACAAATCGGCATGTCACGCATCATCTCCTGTGCACCAGCCATGTACAACGTGCTAGGGACGAGTGCGCATGCCCAATGCATTCCCGTTCCTCAACCAATCGCGTCTCGCAGCCCATCACAAGCCTTTACTGTCCTGTTGGTAAAACTAAACCTGATAGGTCTACATAGTGCGTGCACCGCCTCTCTACCACCACAGACCAATCACGCTCGGCCTTCCCTTTGTTTACATCACCTGACCAATCACGCTCAGCCTTCCCTGTGTTTACATCACCTGACCAGACGCTCCCAACACCTTCTATTGGTTACTCGCTCGACACTATATCGTGCCTAGATCAATTGCTGGGTCCATTATAATCACCTACAATCAGCACACCAATAGGTCCAGCGGTGTCCATATACCCAAGGAGACCTCTCGTCCTCCTCAAACACTGGATGTATCTCCCGTCTATGCACGATCACACCAGCTTCTCCTACACATCTACAGTATTCACTCTATCCAATAGATTACCAATAACCAGTTATCACATACAAAGCCTAAGTCAATTACGTAATAACACTTCACACCGATTACCCCCACCATGCATTAACCCCAAATTTGTAGTCGTATTATATAAATCTCATGATTGTACATAACAACAATATGGCTTATACTGAAGGTGGCTGGTGTAAACCTGAACTAATTAATTTATAACACCCATAATACATGCTTAATAATATCTACACACAACCATGTTGAATGGAATCCTAAGTCCTGTATTAAATGTCCACAAAAAATGTCCATATTCCGTACTTATTAGTACTCCTCATTATTGGATATCCAAATCAACCAATATATATACATAACTTATCTCAAGGGGTACCCCAACACCTTGTTATACGGGTCAAGTGCAGCTAAAAGAGAATACAAAAGATAAAAACACAAACAGAGTTATCAGCAGCAGGTTCCATGGGACTGATTTACCTTAATAAGCAATTTTTTTGATTGTATTCAATATTCAAACCCTTAGGGTGTAACGTGTCCAACTCAAATATCCACCTTCTTTCCTTATCTTGGAGAAGGGCCAACCTATCACCCCCCTTCGTGGCATTGGGACATCATCTATCACCCTGAATCGTAACTGATTGACCGAATGTCCACAGTCATTAAAATGTTTAGGCACCGGCAATTCCACCCTATTGGTCCTAATAGTACTTTTGTGTTTAGAAATTCTATCCTTAACCGCCATCGTGGTCTCTCCCACATAAAAGAGACCACAAGGGCAGGAAATAAGATATATTACAAAGTCACTATTGCAGGTATACCTTTTCTTAATCATATATTTCCTGCCGGACCTGGGGTGAAAAAACGTTTGACCTTTTACCATGTTACCACATTGGGCACAACCTAGACACTTCCCTCTCCTCCCAGCCCCCACCAGTGAAATACCCTGCTCTGTTTGTCCAAATCTAGTCTGCAGCCCGTATGATCAAAGCTACAACAATAAAGGTGTTTATGAGCATCTTAGAGATAAGCTTACAGAAGCAGGACAGATAGCAGAAGTATATTAGGAAACTGTTAGTTATGCATAGTTAGGACAAAAGATAGAAAATCACATTAGTAGGGTAAAATATCTATTATGGCTTTTTTAGTGATGTGTGGCTGTCTGATTTCATTCCCAAGGTGTTAATTTTAATCTAGGCAAGCAAGGGACAAGACACTTAGAGTGAAGATGATGAGAACCTCATCATGTCATGTATACTGTAGTATCACTGTTGCTAGGGCTGCAATTGCTGGCCTCAAACCGTCAAACATCTTCTAATCTCCCCTTCTTAGGCTGATTTCAAACTTCCGGTTTTGAATCTGGGGGAATGCAGGTAAAATCTGCATCTCCACATTTTCCCCCAGAATTGTAAAACATGATGCAACTGGATGCATGGATCAGTGATAATACAGGTGTTCACACACAATGTAAACCATTGTATCAGGTTTTGATAATTTTTTTGCTTGATCCGGTGGAAAATGACATGCCCCCTAGTGGGTGTGTCACTTATAACTGGGTTCTGGGCGTGATCTGTAAAAAACCTGGATCCAGAGTCTGGAGCCAGCGAAAACCGTATTCCACCGGATCCAGGTTCCATAGAGCACCATAATAATTTAACCTGCATTGCCCCGAAATGTGGACCCTCAGATCAGGGGAAACCATAAACAACTTGAAAATCAATGGGATTGAAAATAGATGTGAGTGCATCCAGTTTCAGCTGGATTCACAGGGATATCAAAAAACGGTAGTGTGAAACAAGTCTTAACTCTGTACTACGTTGTTAGTGCTGCGACCATTGCATAGCCAAGTCAGATGCACACCACTTGGCTACTCATTATGTTTCACATTGTTAGTCTGCTCTGCTTCTTCCAAGGCTCTGTTCATGCTGCAGTCTCTGCTCCCAAAACCACTGCACAGTATCACACCTCTTAGGCTGGTTTCACACTGCAGTTTTTTCCCTGATCCCGTTCCATCCGGTTTGTGTGCCAAAACCAGGAGAGGAACCTGTTCTGAGTTTTGGAGACACTCCTGGTTTTGACACACAAACCTGATGGAACCTGATCAGGAAAAAAAGTGTGAAACCAGCCTAAGGGTAGGGCCACACTGACGTTTTTACTCTATTCTACCGCAATCCACTTAATACTTAACAGATTTTCCAGAAGCGCATAGCGGTAACACTATACGCTTCGGGAGAACACTGCCCTTGGTAACCCAATATGTACCATAGTTACCAAGCACACACAAAGCTGCTTGGACTGCGCTTTAGCTGAGCGCACAGAATACGTTGTCTGCAACATTTTCTGTGCGCTCACCTAAAGCACAGTCCACGCAGCTTTGTGTGTGCTTGGTAACTATGGTACATATTGGGTTACCAAGGGCAGTGTTCTCCCGAAGCGCATAGCGTTACCGCTATGCGCTTCTGGGAAAACTTCTAAGTTTTACCCGGGTTGTGTTAGCATAGGGTAAAAACTTCAGTGTGGCCCTATCCTAAGGCTGGCTTCAGATCATGGTTTTGTGCATCAGGTTTTGTCCGGTTTGAACTGGACAGAATTTTATCCGGTTTTGCCTCCCATGTATCCCTATGGTGCCGGATTGGTCATATTTGGCCATCAGGTTTTGTGTATTCTGTGCCTGATCCGGTTTTGTCAGGTTTTTCACCGTCCCCAAAATCGAAGCCTGCAGCATTTTTTGTCTCTGGTGCAAAAATTGGACAGAACCAGATCCGGCGCAATCCGGTTCCCATACAATGGGAGTCTATGGGTGCCAAATCTGTGAAAAAAAATCGGATTGTTTCCCGGATCTGATTTTTTCCACAGAGCATGGTCAGAAATCCTGGTGTCAGCACCATGGACAGCAGTATTTCATGCACAGGCTGTGAATTCAGCACCTGGGACAGCAGCAGAGCAGACACAGGCAGACTTCAGCACCATGGACAGCAGCAGAAAGCGAAGCCTGCAATAAACAGGATTGGAGACCATCTTTGGCCGCACTTTGTGCACATCCTGTCCTGTCAGGTTTTATCCGGTGGAACCTGAAAAAAACAGTATCCACTATGACAGACAGAAAAATGTGGTGTGAAGCTAGCCTTAAGTTTTTTTACTTTTCCATCAATATAAACATATGCGGGCTTATTTTTTGTGGGGCAAGTTGTACTTTTGAAGGACATCATTCATTTTAACATAATGGGTACTGAAAAAGGGAAAAAGAAAATCCAAATACAGTGAAATTTCAAAATAGGAAATTCCAAAATGGTTTTATTTTATATTTTTATTCACATGATAAATATAATGCCTCAGGTCAGTACGAGTTCATAGATATCAAACATGAATACTTTTAAATTTATCTAAGTGGTGAAAAAACATTCTGATGATTATTAAAAGAAAAAAGAAAAAATTGCGCTTTTGGCATCATATTTGGAGACACATAGCTTTTTTTATTTTTCAGGATCTGGGGCTGGGTGATGGCTTATTCTTTAGCGGCTTGAGCTGACCTTTTTAATGATACCATTTTTGGATAGATGTGATCTTTTGATCGCCTGTTATTGCAATGTTGCAGTGACTAAAATAAATGTATATTTTGGCATTTGTACTTGTGTTTCCGTTACACAGTATACAAATCAGATTAATTGATTTTATATTTTCATAGATCCGGCATTTCTGAATGTTGCTAAACTAAATGTGTGTAATTTTTTTTTTATAGTTTTATTTCCAAAGGGGCAAAAGGGGGGTAGTTTGAACTGATGAGATCAGCTTATATGTGCCGGAAATTAAGCACTCTCAGCATGTGAGATCAGATAAAAGGAATGAAGAAGCCCATGATGTACCCAGTATATTTTGGGTTGAAAAGGAGTTAATACTCAAAACATTGCAGTAAGTACACTTGTTCTGCCACCCTGATTTAAGGGTGCGTGCACATGGTCCCGAGGAGCTGCGTGTTGGACGCAGCTCCTCTGGACCTGAGGGAAGCCGCGGGTGGCCGCAGCCACCCTGTGCTCACCATGTGTGGTGGTTGCAGGGTGACTTCTTCCTGCAGTCCCTCGATGGGAGCCGCTTCCGACTCCGCAGCATGAAATGAACATGCTGCGGAGGAGCAGTCTCCCGGCAACCCGCACAGCAGCTCCAAACACGCTGTGGGCGGGTTACGCATAGTGAGGATGGGATTTCTTGAAATCCCATCCACTATGCTTATAGTGTACTATGCAGCAAGACGCTGTGTCCAAAACGCTGTGTACACTGATCGTGTGCATGCACCCTAAGGGATAATTTTTAGACAGCTTATGAAAAAGCAATCACTTTTTTCCTATAGCAAGCTGCAAAGCTCTTTACACTGCCCAAATAGTGATAATTATTACAATGCTACCATTTGCACCACTTGTCTATAAACAACAGCAATAAATGCCTCTTCCCCAAAAAATTTATAATTTTTAGACCATTTATATAATTTGGGTAACTTAAAAAGTCTAATACAGTGTTGTTGATAATTATAATAATTTTTGAAAATGAAAAAGAATATATTATGCATATGAAATGTGCCATCTTGAACTTTATGGCTTTTAGAGATGATTTCATCTGGAACTTGGTTAACTGGTCACAATAACAGTGTCTTTGACCATGGGTGCCCAAACTATTAAAAAAAGCGACAGCACTCACCAGTCTCAGAAGAATTTCTTTTATTCGCTTCACACTTTAGTGCTTACATGGCGGTACAGCAGAGGTGCGGGGAGAGAGAATGGGGGGTCGTCAACAACGGACCGTTTCGTGCCTCCTCTCGGCGCCTCAACAGGTTACACACCGAGGTTACAGAATGCCGGCGAGGAAAGCCGACGGGCGGTGTGTGGAGCAGTTTAAGCAGCTCAGCGTCCCCCGAATCAGTGCAGCCCCTGGAAAGGGTGGAAGGTCGTGTGGTGGTGCCTGGCTCTGAAAAGAAGTAGGTGCCCAAACTTTTGCATGTCACTGTATATCTTAGAAATATGTTATTAAGTATGACCGCTTTATGTTGCACTACCAATAAAGAATTTATTTTTTAAAATAAATCTCAACTATACAATTAAAGATTTCTCTCCCATCGCTCATGACACGACAGATGTTACTGTTTTTCCTATTCATTTCTTTAGATATTTTTAACATTGAATCCAGTCAATTCCCTCTCCTGTGGAATTTTCTGTAAATTGAAATCTATTATTTCATCACAATTATGTGCTGTACTTGCTTCTCCATGACCATACTGTAAAAGGGTTTAAAGCATGCTTTTCTTCTTTCCAATAGAAGATATGTATAAAAGTGCCATTGCCCATGATGCAACTGAGTGCACCCGCTCTGGAATCCAGCACGCTAAGCAAAAGCGGAAAGAATAAAACATGAATCAGACAAGCAGGGAGCATAGACAATGAAAGAAGTAGGACACGCACAGAGCTAAGGAGAAAATCTCAATTAATTTGGATAATACTTCGGCATTAGCAGTTTGTACAGGGAGAAGGGGTTTAGGAATAAATGTTTTAACGTGAGATCCGTTTGAAGCATAAGAAGATTTAAAGTAGTTATGAAAAGAGCCAAAAAACATCCTGGCTGGGTGAAATAGGTGTCACTTATGTAACGCTCCTAAATTCTATTAAGAAGGCTGTCAAACTTTTTCCGAAGTTTTTAAAACAGCTGCAGATTATATAAAATAGCAAAAGAATGTATATTTACTAGAGATGAGTTCATTCAAAATAGTTTTACGTTGAATATTAGGGAATTAGCAGTATTTGGAAAGTTTGAACAATTTGGGTGAATTGTTAAAAATTCCCGCCGCTACGTGACACAAGTAGAGAATTAGGAGGCTAACATGACCTCGGGCAAGCTTACCAATAATGCTTTGCAGCTATCACATTACTTAGTGTAGCATGGCCATAGCTTAGTACAGGGTGGGCCATTTATATGGATGCACCTAAATAAAATGGGAATGGTTGGTGATATCAACTTCATGTTCATGGCACATTAGTATATGGAAGGGGGAAAACATTTTCCAGATGGATGGTGACCATGGCGGCCATTTTGAAGTCAGCCATTTTGGATCCAACTTAATTTTTTTCAATGGGAAGACGGTCATTTGACATATCAAACTTATTGACAATTTCATAAGAAAAACAATGGTGTGCTTGGTGTTAACATAAATTTTTTCTTTCATGAGTTATTTACAAGTTTATGACCACTTATAAAATGTGTTCAAAGTGCTGCCCATTGTGTTGGATTGTCAATGCAACCCTCTTCTCCCACTCTTGACACACTGATAGCAGCACTGCAGAGGAAATGCTAGCACAGGCTTCCAGCATCCGTTATTTCAGATGCTGCACATCTCGTATCTTCGCAGCATGGGATTAATCACTCCCATATCACTCTCATCATCTTTGCTCCACACTGCGCTCGCTCTCCCCAGTCCTCCGCATCTATGCCCACTCTCCCCAGCCCTCCACTCATGTGCCTGCTCTCCTCTGGTCCTCTGCTCTGTGCTCCCTCTCCTCCCGCTCCTGTGCCCTGCTGTGCCCACTCTCTTCTGGGAGCGGGAAGACTGGAGGAGAGCGGGCACAGGTGCAGAGGACCGGAGGAGACAGGAGAGTGGGCACTGTGTGGAGTGGCAATGATGGGAGTGATATAAGAGTGATCAATCCCATCAGATCACTCCCAGATCACTCCCATCATCACTGGAGGGGGCTATACCTGCCCCTCCAGTGATGATGGGAGTGATCTGGGGGTGATCTGATGGGATTAATCACTCTCATCATCGCTGCTCCACACTGCATCCATTCTCCTCGAGGTCTGCACCCCTGCAATCCTGCACCCCCTGCACCCTTGTGACCTGCAGCCTGCACCCCTGTGCCCTGCACCCCACGCCCTGCACCCCTGTTCCACTAGACCCCTGCATCCCTACACCCTTGTGCCCTGCAGCCTGCACTCATGTGTCCCTGCACCCTTGTGCCCCGCAGCCTACAGCCCTGCGTCCCTGCACTCTGCAGCCCTGTGTCTTGCAGCCCGCACTCCTGTGTCCTGCAGCCTCGCAACCCTGTGCCTCGTACCCCACAGCCCGCACTCCTGTGGCCTGCAGCCCGCAGTCCTGTGCCCCTGCATCCCTGTGCCCTGCTTCACTTCACCCCTGTGGCCTGCATCCTGCACCCCTGTGGCCTGCATCCTGCACCCCTGCATCCCTGCACCTCTGTGACCTGCAGCACACAGCCCTACACCCCTGTGCTCTGCAGCCCGCACTGCTGTGCCCTGCACCCCTGTGCCCTGCAGCCCACACCCCTGCACCCTGCGTCCCGCACTCCTGTGGATACCCCTGTGTCCCTGCACTCCTGTGCCCTTCACCCTGCACCTCCGTGCTTCTGCGCCCCTGTGCCCTGCACTCCTGTGTCCCTGCGCTCCTGTGCCCTTCGCCCTGCAGCCCGCAACCCTGTATCCCGGTGCCCTGCAGCCCGCACCCCTGTGCCCTGCAGCCCACACCCCTGTGTTCCCGTAGAACGCAATCCTGTGGCCCTGCCCCCCTGTGCCCTGCATTCCTACACCCCTGTGCCCTGTACCCCTGTGCCCAGCAGCCCAACCCCCTGTGTCACTGCACCCCACACTCCTGCAGCCCTGCATACCTGTGTCCTGAAGCCCTGTGCTCTGAGTCCCTGCACCCCTGTGCTCTGCAGACCGCACCCCATAAGTCCCTGCACCCCTGTTCCCTTCAGCCCACACCCCTGTGCCCTGCATTCCTACACCCCTGTGCCCTGCAGCCCACACCCCTGTGTCCCTGCACCCCTGTGCCTTGCGCCCCTGCAGCCCGCACCCATGCAGGCCTGCATTCCTGCAACCCGCAGCCCTGCATCCCGCACCCCTGCGCCCTTTGCTCCTGTGTCCCTGCGCTCCTGCTCCCCTTTAGCATTTGCCCTGCGTTCTTGTATCCCTGTGCCCTGCGTTGCTGTGCCCTTTACCCAGGGTCGGCTCCAGGTTTTTGTGGACCCTGGGCAAAACAATCTCAGTGGGCCCCTTTAAAACATACCATGATTAATGAATATAATATAGAAGCTGCAGGCTGTGTATATATAATATAGAGACTCCTGGGTGGGCTCTATATATAATATTGAGGCTATGCAAGGCTGCATATATAATAGAGGCTTCTGGGCTGTATATATAATATGGAGACTGCGGAGCTGTATAAATAGTATAGAGGCTGCTGCTGGGCTGTATATATAATATAGAGGCTGCGAGCTGTATATATTTGGAGGCTGTGCTTGGTTGCATATACATAATAAAGAGGCTCTGAGCTAGGTATATTATTTGGAGGTTGCTGCTGGGCTGTATATATTATTTGTAGGCTCTGCTGTATATATTATTTGGAGGCCGTGTTGGGTTGTATATATTATTTGGATGCTGTGGCAGTCCAGCAGCAGCCTACAATATATACAGCCCAATGTCCAGCACAGCATCCAAATAATAAATATAGCCAAGCACAGCCTCCATATTATATATACAGCACAGCCTCCAAATACTATATACAGTGCAGCAGCAGTCTCCATATTATATATACATTACAGCCTCCAAATAACATATACAGCACAGCACACCCTCCATATTATATATACAGCCCAGGACAGCCTCCAAATAATATATACAGCCCAGCTTAGCCTCCAAATAATATATACAGCCCAGCACAGCCTCCAAATAATATATACAGCACAGGCTCCAAATAATATATATAGCTCAGCACAGCCTCCAAATTCTATATACAGCACAACCCCCAAAAAATATATACAGCACAGCCTTCATATTATATATATAGCAGCAGCAGCTTCCATATAGCCCAGCAGCAGCCTTCATATAGCCCAGCAGCAGCCTCCATAGCACAGCCTCCAGATACCGCAGCAGCAGGCTCCATAACCCAGCAGCAGCCTATGTCCCCACAGTAGCCTCCATATACCCCAGCAGCAGCCTCCATATACCTCAGCAGCAGCCTCCATAGCACAGCCTCCATAACCCAGCAGTAACCTCTACTTCCCAGAAACAGCCTCCACAGCACAGCCTCCATATACTTCAGCAGCAGCCTCCATAGCACATATTCCATAACCCAGCAGCTGCCTCTATGTCCCAGCAGTAGCCTCCATAGGACAGCCTCCAGATAACCCAGCAGCAGTCTTCACAGTGCAGCACAACCTCCAAGCAGCCCAGTGACAGCCTCTATAATCCCCCATCATGTTGCACATAGTACAAAAAAAAGTTTATGCTCACCTTCCCTCCGCTCCCCTGGAGCTCCTGTCCTCCTCAGTTGCTGTCCCTGTGCTTCATTGTAGCAGGCTCCCATCCACGCTCTTCCTCACTGCCTGCACTGCTGCAGCAACGTGATGAGGTTTCTGCTGCAGTTGGAAGCGCAGATTGGAGCGGCACATGGCTAATTTGAATCGCATTCAAATTAACCATGTGCACTGGCAGTGTTGCTGGAACATTCAGCTGCCTGAGTGTCCTGGCTGCTGGGCCCCTCCTTGTTAGGGCTGCCATCCCTGATGCTTGCCTCTGATGGCAAGTGGGCCTCCCCAGCTGCTCAGGACCCCAGCACTTGCCCGGGTATGCCAGGTGCTGACACTGACCCTGCCTGCACCCCTGTGTCCCAGAACTCGTGTGCCCATCGCCCAGCTCCTCTGCTCCCGTGCCCTGCGTCACTGCACTCCTGTGCCTTCACCCTGCACCCCTGTGCCCTGCATCCTTGTGTCCCTGCACCTCTTGCCCTGTGCTCCTACACCCTTGTGTCCCTACGCCCTGCATCCTTGTGTTCCTAAACCCTGCACTCCTGTGTCCCTGCACCCCTGTGCCCTCTTCCTCCAACCTGAAATTGCCATGACAACATCCAGTCACCTGACCCAAGTCTCAGAGATCATATGATCTCTGAGACTTGGGTTTGCCACAGTGATGCTGCACTGTATGGCAATGGTCTGCCATAGAATGCACCATGACTGTGACCCCAGAAACTATAACAAGGGATCAAGTGTCCTCTTTTTGTAGTCTCTGGGGGTCACAGTCATAGTATAGTGTATAGCAGATCATTGCTATACAGTGCACCATCAGTGCAACCCCAGAGACTGCAGGAAGAGGACACTTAATCCCTTGCTGCAGTCTCTGGATGTATTAGAGGCGATCGAGCGTCGTGGGACCATCTTTGTGGAATACGTCGGAGGGTATGTGGGAGTAATAAAGATGGAGTCTCAATTAGTTTTTTTCTAATAAAATTATTTTTCTCTGTGTGGTGTAATTTGATTACTATTTACTAGAGATTCCTAATGGCTGCGTCTAACATTGGCTCGACATTATGAATCTCGGGCTTAGTACCAGCTGCCAATAAAAAAGCTGGCATTAACCCCTTTACTAACCAGTTTGCACTGCCACCAGGGCAACTTGGAGAGTCCGGGTACAGCGCCAGAATATGGCACTTCAATGAATGCGCCATTTTCTGTGGTGGCTTTGGGCTGCAATTTGCAGCATGGGGGCTCCAGAATGCTTGGGCCTCTCCATGCTGAGGATTCCAGCCTCGTTGTACCTGGCTGGACCAAAAATACAATGAAGCTACTTGTGGTTTTTTTTTCCAATAATTTCTACAACTTAAAAAAAACTGTCGGGCTTCGCTGTATTTTCAGTTGACACAAGGCAGTTGGGGTTGGGTGGCCGTCCGTAACTGACAAGTTGTAAATGGCTGGTAACCAAAAATACGGCGAAGCCTCACATTGTTTTTTTTTTCATTTTTATAACAAAAAAATGACATGGAGCTTTGCCATATTTTTGATTACCAGCCAGGTACAACTTGGCAGCTGACGGCTGGAATCCTCAGCACTGCGAATTGCTGCTCACAGCCACCCCAGAGAATAGCACATTCATTAGAGATGCCATTTTGTGGTGCTGTACCCAGACTCTTCCAGTTGCCCTGGTGGCAAATGTTTAGGTACACAGGGGCTCTCCATACGTGACACAGTGTCTGCTAATGATTCATGCTAATGTTCCATTCAAAAAGTCAAATGGCGCTCCTTGCCTTCTGAGCGCACAAACAGTGGTTTATGAGCACATATGAGGTATCTGAGTACTCAAGAGAAATTGCCCAACAAATTTTAGGATCCATTTTATCCTGTTTGCCCATGTGAAATTGAAAAAACTGAGACTAAAAGAACATTTTTGTTAGAAAAAGTAAAATGTCAATTTTTTCCTTCCACGCTGCTTTAGTTCCTGTGAAGCACTTGAAGGGTTAATAATCTTCTTGAATGTAGTTTTGAGCAGTTTGAGGGGTGCACTTTTTGGAATGGTGTCACTTTTGGGTGTTTTCAGTCACATCGGCCCCTCAAAAGGACTTCAAATGTGATGTGATCACTAAAAAATGGTTTTGTAAACCTTGCTAATTTATTTTTGCTAAAAGAAATTTTTTGTAAGGCAGCTTGAGGTTCAAAGTGCTCACTAAGCATCTAGTTAGGTTCCTTGGGGGGGGGGGTCTATTTTCCAAAATGGGGTCACTTGTGGGGGAGCTCCAATGTTTAGGCACACTGGGGCTCTCCATACGCGACATGGTGTCTGCTAACGATTGGATCTAATTTTCCATTCATAAAGTCAAATGGCGCTCTTTCCCTTCCAAGCCCTGCCGTGCACCAAAACAGTGGTTTATGACCATACAGTTGTGGTCAACAGTATTGACTCCCTGCAATTCTGTCAGATAATACTCAGTTTCTTCCTGAAAATGATTGCAATCACAAATTCTTTGGTAATATTATCTTCATTTAATTTGTCTTCAATGAAAAAACACAAAAAGAATTGTCCTAAAGCCAAATTGGATATAATTCCACACCAAACATAATGAAATCATGTGATGCTTCTCTAATTTGTGTAATTAACAGCACCTGTAACTTACCTGTGGCACCTAACAGGTGTTAGCAATAACTAAATCACACTTGCAGCCCATTGACATGGATTAAAGTTCACTCAACCTCTGTCCTGTGTCCTTGTGTGTACCACATTGAGCATGGAGAAAGGAAAGAAGACCAAAGAACTGTCTGAGGACTTGAGAAACCAAATTGTGAGGAAGCATGAGCAATCTCAAGGCTACAAGTCCATCTCCAAAGACCTGAATGTTCCTGTGTCTACCGTGCGCAGTGTCAAGGTGTAAAGCCCATGGCACTGTGGCTAATCTCCCTAGATGTGGACGGAAAAGAAAAATTGACGAGAGATTTCAACGCAAGATTGTGCGGATGGTGGATAAAGAACCTTGACTAACATCCAAACAAGTTCAAGCTGCCCTGCAGTCCAAGGGTACAACAGTGTCAACCCGTACTATCCGTCGGCGTCTGAATGAAAAATGACTGTATGGTAGGAGACCCAGGAAGACCCCACTTCTTACCCCGAGACATAAAAAAGCCAGGCTGGAGTTTGCCAAAATTTACCTGAGAAAGCCTAAAACGTTTTGGAAGAATGTTCTCTGGTCAGATGAGACAAAAGTAGAGCTTTTTGGGCAAAGGCATCAACATAGAGTTTACAGGAGAAAAAAAGACGCATTCAAAGAAAAGAACACGGTCCCTACAGTCAAACATGGCACAGGTTCCCTGATGTTTTGCGGTTGCTTTGCTGCCTCTGGCACTGGACTGCTTGACCGTGTGCATGGCATTATGAAGTCTGAAGACTACCAACAAATTTTGCAGCATAATGTAGAGCCCAGTGTGAGAAATCTGGGTCTCCCTCAGAGGTCATGGGTCTTCCAGCAGGACAATGACCCAAAACACACTTCAAAAAGCACTAGAAAATGGTTTGAGAGAAAGCACTGGAGACTTCTAAGGTGGCCAGCAATGAGTCCAGACCTGAATCCCATAGAACACCTGTGGAGAGATCTAAAAATGGCAGTTTTGAGAAGGCACCCTTCAAATATCAGGGACCTGGAGCAGTTTGCCAAAGAAGAATGGTCTAAAACTCCAGCAGAGCATTGTAAGAAACTCATTGATGGTTACCGGAAGCGGTTCATCGCAGTTATTTTGGCTAAGGGTTGTGCAACCAAGTATTAGGCTGAGGGTGCCAATATTTTTGTCTGGCCCATTTTTGGAGTTTTGTGTGAAATTATCAATATTTTGCTTTTTGCTTCATTCTCTTTTGTGTTTTTTCATTGAAGACAAATAAATGAAGATAATAATACCAAAGAATTTGTGATTGCAATCATTTCCAGGAAGAAACTGAGTATTATCTGACAGAATTGCAGGGGTGTCAATACTTTTGGCCCAACAGTATAATTAGTGTATGTTTAATACATATATACACACTAAATACATATGTGTAGTGTATATGTGTGTATACATGTGTATATAGTTTATATATATATATCTATATATTGTGAGGTAGATATATAGTTTATATATATATATATCTATCTATATATTGTGAGGTAGTGATGGTGGTTGTCAATACAAAAGGCAGTGACCCTGGTAATTTGTTCCCATAGCACACGGGTTTATTGGTACAGTTCAGGTTAAGCACAAACCTCTGGGTCCTGGGACGCAGCCGAGTACACGTCATACAACTGAAATATTGGCACACAGTCCCATATCACGGGTTCTCTCCGGTCCAGGTCTCACCGAGATCAAGCCCTCCGGGCTAGCCCGTGTTGTATCAGCACACAACCTCTACACTCTCTTGACCTGGTTGCTCACTAGCCTCATCTGTCTTCCCTCAGACCGAAGCTCCACACAGAGTACCACACCCAGTATTCTAGCTTAGCTTAGAAAGGGCCGACATGCAGTGGGTCAGAGGGTAAGAAAAGGGTCAGTGAGGGCCGACATGCAGCGGGTCAGAGGGCAAGAAAAAGGGTCAGTGAGGGCCAGCATGTAGCTGGTCAGAGGGCAAGAAAAAGGGTCAGTGAGGGCCAGCATGTAGCTGGTCAGAGGGCAAGAAAAAGGGTCAGTGAGGGCCGGCATGCAGTGGGTCAGAAGGCAAGAAAAAGGGTCAGTGAGGGTCGGTATGCAGGGGGTCAGAAGGCAGGAAAAGGGTCAGTGAGGGACGACATGCAGTGAGTCAGAGGGCAAGAAAAAGGATAAGTGAGGGCTGGTATGCAGCGGGTCAGAGGGCAAGAGAAAGGGTCAGTGAGGGCCGTCATGCAGCAAGTCAGAGGGCAAGAAAATGGTCAGTGAGGGCCGCCATGCATTGTGTCAGAGGGCAAGAAAAAGGGTCAGTGAGGGCCGCCATGCAGTGGGTCAGAGGGCAAGATAAAGGGTCAGTAAGGGCTGGCATGCAGTGGGTCAGAGGGCAAGAAAAAGGGTCAGTGAGGGCCGGCATGCAGTGGGTCAGAGGGCAAGATAAAGGGTCAGTGAGGGCCGGCATGCAGTGGGTCAGAGGGCAAGAAAAAGGGTCAGTGAGGGACAGCATGCAGGGGGTCAGAAGGCAAGAAAAAGGGTCAGTGAGGGCCGCCATGCAGTGGGTCAGAGGGCAAGAAAAAGGGTCAGTGAGGACCAGCATGCAGTGGGTCAGAGGGCAAGAAAAAGGGTCAGTGAGGACTGGCATGCAGTGGGTCAGAGGGCAATAAAAATAGACAGTGAAGGCCGGCATGTAGGGGGTCAGAGGACAAGAAAAAGGGTCAGTGAGGGCCGGCATGCAGTGGGTCAGAGGGCAAGAAAAAGGGTCAGTGAGGGCCGGCATGCAGGGGTCAGAAGGCGGGAAAAGGGTCAGTGAGGGACAGCATGCAGGGGTCAGAAGGCAAGAAAAAGGGTCAGTGAGGGCTGGCATGCAGTGGGTCAGAGGGCAAGAAAAATAGACAGTGAGGGCTGGCATGCAGAGGGGTCAGAGGGCAAGAAAAAAGGGTGAGTGAGGTCCAGGATGCAGTGGGTCAGAGGACAAGAAAAATAGTGAGGGCTGGCATCGCAGTGGGTCAGAGGGCACAAGAAAAAAGGATAAAGGATGGGGCCGGTATGCAGCGGGTCAGAGGGCAAGATAAAGGGTCAGTGAGGGTTGTCATGCAGGGGGTCAGAGGGCAAGAAAAAGGGTCATTGAGGGCCAGCATACAGTGGGTCAGAGGGCAAGAAAAGGGTTCCACAATTGCATAACCCCTTTTTCAATGTACCTAATGTGCCTGGTGAAATAAAAGCCATACCTCCTGAGGAGGCTCCACTCTGAGTGCTGTGTACACCAAAATCTCACATTATGTCACATGACTTTTGACAGACAGACTGCAGCATCTTGGAGCCATGCTTTTTTTTTTACTAGACACATTAGAGACAATGAAAGGGGTTGTCCAGGAGTGGAGAAGCTTCTTACCTGTGTGGGACGATATCCTGGCTGCTGCAGTCATCCCTTGGCCTTGGCAGTCACTTGCATATATTTGACTTGTGGCTGCTGAGGCCAGAGATTAGGTGCAGCAGACAGCTGAGGTGACAGGTGGATGAGAGAGCGTCCTTTCCATTTTGAGTAAGTTCCTTTAGTACGGTAATTATTTTCAAAAATAAAAAAAAAACTTGAATACATTATGCCAAGCAAAGAAGTGACTGACGGTGACTGGAAGGGCGGGTGCTTGACAGGAGGCAATGAGACTGTCAGTGAAGGTAGAGATGGATTAAGAAGGGGATAGTTCTTGTACTTTTAGTTACTGTTAGGCTATGTTCACACATAGCGCATTTCACCATTTACACAGTGCTGTTTAGCGCTTGTGTAAATGCATTGAAAAGCAGCACTGTAACGCATCCCAGCAAAAGCAATGGCTTTTGCAGAAATGCATTAACATGGTTTTTGCGGACGCGCTTTCACTGCAAAGCGCATCCGCAAAAAGAATGAACATGTCAATTCTTTGTGCATTTTTGCACGTGCTTCTCCCATAGCCCAAATTATAGAATGGGCTCGGGAAAAGCGCAGCCAAAAATGCGCAATGTGTGAATGAAGTTGCACTTTTTTGCGCAAAGTGCAGCAAAAAAGTGCACTTGCAAATAAGTGCAGCTATTACACAGCGTGTGAATGTAGTCTTATTTGTATTTCGTGGTTGAAGAATAGTGGGTGTGGCTAAATGTGGGTGTGTTATCCAGATGGGTGTGGTTTTAAAATGGGCGTGACTTACAAATAAAGAGAGAACCTGTTGTTAAAAGTTTGAATCCCACCCCTGCTGAGAACGGTGACACCACACTGGTGGAGTAGGTGTAGCATCACTGTGGCGACCACACCGCAGGGGCACCACACTAGTAGCATCACGGCGCAGCAATGCGAGCTCCATGATTCCAGCAGTACAGTCATCAAACAATTCAATGGCTGTAGCTTTGCTGACTGATTGGAAACAAAGACAAGGAGAACTACCAATGTTGGGTTTCTTAAGAAACTCAATGCTGTTTCAACAATGGAGAAAAGAGATGGATGAAAAGTGTCTTTTCTGATTTTTTTTAAGATTTTTTTTTAAGAAGAAATCTCAGTTTTTTCCCCTAAACCAACATATTACTGTTAGTAGATTGTGTAAGGGCTACGTCACACACACAGATAATTCTGCAGATATTGTTCACAGATCTCTGGTTGAAGTGAAATCATGGACACATTGTTACATTTGTACACAGCCACAAAATGGAACAATGTGTCCATGATTTCACTGCAACCAGAGATCTGCCAACAATCTCTGCAGAATTATCTGTGTGTGTGACATGGCCCTAAGTGTAATATGATGTTTTTGTTGAGTTGCCAGCGCGAGGCTCTAGTAGTCGCAGATGAGGCAAAGGCCTAAAATGCAGCGCAGCCCTGCATTATCAATGCATGCCCCAGCTGGCTCCTCAGTGCAACAGTCATTGACATAGTCTCGCTCTCCCAAGGTGAATGCAGACATGAAGTCCACAAGTCTTTCCAACAATCTTTTACTTGGACAGTCTCACTTAATATGGGCACAACTATTGAATGGTTGGATGGCTTTTTTACTTTAAAAAAAAATTAAGTACCTTACGTTTTTAATGTTTATTGCAATATTGGAGTTCATCCATAGATTACATGATCATTTTTTAACCCCTTTCCGACCTTTGACGTTGTGGAACGTCATGAAAGTCGGTGCCTTCACGGCCCATGATGTTGCACAACGTCATGGCGGTTACCATGGCACTGCTGCCGTGGTAACTGCCATCGGGCCCCAGTGCTCTGTGATTTCTATCACAGAGCACCGAGGCTCGAGGTCAGGGGGGCGGGATTCCCCACCCCGTCCCCACGATCACTATGATTGGCTGTTGAAACAGTCAATCACAGTGATCCTGTCTCCAGCTATAGAAGGGGCGGTCAGAGCCCCTTCTACAGGCTGGAGCGCTGGAGAGGGGGGGAAATCGTGTGGTGTATTATTTCTTTGACTGTTTACTGGAGATTCCTAATGGCCGGGTGTAAGATTGGCCCGACATTATGAATCTCGGGCTTAGTGCCAGCTGCTAATAAATAAGCTGGCATTAACCCCTTTATTACCCAGTTTGCCACCGGCACCAGGGCAACTGTAAGAGTCTGAGTACAGTTCCAGAAAATGGTGCTTCAATGAATGCGCCAAATTCTGTGGCGGCAGCGGGCTGCAATTCACAGCATGGGGGGCGCAGAACGCTTGGGCCTCTCCATGCTGAGGATTCCAGCCCCCAGCTGAGTAGTTGTACCTGGCTGGACCAATAATATGGCGGAGCCCCACGTCATTTTTTTTTCAGAATTGGTTCTAGAAATAAAAAAAAAAAATGGGCCTTGCTGTATTTTTGGCTGCCAGCCAGGTACAACGAGGCAGCTGGGGGTTATTGGCAACCTGTAGCTGCCAAGTTGTACCTGGCTGAACCAAAAATATGGCGGAGCCCCACGTAATTTTTTTTCTAGAATTAGTTCTAGAAATAAAAAAAAATTGGCTTCGCTGTATTTTTGGTTGCCAGCCAGGTACAATGAGGAAGCTGAGGGTTGGTGGCAATCCGTAGCTGCCAAGTTGTACCTGGCTGGACCAAAAATATGGCGGAGTCTTACTTAATTTTTCTTCTAGAATTTGTTCTAGAAATAAAAAAAAAAGATGTGCTTTGCTGTATTTTTGGTTGCCGGCCAGATACAACCAAAAATATGGTGAATCCTGACGTCATTTTTTTTTAAAAATTACTTCTACAAATAAAATGACGGAGCTTTGCCGTATTTTTGGTTGTAAGCCAGGTACAACTTGGCAGCTGGGGGGCTGAAATCCTCAGCTTTGAGAGACCGAAAAGTTGTGGGCCCCCACACTGCAAATTGCAACCCACAGCCACCCCAGAAAATAGCACATTCCTTAGAGGCGCCATTTTCTGGTGCTGTACCCCAACTCTTCCAGTTGCCCTTGTGCTGGTGGCACACAGGGGCTCTCCATACGCGACACGGTGTCCGCTAATAAGTTGAATGGAAAATTAGCTTCAATTAATAGCTGACACCATGTCGTGTATGGAGAGCCCCTGTGTGCAAAATATTGGAGCTCCCCCACAAGTGACTCCATTTTGGAAATTAGTCCCCCAAGGAACTTATCTAGATGTATAGTGAGCACTTTGAACCCACAAGTGCTTCACAAATTAATCCGTAAAATTGAAAAAAGAAAGTTTTTGTGGAAAAAAAAGTATGTTTTCATTTTTACGGATCAATATGTGAAGCACCTGGGGTTTAAAGTGCTCACTATGCATCTAGATAGGTTCATTGGGGGGTCTAGTTTACAAAGTGGGGTCACTTGTGGGGGAATTCCAGTGTTTAGGCACACAGGGGCTCTCCAAACTTGACATGGTGTCCGCTAACAGTCTGAACAGAAAATCAGCTTAAATTGTTAGCGGACACCATGTCGCATTTGGAGAGCCCCTGTGTGCCTAAACATTGGAGCTCCCCCACAAGTGACCCCATTTTGGAAACTAGGCCCCCCAGGGAACTTATCTAGATGGGTGGTGAGCACTTTGAACCCCCAGATGCTTCACAAATTCATCCATAAAAATGAAAATGTACTTTTTTTTTCACAAAAAAATTATTTTAGCCTACATTTTTTTAATTTTCACATAGGCAACAGGATAAAATGGATCCTTAAAATTGTTGGGCAATTTCTCCTGAGTACACCGATACCTCATATGTGGACATAAACCACTGTTTGGGCGCACGTCAGGGCTCAGAAGGGAAGGAGCGCCATTTGACTTTTTGAATGGAAAATTAGCTCCAAAAGTCAAATTGCGCTCCTTCCCTTCTGAGCCCTGCCGTGCGTCCAAACAGTGGTTTATGACCACATTTGAGGTATCAGTGTACTCAGGAGAAATTGCCCAACAAACTTTAGGATCCATTTTATCCTGTTGCTCATGTGAAAATGAAAGAATTGAGTCTAAAAGAACATTTTTGGTAGAAAAATTGAAATGTCCATTTTTTCCTTCCACATTGCTTTAATTCCTGTGAAGCACCTGATGGGTTAATAATCTTCTTGAATGTAGTTTTGAGTAGCTTGAGGGGTGCAGTTTTTGGAATGGTGTCACTTTTGGGTGTTTTCTGTCATGTACACCCCTCAAAGGGACTTCAAATGTGATGTGGTCACTAAAAAAATGGTTTTGTAAATTTTGCTGGAAAAATGAGAAGTTGCTGATGAATTTTGAACCCTTATAACTTCCTACCAAAAAAAAATATATTTTTCCAAAATTGTGCTGAGGTAGAGTAGACATGTGGAAAATGTTATTTATTAACTGTTTTGTGTCACATAACTCTCTGGTTTAGCAGAATAAAAGTAAAAAAAATGAAAATTGCGAAATTTTCAAAATTTACCGTATATACTCGCGTATAAGCCGAGTTTTTCAGCCCAAAAATTGGGCTGAAAAGTACCCCTCTCGGCTTATACGCGAGTCATATACTGCAGCAGCCCGCTGGCAACCCGCATCAGTATACAGGCCCTCCCCATTAGTATCCAGGGCCCCCCCCCTTGCTCCGGAAACCTGTAAAGTAAAATCATTATACTTATCACTGTCCTGTCACCACCGTCCCCGCCGCTGCCATCGCGATCCTCCGGCTTCATCCGTCTTCTTCCGGCTTCCTCTGGTCGGAGCAGGCAATGACGTCATTGTCTGCTCCACAGGAGGAAGCCGGAAGACGCTGGATGAAGACGGAGGATCACGATGGCAGCGGCGGGGACGGCGGCGACAGGACAGTGATAAGTATAATGATTTTACTTTAAAGGTTTCCGGAGCAAGGGGGGCCCTGGATACTAATGGGGGGGGCCTGTATACTGATGGGGGTGGCGGGCGGGCTGCTGCAGTATATACCTCTGGGGCTGCTGTATACTACCACTGGGGCTGCTCTATATACCTCTGGGGCTGCTGGGGCTGCTGTATACTACTACTGGGGCTGCTGTATACTACCACTGGGGCTGCTGTATACTACCACTGGGGCTGCTGTATACTACCACTGGGGCTGCTGTGTATACCTCTGGGGCTGCTGTATACTACCACTGGGGCTGCTGTATACTACCACTGGGGCTGCTGTATACTACCACTGGGGCTGCTGTGTATACCTCTGGGGCTGCTGGGGCTGCTGTATACTACCACTGGGGCTGCTGTATACTACCACTGGGGCTGCTGTATATACCTCTGGGGCTCCTGGGGCTGCTGTATATTACCACTGGGGCTGCTGTATACTACCACTGGGGCTGCTGTATACTACCACTGGGGCTGCTGTATACTACCACTGGGGCTGCTGTGTATACCTCTGGGGCTGCTGGGGCTGCTGTATACTACCACTGGGGCTGCTGCTGTATATACCACTGGGGAGGCTGCTGTAACACTGCTGGGACCTGTATATACCACTGGGGAGGCTACTGTATACCACACTGCTGGGGGCTGTATACTACCACTAGGGAGGCCTGTATACCACTGGGGGGGCCTGTATGCCACACTGCTGGGGGCTGTATACCTGTGCTGGGGTCCACCCTCGGCTTATACATGAGTCAATAGGTTTTCCCAGATTTTGGGGGCAAAAGTAGGGGGATCGGCTTATACACGAGTATATACGGGTATGACAAATTTTTTATTTTTTCACAAATAAACGCAAAAATGATTGACCTAAATTTAATACTAACATGAAGCCCAATACGTCATGAAAAAACAGTCTATCGCTAGGATCCGTTGAAGTTTTCCAGAGATATTACCTCATAAAGGGACACTGGTCAGAATTGACAAAAATGCCAAGGTTTTTAGGGTCAACATAGGCTGGGTCCTGAAGGGGTTAATGGGTAGTGTCATGCGGTCTTCCGGGCTTCATTCACTTGATGTCATGGCGACTTCAGACTCCGTTTACACTATGGAGTCTGACAAACTTTCTTGTGCCTCTTGGTTGCTCAGTCTTTGGGTGTCAGCTGTTTTTGTGCTTAATTGTCATTGGTCAGGAAAGTGCTAAATCTTGTTGGTGATTTGCTGCTGGAGTCATGGGGGCTGACTCCCTATCACAGCTGACTCCACCCTTTAAGTAATGGTGAAACTACAGTGTGTCTCCATACTGACTATAGCTCTTGCATTACTTCAGTGATGCCAGTTGTGTTGTTCAGTGTTTTGTTTTGTTTTTTATGCTTTCTGTTGTGCTCTGGATTTCCCATGTCATTTGTGTATTTCCACCCTGTACCTCGTTTCTCTTTGTTTACTAATGTGTATTTCCCTGGTGTGGAAGTGCTGCAAGTTTCAGCTTTTGTCCTCTCCTGTTTGTCTCTTTTGTGAGGGATACTTTCTCCAGTTCCTGTCCTTATCTCTGGTGGGAAAGAGATGGTTTTAACCAGGACTACTAAGGAGTCTGGGTTATGCTGGCGGTCCAGACCTCGCCACCATCAGCTTTCCTCTGGAATAAGGGACAGTGAAGGATCCCCTAGTCTGAGGATCAGATAAGGCTTCCCTTCTGAGGATTGAATCAGACTTCCCATCTCCTGCTCTCTAGCACCTCATCTGTGAGTAGAACAGATAAAGAATTACAGGTTTTACTTACTGGGCAGGTAGGAATCAAACTGCATGGACTTGCACAGATTGGCAGAACACCTGAGTGCTGCTTAATTTCTTTTCTATGAAGCTGCTGTAAAAATCAGAGTGCAACACTCAGCAGCCCCCAAAGGAAGGAATAGATTGGTGGGGTAATGGGGATAAAGGTGCCCTAGTATGCTGACAGATGTGGGTCTAATTGGTCAGATCTTGACCAATCTTTATTTTTTCTCCTCTTCCAGGCATAGGCAATTACTTGTTTTACTTGTTTTATGCAGACAACCCCTTTAAATTACTTAAAGGGAACCAACCACCAGGATTTAACCACCTGTACATCAATGCAGCAGGTGACTGACGTGTGCAGCATGACTTCACTATTTAAGTTTTTTTTATCCCTCCCTTGTGGGCTTGTCTCTCCGTTGTAAGATTTTCTCCCTCCCCTGCTTCCACCCGGATAAGTCTGGATGATAAGGGGGCAGGCTTACAGCAGAAAGACAAGACCACAGGGGAGGAATATAAAAAAAAATTAGTGATGTCATGCTGCACACGTCAATCACCTGCTGCACTGATTTACAGGTGGTTAAATGCTGGTGGTTGGTTCCTATTAATCAGTACAGCTGTAAACCAGGAAGGACAGGCTAAACACAACTTAATTGAAACATTAATTGTATGCATATAATGCAACTGATTTGGCAGAAATACCAGAAAAAATATTGGAAATGCATGAAAAATTACACCCATAAAGTGAATGTTCATGTAATACCAAAATACTTTTATATTGGAAAATATCGATTTTTCCTTAACTATTTAGTCTGATATATACTTTTATAAACACTTGCATTTTTCTGGCCTCTTCTCTCCTATAAAGCAAATCAATGATGTATTGATATTAAAGTTTAGGTCAGGAGAAGGGTTTGTCCCAGCTATACCTTTCCATCAAACGATAAGATGTGTCTGGAAGGCTTAAGACCCCTGGTCCCCATTTGCTATGTAGGTGGCAGCAGCCATCATCCTGTGAGTTTCATAACACAAAGTTATTGGATCTTGTCAGGAATTATTGACTTGATGAAGCAAAAATCAATATTTCCCATGAGGAACAATGAATCTTGATGTTTGCTGACGTTAGACATGGGTTTCTTAATAAGCTCAATCATGTGATCAAGTAGGAAAATAGTGCTGAATACACTGAAGATGAAGGAGCTAAATATTGGCAATCATTCATGTGTATAGGTAGTTAAATGGTTTGGCAAGTACACCAAAAGCTTTTGGCATAACATAAGACACATATCTATTTTTGCAAGTTTGGGGAATCTTAGTCTTAAAGGGAATGTGTCAACGAAAACTTGACTTATTGATTTAAATATGATTTTTATATAAAATATGACTTCTTGTTTTAATTCAGATTTTTATATTAAATATTTTTTTTAAATAGTAATTATTTTTTTAAATGGTGTTGATCCTTTTTTGGTGCAGTTTCCAAAAATGGATCCTCTGTTTGCAACAAAACGCATCACAAATGCATCATCCATTACTGCTGCTTTTTTGCTATGTTTTCGGGGATGCAAGGTGGCGAGGGGGTCGCATAATTGATGGGAGGTATGTGTCATAGAGATGCCTGTTATCTGTGACATAAGCCGGAGTATTTTTCTCTAGTGCACGTTTGCACTGGGAGTTTTACTTAGTGCATGCAGGTCCGGCTTATGGGTACTGTGAGAGATGGCGGGTCCAGTACCCACATACCTCACCGCTGGGTGTGGTTACAGGCTATAAACTAGAGCCTGGTGTGAAGCACGGCTGTCTGTGCTAGGAGGGGCTGAGGGTAGCCGCCTGGTGTGTGAAGACTCCAGGTCAAGCTGGATGCTGGTCACTGACCCACCTGTGTGAACGCAGGTCGGTGACACCTGAGAAGGGGCGCTGTAAAACGATTGTTTTCCATTTGTTTTGGCCTATACTTAAAGGCTGGTAGTTTTGCATTTTTCTGTTATCGGTTTATGGAGTAAATAAACCGTTTTGGACTATAACTTTGTGAAGACGCTGCCTCTTGTTGTTCTCCTGACGCCCGCAAGCGAGTTGTCCTATCACAGGGGGTCACAGTCAAACATACACACAGACCATCACACATACACTTTCTTACCCTCCCTGCGATTCCATGGTGATCCCCGATGATATCTTCATCCCGAGCAGCAGCAGGACCTGAGAGATGTCTGCTCAGTGCTTCCAGGACCTTGCACTGTACCATATGACTCAGTCACATGATGAGTCACATGCACTGGTCCTAGAAGCACCGAACAACTCACAAGTCCTGCTGCTGCCTAGATAAAGACATTCCGGAGCTCACGGATCATAGGTAGGGTAAGTATTTAGATGTTAGTGATGCAGAAAGTGCACCAGAAAAATGCCACACTATTTGACACGCTCATTATTCTCTGGATGCGCTTTCTGCACCACTAACGCAGCAGTCAAAAACGCTGACGTTGGCATAGAAAATTGAAAATCTCATTCTCTTTGCTCTCAGATGCAGCGACTGGTCTGCTTTTGGTGCAGTTTTTGGTGAATAAAATATCACGCCCATTAGGGCGTGATCCTACGACGACAGGCAAACAACAAACAAGCCCTAAGGGCTAAAGTATATAGCCCCTGCTAATTATAATGCCTAATGAGGGAGTATAAAATCGTTTTTATGTACTTTGACAGGATGCTTTTAGGACACAAAAGGAGTGTGAGATTAGTGATAGGATGCTGCAGGGACGTGTTTTTTTTTAGCTTAGGTGGCTTTTTGGAGGTGACAGGATCCCTTTAAGAAAGTTAATTCTGAAGGGAGGTGAGGAGGTGAGCTATAATATAATCTATTGTGAATGGTGGTTCCTGCTTTATGCACTGATTTTACCTCTCATTTTAATGTTGCCTGTGATGATAATGAGACTGCTGATATGTTATCTGTACAGAACAGGAATAATGAGTCCAATATTAGATTAGCAACCAGAGTTAAAAATTGCAATGTTCCTGGGGATAATTCAGATCTTCCTTGATTTTTTTTAACATAAAGAGTAATAGGAAAAAATAAAAAAGGTAAAAAATATAAAAAAGATATTAGACACATAGACTTCAATGAAATAATACGTTAGAATCCTCCCTTATACGTTGATGGCATTTCCACAAGCTTCAAGCATAGGTTGCTGAGTGGAACGAGGCTTGCATGCAAGTGCAAGGGCTGTAGATAAGTGCATAGTTATGAGCTTCATATGGCCCCTGGGGGTGCTTGCTTCAAGTGGCCTAATGCACAGAAGACCCCTTGTCATGCGCTGATGCCAGCTGCTGACCTCTGTTTGGCCAGCGGCTGCCATAGGTATAGCTCAGGCAAATACACATTCATCTGAAGTGAAGAACAGCCGTCCATCGCCTCCTGGATTGGGACATGATCTCCAAGGGGTCTTCTGTGCCTGCGGGCCTTATATGAAAAAAAAGAGGACACCGAGGAAACAGAGGACAGGTGGGAAGAATCTTGATTGTGTGTCTGTATGTTAAAAACAGCACAAAAGTGACATTGCCACAAAAAGGGGAGCAAGAAGGGAATCAGGATGGGCATTACTAAAGGAAGACCAGGGGGGGCACTACTACAAGACAGAGATTAGGATGGGGTCATTACTATAAAAAGGGGATCAGGATGGGCATTACTACAAAAAGGGATGGGCACATTGCTACAAGATGGGGATCAAGAAGGCAGACATTAGTGCAACATGAGAAAAAGGATGGGCACATTACTACAAGAAGGGAACCAAGATAGGAATATTACTAAAACAAAGGGACCAGGATACGGCATTACTACAATAAGGGTATCATGTAGGAAGACATTGCTACAAGATGAAAACAGGATGGGGTAATCACTACAAGGTAGGGGCAAGGATAGGGCATTACTACAAGAAGAGAAGATAGATGTGCACATTACTACAAGAAGGGGAACAGAATAAACACATTACTATAGGAAGGGTACAACAATGTGCACATTACTACAATATGGAGACCAAGGATAAGGCACATTACCAGAAGGGGACAAAGATGTGTGTGTCCATATGTAAAAAATGGCAGAATAGGGGACATAACTTAAGAAGGGGTGCAAGAAGGGGATCATGGACATTACTAGAAGTAGGGGATTAAAATGGGCACATTACTACAAGAAGGGGACAAGGATGGATACATTACTATTAGAAGTGGATCAGGATTGGCATATTACTACAAGACTGAGAACAAGGAAAACATTAGTACAAGATGGGAACAAGGAATGGCACATTACTACAAGAAGGGGACCAGTATGGGAACTTTACTACAACAAGGGGACCAGTATAGGGCATTACTATAAGAAGAAGAGCAAGATGTGCACATTACTACAAGAAAGGGACAAGGATGGGCACATTCCTACAAAATCGGGACCAGGATAAGGCACATTACTAGAAAGGGACAAGTAAGGAGGGCACATTACTACAAGATAAGGACCAGGATGGGGGACATTACTACAAGATAAGGACCAGGATGGGGACATTACTACAAGATAAGGACCAGGATGGGGGACATTACTACAAGATAAGGACCAGGATGGGGGACAATACTACAAGATGAGGACCAGGATGGGGGACATTACTACAAGATAAGGACCGGGATGGGGACATTGCTACAAGGATAGGACTTGGACATATTGACCAAAATTACTATATGGTGCTAATTGGGAGGCAATATTGCTTACATGAAGTGGAAAAAACGTAAAAGATTACAAAAAAATTCAAAAGAAGGCATGAACATTTTTTAACACTAAAAATGCTGTTTTACATATTAACCAAAAAGAATAAAAAATGTACACGTTTGCTATTGTCACATTGGTAACAACCCAAAATATAAAACTGGTAAAACCCATACCATTAATGCCATTTAAAATAATATACTAAACGAGTGAAGAATGTTAAACAGAAGTTATCAAAAGGTACATAGACAAAAATATTTTATGACTACAAATGTCACTTTTAATGTAATGGTTGCACTGGTAAGATCCAAATCCATAGAAATCAATCTAGTAAATATGGAAACCTGGCTGGATCAGAGCCATGACTGGATGGCAAGTGTTGGGGGCTACACCACGTTCAGAAAGTACAGGAAAGACAAAAAAGGGGGAGAGGTGTGTATTTTCATTAAATCCAGTTTAAGACCTGTGCTCAATGATACGAGGAGCTGCAAAAATGTTTCATGAGTATGAGTAAATATGCATGGGGATGGCAATAATGGAAAGCTGGTAATTAGGATTTTGTTGTAAGCCTTCTAACATAGCTGTACAGGTAGAGGATGAAATGCTGCAACAATTTGAAATGAGAGAACAGAGAAGTTAAAGAATCAGACCTCACTTGGAAAATATTAAATTTGATGAAAAATGTATTTATTATCAAAAATATAATTTATTAAAAGTTAATTCATAATATATAATATTTAAAGAGAACCTGTCACCCAAAATCATGTTCCTAACCTCTTAATACCTGTCCCTGCAGCCTTACACTACTATTTAAGCCATGTCTGACCTTTTTTAGTAATAAAGGGAGTAGAAAAAAGTAGTCTGCAAACTTACAAAATCCAGGACGGAGGGCCGTTCCTTGCGGCGTCTGGGATGGGTAGGCGGGCCCCCTGTGCCGCGCTACCCCCACCTTGCCACTCTATTACGCCCTAATGGCGTCATTCTAGTCAGCACGCTGGCACGATTTATATCTCGCACCCGCAACGTCACCGCTGCGACGCGGTCACGTGACGCCGGTATCGCGTCACTTCCGGTCGCCACAGGTCTCACACAGGCCGACTAAGCGCATGCGCAGATTGAATGCTGAAGTCGGCCTGTGTGAGACCTACGCCAACCGGAAGTGATGCGATCCCGGCATCACTTGGCCGCGTCGCAGCGGTGACGTTGCAGGCACAAGATTTAAATCGTGCCCGCACTCTGCAGGCTGGAATGACACCCATTAGGGCGTAATAGAGCGGCAAGGCGGGGGTAGCGCCGCACAGGGGACCCGCCTACCTGTCCCAGACGCCGTAGTTTGCAAACTACTTTATTCTACTCCTTGTAGATAAAAACAGAGCCACAGGAATGTTATAAGTCAGAAAGATGCAAATGTAGCACTACAGCTATATTTACTGAGTCTATAATTTAAATAATTTATTATCCTTGGTGCCTCTATGGTGTTCTGGCAACTATATATTTATATAGGTTTTATAATAATTTGAAAAGACAGCAAATAACAACAGGCTTCTTTTTATGGTGGATTTTAACTATACAGTCATTCAATGAGATGTAGAATTTTCTATTTGTTCTCAAAGCCGCAAGTTCTTATCTACAGCTCAAGACAATTACCTTCCTCAGTTAGTAAATGAACCAACCAGATGAGATAATTTTAGGAACTGGTCTTGTCAAATAGACCAGATACAAATTCAGATCTACAGGTCCAGAAGCATTTTGGGCATCACTGACCATAATAAGACAAGTTTCAATGAAATCTTCAGTTTTAATTTAAAACATTTCAATGAGGCAGTGTATAAACCTGGAACTTTAGGAGAGCTAATTTCAACAAATTAAGGCTGCCTTCAGACTTGCAGATGCATCTGCAGCGTTTTGCAGATGCATCTGCAAGCATCTGCATGCAGACCGGCGCCCCTATGTTTATAATGGAGCGCACGGCGGTCTGCAGATGCTTGCGGACCGCCATGCGCTCTCATTGCCCGCCATTAGTGATCTGTGCGCAGGCGTATGCCTGCGCACAAATCACACACCTCTCGCCCGCACCAGAGACGCGAGATGTTGCGTCCCTGGTGCGGGCGAGAGTGTGTGATCTGTACGCAGGCATCCGCCTGCGCACAGATCACTAATGGCGGGCAATGAGAGCGCACGGCGGTCTGCAAGCATCTGCAGACTGCCGTGTGCTCCATTATAAACATAGGGGCCGCGGTCTGCATGCAGATGCTTGCAGATGCATCTGCAAAACGCTGCAGATGCATCTGCAAGTCTGAAGCCAGCCTAAGAAAATCTTGTAGACTGGGATTTTAAAATCTTGTAGACTGCGATTTTATCCAGGTAACTGGGGATACAGAAAATAAATGGGGCAGATATTGGATACTGGAATCCTGTAGAAAACATATACCCTCTGGTAAAGTATCCAGGAATAAAAAGAAAACCCTATGAATAAATAAGACGGTACAAAATAGAATAAAAAAAAATAAAGTCTATGCAAAATCTTGAAGGCCAAAAAAATAAAAAATGCCATTCCAGGAGTTAAAAGACCTCAATAGGAAATGTCAAAAATCAAGGTAGCAATGTTAGGTACTGAAAAGCAAATTGACAATGACATTAAAATATATTCCAATTTCTTGTATACATTTATTAATGCCAAAAAGAAAAAAAAATTGACTTCGATCCTTTAGAACAGGGGTCCCCAACCACCGGGCCATGGACCGGGAGCAGGCCGCGGGGGTCTGTGTGCCGGTCCACGCCACTGCAGACCAGCACTACACATAGTGTACTGAGCTCTGCGGCGGCTCTGAGCGGTGGATGCGGCCCACCTCCCGGGGTGATGTCCCCGCCCCCCGCCACTGCAGCATTACCCGCCGCTGCAGCATTACATTGTCTCGGCTCTTGTGCTCAGCTGTATGCATAGATGTATGGGAAAAGCTCAAGGCCCATCACAGTGCAGAAGCCAGGGCAATCACATTGCAACAGCCAGTAGCCAATCAGGGCCTGGCTGCTGCACCGTGATTGGCCCGCTTCTGCACTGTGATGGGCCTTGAGCTTCTCCCATACATCTAAGCATACAGCTGAGCACAAGAGCCGAGACAATATAGTAATGCCGCAGGTGCAGCGGGGGCCGGTGACTGCTGATATGTGTGTGTGTTGGAGATGGTGGGGGCTGGAAGAGGATATTAGGGGCTGGAAGAGAATGGTGGGGACTATAAGAGGAGGATACTGGGGGCAGGAAGAGGAGGATGGTGGGGGCTGGAAGAGGAGAATAGGGGCTGGAAGAGAATGGTGGGGACTAGAAGAGGAGGATACTGGGGGCTGGAAGAGGAGGATGGTGGGGGCTGGAAGACTAGAATAGGGGCTGGAAGAGAATGGTGAGGACTAGAAGAGGAGGATACTGGGGGCTGGAAGAGGAGGATGGTGGGGCTGGAAGAGGAGAATACTGGGGGCTGGAAGAGGATAATAGGGCCTGGAAGAGAATGGTGGGGACTAAAACAGGAGGATACTGGGGGCTGGAAGAAAAGGATACTGGGGGCTGGAAGAAGAGGATACTGGGGGCTGGAAGAGCAGGATGGTGGGGGCTGGAAGAGGAGGATGGGGGTTGCAAGAGGAGGATGATGGGGCTGCAAGGGGATTATGATGGGGATATGGTATTGGGGGCTGAAAGGGGATTATGGGGATATTGTGCGCTGCAGGGGGATGATAGGGGCTGCAAGGGAATTATGTGGATACCATATCCATATTGGGGGCTGCAAGGGGATGGAAAAATAAAATATTCCCTGAAAATAGTATGTAACGCATCTTTTGAGGGAAGCAGGGTGCTAAACTCCACCCCTTATGCATGGCCACACCCATATGACCAAAGCCCTGCCCCCCGCCGGGCCACGGACAAATGGTCTTGCATGAAGCTGGTCCCCGGTGCTAAAAAGGTTGGGGACCACTGCCTTAGAAGATGATAATAACAAGATAATTATAAAGGACAAGAAAAGGCTGAAATATAAAACAGGCACTTTTCATTTATAGTCAATAATGAACAGGTTACAGGGAACAGCAAGTCAAAAATCAACGTTCACCACCTGATATAACTAATTTAAAACAAGAAGAAGAACAGTTGGAAAAAAATACAAATTGATAAATTCCTCAGGCCAGATGGCATTCATCCATGGATATTGAGGGAATTGGGCTAAGTAATTGTCAGACTTCTGACTTTCATGTTTTTAGACTTCCTTGTAACAAGGTCAGTGAGACAGGATTGAAGTATGGCTGATGTGGTACCCATATTTAGGAAAGGTAAGAAGGAGTATCGAGGCAATTACTATCTGGTAAGTCAGACATCAGTGGTGTACATAGTTTTGAGGACAGTGTAAGAGATGACTTGCAACAATATATTGCAAAGAATAATATACTGACAACTAGGAGAGATTCACAAAAGATAAGACAGGTCTAATTAATATGATGAGTTTCTATTTGGAGATAAGGGCAAATCTGGATATTAGTAATGTGATTGATGTGATTTATCTGGAATTTTAAGGTGAGCTCTCAATTTAGCGGCCTTCAGAGTTTTTCGCCATTTCCTAGATGACGTGTTATAATAGATCTAAAACATCACAGAGAGATTGCAAGGTATTAGTACATGTTTTTGGTAGAACTGTCCTGATGGGGTCACCTTGTTGCTGGTGGGACAGCGTAGGCATTTTTTTAATGAAAATAATGTCGCTAAGTACCCTATTTATGTTTTTCTGTAGTTTAGCATTTTACTTTTATTATTTTAGGGTATTTGCTCAATTCTTCTTGTTGTTGATTTTTCCATTATGAGGCCAGTGTGAACATGCACCACTGCATAGTAACACTTTAGTTCCAGCCCTGGTTTTATTTCATTGGCTTTTAGAACAAAACTGGATGATTTCCTCATCAAAAATAGTTTTGGGGGTTATAGATAATTTAGTGAAAACAATGTGTAAATTTGGAGACAGGTTGAAGTTGATGGACCCAATTTTTTTTTTAATTTATGCAACTATGTAACTAAAAAACTAAAACCATTCAAGACCTGGCAACTCTTCATTTTGAGCTTTAATTTTTTTCCTTGCCTTCTTCTAAAGCCATTACTTTTTTAGTTTTTCATCAACATAGCCATGTGAAAGCTTCCTTCTTGAGGTATTCTTGTAGCTTTAAATAAAACAATTCATTCTATCATACAATATACCGTACTAAAAATTGAAAACCAAATTCCCAGTTGGATGAGATGGTGAAAAAAAGACAATTTACCAATAATTTTATGTTTTTGTTTTTACATTGGTCTTTGCTAAAAAGTATCTAACAAAATAATTCTCAAGGTCAGTTTAATTATAGTAATACTACATTCGGATACATTTTAATGCGCACTAGTTTATAAAAAAAAATTGACTTATATCACCAATTTGCAAGACGTTTATCAAATTTATTTTTCCATCAGTTGTCCAAAATTTAAAGGTGATCACTCAGTTTAGTAGCCTGCAGAGTTTTTCACCATTTCATAGATGACATGTTACAGTCAGATCTATATCATATCTGACCCCTAATTTTTTCCATAAGGCCAAGTAAATATTCATTGCAAATATGTATATATATATAAGAAGTGGGGTCTTCCTGGGTATCCTACCATACAGTCCCTTTTCATTCAGACGCCGACGGATAGTACGGGTTGACACAGTTGTACCCTCGGACTGCAGGGCAGCTTGAACTTGTTTGGATGTTAGTCGAGGTTCTTTTTCCACCATCCGCACACTCTTGCGTTGAAATCTCTTGTCAATTTTTTTTTCCGTCCACATCTAGGGAGGTTAGCCACAGTGCCATGGGCTTTAAACTTCTTGATGACACTGCGCACGGTAGACACAGGAACATTCAGGTCTTTGGAGATGGACTTGTAGCCCTGAGATTGCTCATGCTTCCTCACAATTTGGTTTCTCAAGTCCTCAGACAGTTCTTTGGTCTTCTTTCTTTTCTCCATGCTCAATGTGGTACATACAAGGACACCGGACAGAGGTTGATTCAACTTTAATCCATGCCAACTGGCTGCAAGTGTGATTTAGTTATTGCCAACACCTGTTAGGTGCCACAGGTAAGTTACAGGTGCTGTTAATTACACAAATAGAGAAGCATCACATGATTTTTCTAACAGTGCTAATACTTCTGTCCACCCCCTTTATGTTTAGTGCAGAATTAGATCCAATTTGGCTTTAGGACAATTCTTTTTGTGATTGCAATAATTTTCAGGAAGAAACTGAGTATTATCTGACAGAATTGCAGGGGTGTCAATACTTTTGGCCTCAACTGTGTATATATATACAGTATATATATTATATATATATATATATATATATATATAATATATAATCAATATTGATTTGGCTTACTTACTTATGGAATAAATTATGAAATGGTGAAAAACTCTGCAGGCTGCTATACTGAGTGATCACCTTTAAATTTCAGGCCAAAACCTATTTAAGATGTATTATTATTTACGATTCCCCAAATGAACAATCATTCTTGTGTACTAGGTAAAAAAATAACTAGTAAAGCTTTTTTTTTTCTCTCCAAGATTCGCTATGTTCTTTAAAGGGATCCTGTCACCTCCAGAACACCTCCTAAACTACCAAAACATGTCCCTGCAGCATCCCATCACTAATCTCACACTCCTTTTGTCTCCTAAAAGTAATCTGTGAAAGTGCATAAAAACGTTTTAATCCTTACTCATTAGGGATTATAATTAGCAGGGGCTATATTCTTTAGCACTTAGGGCGTGTTGTTTTGCAGGATCCAGGATACACCCTCTCTCTCTCTGTGCTGCTCTACTTGTGCAGGCTTTACCCTCCCCCCTCTCTGTCACTCACAGAATGCAAATCATTAGTCCTGCCTTCAGCTCCACATCACAGCAGAAGCTGCACAGAGAGAGGGTGGATCATTCAGGCTGCAAAACAACACACCCTAAGGGCTAAAGAATATAGCCCCTGCTAATTATAATCCCTAATGAGTGAGTATTAAAACATTTTTATGCACTTTCACAGGATGCTTTTAGGAGACAAAAGAAGTGTGAGATTAGTGATAGGATGCTGCAGGGACATGTTTTGGTAGCTTAGAAGGTGTTTTGGAGGTGACAGGATCCCTTTAAAGGGGATGCCCACTAGTAGGACAATCCTTTCTAATTCACAATATTTGGCCCCATTAAAATGAAAAAGCTTATACTTACCTCTTGTGCCGGCGGTCTTCCAGCAGTGCCGGTGTTCACTTTCCTGGAGCTTACGTGAGGTTGTGACATCATGTCAGTCAATTACCGCTAGCTTCTTTCTCTACGCTTTAAGACAAAAAATAAATGAAAAAATGATCGGCAGTGACAGCGTGCACTTGAAAAGTTGAAAAGGGATTCATGGATGTGTGGTATCAAAATAGAAAATTGTACATTTACAAGGTGTCTTATCTGATAAAATTATTCCTTTAATAATCAACATGTTTGTCCATATCACTATTATAAAAATAATGTATATGGTATAAATCTATGTATCTGATCCATATTATATTGGTAACATGTTGTTACCCTTTTTATGTGTTTCTGAAATTTTGCAGTTCCTTCTTCATATATTTTAGCTATAACCTTCCTTTCGGTCAAGGTTATAACATCAGTGACGACTTCCATCATATTGTACAGTCAGTAGTTTATGGTTAACTCTAAATCTAATATATGATTGTGAGACACAAACTGATTGAGCTAATATAATCCTGGGTACTGCACTGTGCTCACTGCCAGTGCTTTACAATAAAAGAAATGATAAAATAATGCTTCCATCATCCCCATCCCCTTAAAAATGCTCCAATCTACTTCACGGCTGACGTAGCAAAATAATGAGGCTTTGTGTACTCACTTCATTAATGATTCCAGCCAGGAATATTGATTCCTATTTACAGGTAAGATAGTTTAATAAAAACATCTATCTATAAAGGTAGGAATATGCTTTACCTATATGCACAGTGTATACATAGCTGTAAATAACACAATATATGTTTACTGCTCCATTTAATCCACCTGATATCTATACTAGATTCCTAGTGGGCATCTTTTTGAGATGAGAAAACGTAAATAAGAAAAAACTGCCGACACTCCATAACCTGCAATGTGAACAGGTGCATAACTGAACATAATATAATGTAACAAAAAGACTGTTGCACTCTGCAATGCATCAAAACATGAATACAGACATAGAGTAGAATTATAGCTAAGGAAGTATAAAAAAATGAGACACTTAACATATAGAAATGGCCTTCTCTATATATCAGCCCAGCAGCCATGTCAAGGCGTATCTCTTTGCTGGGGACCTACATTAAAATTAATGCATCTCTCTGTGTAAGGAAAAATCTTTCTAAATAAAGGATAAAAACACCTGAGGCTAATGGTAGGAGGGGTGCACAGACAGAAGGTATGACCCTGTAATATTAATAGGAAAGAAATACCGTCACTCATTAACCTGCAATGTGAACAGGTACATAACTGAACTTTAATATAATGTAACAAAAAGACAGCTACAATCTGCAATGCAAACATTAATATAGAACATGGAATAGCATTACATCTAAGGAAGTATGAAAATATGAGACACGTACTATAATAAAAAAAAAGGGCATATCTGTTCAGTAGCCAAGTCAAGGTGTTTCTCCTTACTGGGTAACCTACATTACAATTAATACTTCTCTCTGGGTAAAAAAACTCCTTTTGTATGGGCGAGTAGGAACCTGCTAATAAAAGATATAAACACTTGAGAATGATGGGAGGAGGGGAGCACAGGCAAAAGGTTTAACCGTGTAACATAAATTAAAAAAAAGGGTATAAAACCAACGTCACAAAAAAGACAGTTGCACTCTGCAATGCTAAGGCATGGAAACATGAATATAGAACATGGAATAGCATTTTAGCTAAGAAAGTATGAAAAAGTGAGACACTTAGCATACAAAATGGCCATCCCTATATCTGCCCAGTAGCCACTGAGGAAAAACTTGCAGTTGGGCATTTTACTATGGGTTAACCTTGTGGTGTGGTGAGTGCAACCTGTTGTTTTATCTGATTGCACTCATCGAGTTTAAACGCAGATGTGAGCGCACCCTAAAGGTACCTTTACACGCCGCTACAGAAGGTTAGAAACAACCGGGTGTCTCACGTGCACGAGCACGTACCAACAGTTTAAAACGGTACCCAATACCGCCTTTACACGCCGCTACAAGGTGCTCTACAGAAGGTTTACTCTATCTGGAGCACCGCGGTGCCAAGTTACTTCTGTAGAGCACCGTCCCTCATTTACACGCCGCTACAGAGGGTAATATGGGAGGACCTGGTGCAGCAGAGACAACACATAGGCATGCCAGAGTTGTGGATTACGAGACGCTCGTACGGTGATTGGACACAGCAATAGCATCATGATTGGCCAGCGCAGGAAGGCTGCCTAATACATGACGCTATTGCAATTGTGATGGGTGACTGGTCAGCTCCTTAAACATGCCGCCCTATGCAGCGACAGCCAATCGTAACGCAGGAGCTTCCACCAATGATCGCTGAAGGGGGCGGTTTCCCGGAGGCTGTGTCACGCCCCAGGGAGTTCACTAGGTGGCGAAAAAACCTTACCGTAACTTATTTAGACGCCGCTACCATCGGGTTGAAATCAACCTGTTTTAGAGCACTGCTCTGAAACTGGTGCCAAAAGTTATGGGTGGCAACAAGCTAGTTTACACGCCGCTACCTCGGGTTGATTTGACGGTGCAAGATACATTTGTCTCCGTAACCCCGTTGTTTTCAACCTTCTGTAGCGGCGTGTAAAGGGACCATTTGAGATGAAACCTACAGAGGAGACAAGTGGTGAAAAATGCAGAATACAAGACATAAAATGAAAAGAAAATAGTGTTATTCCTTATGTATACACATACCAATGGCAACTTATTCTGAAAAATTGCTTGAAATAGCAGGTACATTTAACTTTCTTCTGTAGGTCAGTACATACTATATGCATTTTTGATTCTTTTCATCCAATGTTTTAGGGGAGCCAAAAAACAAACAAAAAGGAACCCTCCCTGGGGATGAGTGAGTATTATCGCAAGTATTCGGTACTCGACGAGTAATGCGGTACTCGAGGTACTCACTACTTGCCTCGCGATATTTGGATCTCCGCCCAGCATTAGCCAATCACTGTAATGCCACAGCCTTCTTAGTTGTGGTATTACTATGATTGGCAGGCCGATCAGCATCATACATGAGTCGTAGCCTATGACTCATAGGCTCTATATAAGCCCTGCTACCGCCATTTTCTGCACATTGCATGTAGAACACAGCTAGTGTAGGGAGAGTGTGAGCAGCTGCTAGGGAGAATTGTGCTTGTGCAATTTGTACAGAAATCCTCTGTAAAACCCAATACTCTTTGAGAGCTACCAGTATTGTAGTACTAGGTGACTGTAGTGCAGAGAGACAGGCAGGAGCGTTACAGTACCACATAGTACAGTCTGCAATATTTCAGTTCTTCTCAGAGCTGAAAGTACATGGTCAGGGAGTAGCGACAGTTTTCCCAGCTATTTTTGGGGTCATATTTACCCCTGCATGCCAATTATTTTGTGCTATTGCAGTGCTGTATTCACACCAAATAGCACACACGATACTCCATAAGTGACACGCAGCCAGTACTGCTATCTTGTGTGCTAACTGGCGCGCTAAATGATATCGCTTTAAACCTTGGCCATTTTTTGTGCCATTACGGTGCTGTGTTCACACCAAATATCATGCACGGTACTGCACAAGTGACACGTAACCAGCATCGCTGTCTTGTGTGGTGACTGGCGCGCATAATATATTGCATTAAACCTCAGGGTAATTTCTTGGTGCTGTTGCGGTGCTGTGTTCACACCGAATAGCATGCACGGTCCTGACAACTGACATGCAGCCAGCACTACTGTCTTGTGTGGTGACTGGCATGCTTAATATTACCCTTAAACCACAGGGCAATTTTTAGTGCTGTGTGTAAAACCTTCCACAAAGCACTAACTGCTCCTTGTTCCCCAATATCTGCATCTGAACATTTGCAGCTATGTCATAAAACCCCCAATTTCCTAGAAAGGCTGTTGTGAAGGGACAGGGAGATGGACGTGGGCATGGGGTTGTCAGTGTTGCTCGACAAGGCACAGAGTCTGGGAGATAGAGGAAGGTTGATGCATCTTTGTTCCTGGTGAAATTTCCCGGTCTGGAATGTAAACAGGTCTGGAAGCCACAAGAGGAAGAGCAGATACTGTCTTGGATGGCTAATAAGGCCTCCACGAAGTTTTCTAGCAGCACCACACAGTCTCCTGTACACACAGAGAATGCTGGGTCATCCTATTCTCAATCTGTTCCTAGTTCATCACCCCGTCAGGAGTCACAGGAAACATTTGACCCCAACCTTGGCCACTCCGAGGATCTGTTTGGTCCATATCCTTTTGTTGCCTCTGGCATCAACGCGCAACATTGAAAAGGACCGTGAGGAGGTATCGTCTGTTCATGGCCAAATATTTGAAAACCCACGGCCAGAAGAAAGCCTCTTTTATCCACGTGATATACTGCGTGAAGAGGTGAAGGCTGATGGTGATGACACACAGTTGCCATCTGGCAGCCGACAATATCAACACGGAAGGAGAATGACGTGGACGAGGAGGTGGTTGATGAGACCACCGATGTGACCTGGACCGCTGGCACACATAGCCAGCACAGCAGCACAGAGGAAGAAGGTGGATATGTAGCACCAACAAATGCACCAAGGTCTACTGGTTTGAGCAGAGTGCGAAGTGTGTCAACTGGTGCCAAGAGCAATCCCTCTGTGCCCCAAGACAAGGTGTTCAGCCACTGTCTGAAAATTTTTTTCCAAACAAAATGTTGTCATCTGTAGCATGTGCCATACGAAGCTGAGCAGAGGCCAGGGCAAGGCAACCAAAGCACCACCAGTATGCGGAATCACATGGCAGCCAAACACCCTAGCCAGTGGGCGGAACAACAGTGTACCAAATCGTTTTTTGCGAGTCAAAGCACTGCCATGTTGCCTGTAATCCGTCCTTCACAATCTGCTAGGCAGGAAGCAGGTGGTCATAGCTCTTGCTCACACGCTGTGGTTGCACAGAGGCAGGAAACAACAAGCTCATCCACTTGTTTGTCCCAGCCAGACTTCCAGTTGTCTGTGCCCCAGATATATGAAAGGAGGCGTAAATACCAAGGCACGCACCCACAAGGACAAATACTGAACGCACACATTGCCAAGTTGCTAGGCGTGGAGATGTTGCCGTTTAGGCTTGTGGGGACAGTCTTATGGCCACTTTACACGCGGCTACATTTCTAGCTTATCTACAAGTAACTTACTGGCTGCAGTGAAATCATGGAGACATTAGTCCATTTGTACACAGCAACAAGATAGAACCATGTCTCCATGATTTCACTGAATGTAGCGCGGTGTAAAGTGGCCATAACTGTGATCCACATTTTCAACAGCAACCTATACTAGTTGGCCTCCTTTCTAGACCCACGGCACAAGGACACATTTGCTTCGCTACTGTTGCAGTCACCAAGGGGTTTCACAATAGAATCCTTCAAGAGGGCTATTGTTGATCATTTGATGGCAACATCACCTTCAGACACCGCTGCAAACAGAGGTACCAGCTCTGTGCAACAGCATGCATTAATGGAGAGAGACACGGCCAGCAGGTCCAAAAGAGGTGGTGGTAAAATGTCCACAAACTGGGCCATCTTCAATAAGCCAGCTCATCAGCAAGGGCTAGCTGTACTGGCAACAATGTCAAGGAGGGAGAAGTTGCACAAGATGGTCAACGACTATCTAAGTGGCCATACCTGTGTCCTTTCTGACGCTTCTGTTCCGTATAATTACTGAGTATCCAAGCTGAATAGTTGGCCAGACCTCTCCTTATATACCTTGGAGGTACTGGCCTCCCAAAGCTGCTAGTGTGATGTCAGAGCGTGTTTTCAGTGTCGCTGAGGCAATCCTCACAGATACATGCACACTGCTGACTACAGAGAATGCAGACAGGCTGACTCTGATAATATTTAACAAGGACTGGATTTCGCAAGAGTATTTAAGCCCTCCTTATGTAAGCATCCCAACCTAAAGTCACTCAAAATGTTATTTTAGACAACTAGTGATCACATCCATCCCTTCCTATACAAACCTCTTTTCTTCTTTCTTACACGTGTTTTAAACTCCTGCTCTGCAACATGTACCTCATGTTCAATAAGCTAAAAATTATGTTCCGTTAATTAATATTTCCCATCGAAGGCACTTGTGATGAGACCCTCCTTCCTTCATCAACCATAATACAGCCCCTTGGGTTAATTTTTGGAGACACTATGGCCGTTCCTGCACATTGGGCACTGCAACTACTGTGCTAGTAGTCCCGTCATCATAAATGTTTGGCCCTTAAGGCCTGCTTCCTTCACCAACCATGGTACAGCCCCTTGAGCTACTTTTTGGAGACACTATGATTATGCCTGGACATTGGCACTGCAACTACTGTGCACTAGTACAGTACTAAGTACTACTAAGTCCTAGGCTAGCTTCATAATTGCTTGGCCCTTGAGGCCTGCTTCCTTCATCAACTATGGTACAGCCCCTTGAGCTACTTTTTGGAGACACTATGGCTAATGCCTGGACATTGGGCACTGCAACTGGTGTTGCTAGTATTCTTGGCATCATAATTGTTTGGCCTTTGAGGCCTGCTTCCTTCATCAACCATGATACAGCCCCTTGGGCTAATTTTTGGAGACACTATGGCTATGCCTGCACATTGGGCACTGCAAAAACAATGCTAGTAGTCCTACTAGTACTAGCTTTATAATTGTTTGGCCCTTGAGACCTGGTTCCTTCATCAACTATGGTACAGCCCCTTGAGCTACTTTTTGGAGACACTATGGCTATGCCTGGACATTGGGCACTGCAATTACTGTGCTAGAAGTCCTAGACCAGCTTCATAATTGTTTTGGCCCTTGAGGGCTGCTTCATTCATCAACCATAATACAGCCCCTTGGGCTAGTTTTTGGAGACACTATGGCTATGCCTGGACATTGGCCACTGCAACTACCGTGCTAGTAGTCCTGGCATTGTAATTGTTTGGCTCTTGAGGCCTGCTTCCTTCATCAACCATGTAAGAGCCCCTTGGGCTAATTTTTGGAGACACTATGGCTATGCCTGCACACTGGGCACTGAAAAAACTATGCTAGCAGTCCTGGCATCATAATTGTTTGGCCCTTGAGGCCTACTTCCTTCATCATTCATAATACAGCCCCTTGGGCTAATTTTTGGAGACACTATGGCTATGCCTGGACATTGGCCACTGCAACTACTGTGCCAGTAGTCCTATGCTAGCTTCATATTTGTTTGGCCCTTGAAGCTTGCTTCCTTCACCAACCATAATACTGCCCCTTGGGTTAATTTTTGGAGACACTATGACTACGCCTGGACATTGGCCTTCAATTACTGTGCTAGTAGTCCTAGGCTAGCTTCATAATTGTTGGGCCCTTGAGGCCTGCTTCCTTCATGAACCATAATATAGCCCCTTGGGCTAATTTGTGAAAACACTGCGTCTATGCCTGCACATTGGGCACTGCAAAAACTATGCTAGTAGTCCTAGTAGTCCTAGCTTCCTTATTGTTTGGCCCTTGAGGCCTGCTTCCTTCATCAACCATGATAGAACTTCTTGGGCTAATTTTTGAAGACACTATGCCTGTACATTATGCAGTGGCAGTGAAAAAACAATGCCAGTAGTCCAAGCGTTATAGTTGTGAAGCCCTTGTGATCATGATGATTGGTGGCTTCTTCCTGCATTAACCATCACAAAGCCCCTAGGGCAGATCGCTCTCTTTACACTACTTACACACTGAGCTGTGAGAAGATCTCTTCCATCATAACTCGCTCTTACGGCAATCATGCACCCATGCACCGAATACCCGAGTATTACGATCTACTCGGCACGAGTATAGCGAGTCTGAGTACTTGACTACATGCTCATCCCTAGTCCTTCCATTTCTTTTAAAAGCATTCACTTTACATGATAAATAATGTCATCTCTTAAAGGGACTCTGTCAGCACAAAGTGACTGTCTAAATCAAGTACAGGTAATGAAAATATTATGAATAGGGATGAGCGAACCCAAACTGTACAGTTTGGGGTTCATACCGGAAGCCAGGTGTCCGGGGCTCAGACTCGAACATGGAGTACAATGAAAAGTATTTTTCATAGTCTTGTTGTTCAGGCACTGTTAATGTACTAATACATTTTGTTGAAAGGCTGCAGCGCAGCCAATCTACAAGCTTCATTGCATGAAGAAGTTGACTTGGGCTCCCACCTATTTTTGATAACCAGCAGAGGTAAAACAGACAGCTGTGGGCTGCAACTCCCAGCTGTCTGCCTTACCTTAGCTGTTTATCGAAAATAGAGGGGATCTCATGCCATTTTTTTAAAAATTAGTTAAATAAATAATTTTAAAAAAGTGGCATTATCACCACACTATTTTTGATAACCAGTCAAGGTAAAGCAGAGAGCTGAGGGCTAATATTAAACGACTGGGAAGGTCCATGGTTAATTAGCCCTTCTTGGCTTAATTATATCAGCCTGCAGCTGCCCAGAATTGGCAGATTATATTAGACTAGATGGCAGCCCGATTCTAAAGAATCGGGTAGTCTAGAATCCATATATAGTTTATTTACGAATAGTTAGGGTAGTGCGGTGAAATTAATTGTGTGTATACAGGCGGCTCTGTGGGTAGCAGAGTATATGGTGGCTCAATGGCTAGCACTGTGCGCGGTGGCTCAGTGGTTAGCAGTGAGTGCGGTGGCTCAGTGGTTAGCAGTGAGTGCGGTGAGATTGGTCAGCGCAGCGGCGTGGGCAGAGTGGTGAGCGCAGCGGCGTGGGCAGTGTGGTCAGCGCAGCGGCGTGGGCAGAGTGGTCAGCGCAGCGGCGTGGGCAGAGTGGTCAGCGCAGCGGCGTGGGCAGAGTGGTCAGCGCAGCGCCGTGGGCAGAGTGGCACATACATACAACACACACACACGCACACACAACACACACACACACACATAGCGCTATACTTACCACCGACCCTGCGTCTTCTCCGGCGCCTGGATCCTGAGTCAACATGTGGCCACCCCCGGACGGCTGGAGGGGGCAGGGGACGGCTGGAGGGGGCAGGGGACGGCTGGAGGGGGCAGGGGACGGCTGGAGGGGGCAGGGGATGGCTGGAGGGGGCAGGGGACGGCTGGAGAGGGCAGAGGACGGCTGGAGAGGGCAGAGGACGGCTGGAGGGGGCACAGGCTGGAGGGGGCACAGGCTGGAGGGGGCACAGGCTGGAGGGGGCACAGGCTGGAAGGGGCACAGGCTGGAAGGGGCACAGGCTGGAGGGGGCACAGGGCACAGGCTGGAGGGGGCACAGGGCACAGGCTGGAGGGGGCACAGGCTGGAGGGGGCACAGGCTGGAGGGGGCACAGGCTGGAGGGGGCACAGGACACAGGCTGGAGGGGGCACAGGCTGGAGGGGGCACAGGACACAGGCTGGAGGGGGCACAGGGCACAGGCTGGAGGGGGCACAGGCTGGATGGGGCACAGGCTGGAGGGGGCACAGGCTGGAGGGGGCACAGGCTGGAGGGGGCACAGGCTGGAGGGGGCACAGGCTGGAGGGGGCACAGGACACAGGCTGGAGGGGGCACAGGCTGGAGGGGGCACAGGACACAGGCTGGAGGGGGCACAGGGCACAGGCTGGAGGGGGCACAGGGCACAAGCTGGAGGGAGCACAGGCTGGAGGAGGCACAGGCTGGAGGGGGCACAGGCTGGAGGGGGCACAGGCTGGAGGGGGCACAGGCTGGAGGGGGCACAGGCTGGAAGGGGCACAGGCTGGAAGGGGCACAGGCTGGAGGGGGCACAGGCTGGAAGGGGCACAGGCTGGAGGGGGCAGAGGCTGGAGGGGGCAGAGGCTGGAGGGGGCAGAGGCTAAAGGGAGGACAGGCTGGAGGGGGCACAGGCTGAAGGGGGCACAGGCTGAAGGGGGCACAGGCTGAAGGGAGCACAGGCTGAAGGGGGCAGAGGGCACAGGCTGGAGGGAGCACAGGCTGGAGGGGGCACAGGCTGGAGGGGGCACAGGCTGGAGGGGGCACAGGCTGGAGGGGGCACAGGCTGGAGGGGGCACAGGACACAGGCTGGAGGGGGCACAGGCTGGAGGGGGCACAGGACACAGGCTGGAGGGGGCACAGGGCACAGGCTGGAGGGGGCACAGGGCACAGGCTGGAGGGGGCACAGGCTGGAGGAGGCACAGGCTGGAGGGGGCACAGGCTGGAGGGGGCACTGGCTGGAGGGGGCACAGGCTGGAAGGGGCACAGGCTGGAGGGGGCACAGGCTGGAAGGGGCACAGGCTGGAGGGGGCACAGGCTGGAAGGGGCACAGGCTGGAGGGGGCAGAGGCAGGCGGGGGCACAGGCAGGAGGGGGCACAGGCTGGAGGGGGCAGAGGCTGGAGGGGGCAGAGGCTGGAGGGGGCAGAGGCTAAAGGGAGGACAGGCTGGAGGGGGCACAGGCTGGAGGGGGCACAGGCTGAAGGGGGCACAGGCTGAAGGGGGCACAGGCTGAAGGGGGCACAGGGCACAGGCTGGAGGGAGCACAGCCTGGAGGGGGCACAGGCTGGAGGGGGCACAGGCTGGAGGGGGCACAGGCTGGAGGGGGCACAGGCTGGAAGGGGCTCAGGACACAGGCTGGAGGGGGCACAGGCTGGAGGGGGCACAGGCTGGAGGGGGCACAGGCTGGAGGGGGCACAGGCTGGAAGGGGCACAGGCTGGAGGGGGCACAGGCTGGAGGGGGCACAGGCTGGAAGGGGCACAGGCTGGAAGGGGCACAGGCTGGAAGGGGCACAGGCTGGAGGGGGCACAGGCTGGAGGGAGCACAGGCTGCAGCGGAGCCGGCGGGCACAGGCTGAGGCGGAGGCTGGAGGGGGCACAGGCTGGAAGGAGCACAGGCTGCAGCGGAGCCGGCGGGCACAGGCTGAGGCGGAGGCTGGAGGGGGCACAGGCTGGAGGGAGCACAGGCTGCAGCGGAGCCGGCGGGCACAGGCTGAGGCGGAGGCTGGAGGGGGCACAGGCTGGAGGGAGCACAGGCTGCAGCGGAGACGGCGGGCACAGGCTGAGGCGGAGGCTGGAGGGCAGACTCACCGCGCGTCGGGTGTAGGAGGAGAGGAGAGGAGGGGCGGGCAGAGCTGCAGGACAGAAAGTCCCACCCTCCCTCCTCTCCAGGCGCACGGGTACCCCAGAGGTTGTGTGGCCCCCCGAGGTGGCGGGGGAGCGTTGCCGGCGGAGGCCGCACACCGGAGTGTGGGCCGGTTCCCTCATGTTGATGGGCGCACACCAGGCTGTGTGCGGACCCAGTGGCGGCATGGCGGTCCCTGATGGAGAGTGGGCGGTGAGCTGCAGGGCTGTGGGCCGGATGTGGGTGGGCGCAGACGGGGCTCTGTGCAAGGCCGGTGGCTGGGGCTCTGTGGGTCTGGTGCTTCCGGTTCCGGTGTTTGACACAGGAGGGAGGCCATCACGGAAGTTGAGCGGATTTTGGGCGGAAGTGGCCTTCGGGTTTTATGTATAAGATGCGCCAATTCTGGTGCTTTACCCGGCTTGATTGCGTGATTGATTGAAGAATAATTGGCAAATTTCAGTGCTGCAGATTTTTAGCAATTTATTATAAAAAATAATCTGGCATCAGGATTTTGAAACCTAATCTCAGAACAACATGATGTAGAGCTAGAGACCCTGATTACAGCGATGTTTCACCTATCAAGCTGTTTTCTGTATATTTTTACAAATATTCATTTTATGAGCAGAAGCACTAAAGGATGTGTAAATCTGCTGCAATGTATTACTTTATATTCTCTTAATAAACCTTTCCCCAACATTAATTGGCAGCTTTCTGGCTATGCATAGTGTACACAGAAAGCTGCCAATCAGTGGTGGGGTTATACAATTCTCAGCATGCAGAGCACTGCTAGATCTGCAGCAGATAAAACAGTAATGTTATCAAAACTGAAGCTAGAAGCCAAGTAAGTGATATGTCACTGGAATCTGGAATTATGCCTCTACATCATGTTGCTCTTAGATGAGGTAGCAAAAATCTGGTGGCAGATTACTTTAAAATACAGAACTATGGCAGATGTCAAAGGGTTGTTTTCATGTTTTATCATCAGGAGCACACTACTCTCAACCTCCGGCTTCATGCTTTCCAGAGGCAGTTGACAGTTCAGAGCCAGGGCATGGTCATGCTTGCCAGTTATAATTGTGTGCTCCCCAGGCTGCTATATATTCCAGTATTGTCTTTGCAGCATGGCAGAGACTCAGTGATCTGGCTAGTTTCTAAAGAACGGATTCCTCAAACTGTACCTCGGGAGCCTCTTGTGGCTCACGGACCTGATAGGTTTGTGAAGCGGTCGACAGCAGGGGCTGGCTGGCGACTCTTACTCCGGGTGGCAGTTTTGTTCTGCCAGCCCTTAGGTCAGCACCGGGGGAGGGGTGGGGGGGTGTGCTGTCAGACTTTTCTGGTGGACGGGGGGCGGTGGGACGGTGTTGTCAGACTTTTCTTGTGGACGAGGGGTGGGGGTGGTGCTATCAGACTTTTCTGGTGGACAGGGGGAAGGTGGCTTGCTGTACATTCACAGCGCCAGCCAATAAGCCATTTCTGTGGGGGAAGGCAGCCCTAGATGAGGGCTATACCACCAGCCCAGGGGGCTCTTGCCCCCCTGCCACCTGGGCCAGTCCGCCGACAGGGTATGGGGTACTTGGGTACCGGGGCTGATAGCGGCTTTGATGGGGGAATAACGGCTGGTCGACCCCCGGTCCCGTGCCCTGGACCCTCAATGGCGGGGAACGGTGGGGGATAAGAGGATTATTAACGTGACGCCACCTATGGTACCTGGTAACGGGTATACCAGTGCTGCAGCCGGCCGCTGAGGTGATGGTGGGTGCAGCAGAGTGTGGAACAGCTCCACACAGGTGAAGCTTTACTTCAGGGCTGCGGGGATGGATGAGGGGAGTAGTAATTAAGTCTTTGCTGACACAGCGGTGAATTGCGGTGGTTAGACAGGCACACAGTCACACAGGAATTGTTGTTTCGGTACCTTTTACTGGTGACAGGGTAACAGGTACAGTCCAGAGTAATAACCAGGTCCCCGGTGCAACTTGGGACTTCCACCTTAGAAAGTTATGAGGTCTCCTCTGTCTTTGTGCTCTGTGATTGGGATGAGTCCTGCCTGAGCCTGAACCCACCGCATCTTCTCCCTCTCTGGGCTTTGTTCTAAAATGGCAATGAGGTCCTTCCGTGGGGTCCCTATTTCTCCTATGGCTCTGTTCCTATACTTGTTCAGTTTAGTGTCTCTTACTGCTCTCCTCAGGGCTGAACTCCTCCTGAGTCTTCTGGGCTTTTGCTGCAGCTCTGAATGCTGGCACCGTCGGACTCCTGTGTCCGGGGTTACTAAAGGGCTTTAGCAACAGGTTCCCTTTCTTAGTTCCCTGCTTTCTCCACTTGCCTCTGACCCTTTCCCTAGAGTGCGCACAGTGGTCAGTGGTCTCTGCTCCTGGATCTCTCCCAGTGACCTGCTCCTCCGACTCCTCTCTCTTCTCTCTCCTCACAGGAACTAACCTCAGACTCACTCTGGGACTGACTAACTCCTCCCCTCAGGCCTGGATGTTCTTAAAGGGGAACTGGCTTAAAGCAGCCAGTAGGGCTCCCCCTTCAGGTCTGGGGTGGAAGGTGGTGTGTGCTGTGTTAACCAAGGTGTAATTTCCTTTTTGCACCGGTGGATCCTGTGGCAATCCCCTGCGGGGGTGCCACATGTGACTCAAGAATGTCTTCCAGCTTGTCACATTAGCATTAGGTTTACCAAACAGCTATGAAGAGCCAGTTTCCAAATGGGCTGTAGATGCGTAGGACAAAGTGCCGTTGTATCCGTGCTGCCATCAAAAGGATCACCAGAGACGAGATAGAATCTGGGCTTACTTGTGTCTTTATTCTACTGATGCATTTCTTAACCTTCACCTGGCTCCTTCCTTCCGTCCCTGAGGAAGGAGCCAGGTGAAGGTTTCGAAACGCGTCGGAAGAATAAAGACACAATTCAGCCCAGATTCTATCTTGCTCTGGTGATCCTTTTGACGGCAGCGCAGACACAACGACACTTTGTCCTACAGATCTACTGGTTCTTCACTGCAGTTATCCGTGGAGGTGCGGTTCTTGCTGCAGCTGTCTTTTTCAGGCGACTACATCGATTTCTGGCTATCATACTGGTTGTGGGTGACACAACTAGACCAGGTGAGCAGTTTTACTCACACATTCATTCACCTCTTTATCTGTAGATAAGACCCTATTGCACATTTTCTCACTTTCACAGTTTCCAAATGGTGACTTTTCTGAGTAGCCCCACACAGAAGACCAGATCTGGATGCGGGTAAGGTAGGAGTCCCTGAATCTTGGTACACAGCCTCAGTGTGATTTCTGTGCAAAAGCTTTGTCTGTCATTATACTGATAATGGTGGCTTTGAGTGTCACTAATGTGAGGGGCGCAAGAGCTGGGTGTGGCTCACGAGCTTCTCTTAGATCTTATTGTGGCCATCAGGATAAAAAAAATGGGAACCTCTGGTCTAACCAATAAATATGTTTAAAATTTACAGTGCACAGCTTGTTGGCTAGGTTATAAATCATCCTGAAGCCAAAGAATATGAGTCTGCACACATTGGAAGCAGCAGTGTGAACTGCGACCAATCCCCACCAAAAACATGAAAAAACCAATGCAAAAACCGTATAAATGTCACACAAGAAGGCGCTCTGCTGTAAAAAATGTAAATGGCAAGTGCCGTGACAAAAACAGGGCCTTTTGGTTTATACGTTTTTGCAAAAAAACGTACAGTAAGCTGCCTCACCAACTCCACGGTAAGCCCTGGTAGAGACAGTCCTAACTCTGTCCCTAGATGCTACGTTAAAAACCTGCCAGTGTGTACATACCTCTGGGCAGGGTGCGGGAGAGCAAAGGAAAAATCTCACCTTGTATGGGTGTGTGGCAGGCAGCTCTGTGTGCAGACTTCATAGAGGAGGGGCAGGTGCCTCCAATTTCTGCTGTTACCAGCAGGGGTGAACATGAAGCCAAAGAATATGAGTCTGCACACATTGGAAGCAGCAGTGTGAACTGCGACCAATCCCCACCAAAAACATGAAAAAACCAATGCAAAAACCGTATAAATGTCACACAAGAAGGCGCTCTGCTGTAAAAAAGAAAATGGAGGCACCTGCCCCTCCCCTATGAAGTCTGCACACAGAGCTGCCTGCCACACACCCTTACAAGGTGAGATTTTTCCTTTGCTCTCCCGCACCCTGCCCAGAGGTATGTACACACTGGCAGGTTTTTAACGTAGCATCTAGGGACAGAGTTAGGACTGTCTCTACCAGGGCTTACCGTGGAGTTGGTGAGGCAGCTTACTGTACGTTTTTTTGCAAAAACGTATAAACCAAAAGGCCCTGTTTTGGTCACGGCACTTGCCAGTTACATTTTTTACAGCAGAGCGCCTTTTTGTGTGACATTTATACGGTTTTTGCATTGGTTTTTCCATATAAATCATCCTGCAGTCTGAGAGTGCTGGTTACTTATGTAAATTACAGAGGTGCTCAAAGGTTTACATACCCTGGCAAATTTTTTGCTATCTTGGCTTTTTTCAGAGAATATGAATGATAATACATTTTTTCCACTCATGGTTAGAGGTTGGGTGAAGCCATTTATTGTCAAACTACTGTGTTTTCTTTTTTTAAATCATAATGACAACCATAAACATCCAAATGACCTTGATCAAAAGTTCAAATACCCCAGTTCTTAATACTGTGTCTTGCCCCCTCGAACATCAATGACAGCTTGAAGTCTTTTGTGGTAGTTGTGGATGAGACTCTTAATTTTCTGAGATTGTAAAGCTACCCATTATTCTTGGCAAAAAGTCTCCAGTTCCTGGAAATTCCTGGGCTTTCTTGCATGAACTGCATGCTTGAGTTCACCCCAGAGTGGCTCAATGATATTGAGGTCAGGAGACTGAGATAGCCACTCCAGAACCTTCACTTTGTTCTGCTGTAACCAATGACCGGTTGACTTGGTCTTGTGTTTTGGATCATTGTCATGTTGGAACGTCCAAGTGCATCCCATGTGCAGCTTCCGGGCTGCTGAGTGTAAGTTTGCTTCCAGTATTTGCTGATAATGTACTGCATTCATCTTTCCTTCAACTTTGACCAAGTTTCCTTGGCCTTTTTAGCTCACACATCCCCACATCATCAGCGATCCACCTCCAAGCTTTACAGTAGGAATGGTGTTAATTTCATCATAGGCTTTGTTGACACCTCTCCAAATGTAATGTTTATGATTATGGCCAAAAAGTTTGATTTTGATCTCATCATTCTAAATTACCTTGTTCCAGAAGTTTGGAGGCTTGTCTCTGTGCTGTTTGGTGTATTGTAGGTGAGATACTTTGTGGCATTTGCGCAGTAATGGCTTTCTTCTGGCGACTCGACTATGCAGCCCATTTTTCTTCAAGTGCCTCCTTATTGTGCATCTTGAAACAGCCACACCTCTACTGTTCAGTGAGTCCTGTATTTCAGCTGATGTTATTTGTGGGTTTATCCTTGCATTCTGAACAATTTTCCTGGCAGTTATAGCCGAAATTTTTGTTGGTCTACCTGATCATGGTTTGATTTTTACATAGCCTCTGATTTTACATTTGTTAATCACAGTTTGAACACTATTGACTGGCATTATCAATTCCTTGGATGTTGTTTTGTATCCCTTTCCTGTTTTATGCAGTTCAACTATCTTTTCCCATAGATCCATTTGATGAGCCCAGGGCAAGGGGTACTCGGATACCGGGCCTGGATTTGATAGATTTAACTGGGGAATCACTGGTGGTCAGGCTACCGGATCCGTGCCCTGGCTGTCATTTGTTAGATGGGGGAAATATTTACAGGGGGATAAAGAGTATGTGACGCCACCTGTGGATCCCGGTAATTTAGATACCGGCACTGCAAGCCGTCCGCTGAGGTGATGATGGGTGCAGCTCAGTGTGGTCCAGCTCCCCACAGGTGGAGCTTTTACCTCAGGGCAGCGATGATGGAGGATGATGAGGGGGAGGAGGGGAGTAGTAGTTCTTACCCCTCCGGAGAGTTGATTATGATGCTGATGCCCTCCTTGCGCTGGCGGGAAGAAAGACAGAGACCAGTTCAACTCCAACTCCACTTTACTGGGTACCGGCAGATGTTAAGGTGAAACACGGTACAGTCTGGTTTAACGGGTGATTGAGGCTGGTTCAAGGTCCCCCTATGCAGTCTCCAGATGTTCCTTCTTAAGTCTTTTAGGGTCTAATCTGTTCTTCTCACTGTTTAACCACCTTTGCAGAGCTCTCCCGCCAGTCTCTTGGTCTCCTATGGTGGAGCACGGTTTCCTTTACCAGTACGAACGGGAGCAGTAAATAGTAAATCCTCTCACCACCGGAATCCGGGCTGATGCTCCTGTGATGTTGGACCTATTTTGGGCCTGAGGGGTGAGGTGCCTTCTTGTGGTGCTTACAGCTACCCAGTGATTATGGGCCCGCAGCTCGTCGGTCTGCGGCCAGAGATAAACTGCTGACCGCCTCAGCTTCCCGTGTTGCCGTTGTTCCCCAAACGTTACCAGCCGGCTCCAACCGGTGCTGGTCCATTTCCTACTGTTCTGGGTCCCCTCTTGGAGAGAGGTGCCCTCCTGTCAGCAGCCTGCCAGGCACGTCCTATTTGGCTGCCTTCCCAGCACTAACTGAACTAACTGTCACTCAAGTCTTCCTGTACTGACCTAGGCTCCACCCCCTTTTTGGACCTACTGAATAATCAGTCCCTCTATACTAAGGTGGCCTAGTCCTGTGTGTGGATGTGTGTGAAAACAGACTTCATAGGTTAAACCCTAAACGCACAACTTACAGAGGAACACATATATTTGTAAAGTGTAATACCTCTCTGTGGCGCCTAGCCAGAGGCGCGCCACACATTGACAATGCTTTTGCTTTCCCCATGACTCACAATCCAGAAACATCAGTGGCTGGATGAAAGATGCAAGAGTCTGTCTGGATCCCAGAAGCTCACTCAGATTGTTTGCACCCACTGACTATAAGCAAACAGGTCACAGGTGAGGAGGATGTTACCTTTATTAGCCATTCAAATCATTTTGTGTTAACTTCTGTGCATGTTATCAGGTCAAAATCACCAGCGTTTGTGAATTTTTGATCAGGGTCATTTGGATATTTTTGTGTTATCATTCATATTCTCTGAAAAAAGGCCAGGAAATCCAAAAATCTGCCAGGGTATGTAAACATATGAGCAGAGGAGCAGTTGAGAGGCCAGTCCCACCAAAATTAGCAGGTTTCATCAAATTGTTTGTAGGATCAGGATTATATGAGATATTTTCCCATAGAGACAAATATAAATGTATAGGCTGGAGATGTTTAGACTAAACAGAATATTTTTTTGACTAATATTGCTTATAAAGTTTTTAATACCATTCACCTTATGTTGACAAAAAAGAAACTCTGTTTTATTTTGAGAAAATAAACAGTAAGTAAAAAGTAAATCTATGTCAGATATTGGCAGTCCTCAGGCAACTGGACAAAGTCAGAGAACAGGTCACTGTTGTATATCCCGGGTAGGGCAGCAGTAACATTTCTATTTCTCAAGACTGTCATCTGTCTCACCGAATTGTTGGAGGTGATTTCTACATAGACCGAATATATAAAAATAGCATTACAATGCAATTTATTAACAATAATCAATATTTATAGCATACTAATAATCAATAATTAATGGTGAATGTTGTATGTAGTTCTACAAGGCTGAGCGACAGACTTTTGTATAAATGACAGTCGAGTAGACCGACACTCATAATAAACATCCTGTGAATATTCATGTAATAGCAACATACTTGTATTTGAATAGGAAAATAACACCTGACTGGAAGTTGGAGAAACCCTGAAACAGGAAAAAAATCATTCAAGGTTTATAGGTATTAACCAGTGCTAGACTGATACATTTTCCATAGTTTCTTACCAGAAATATTTTTGGGATTTATTGTATATTTACAGCTCTAGAAAAAACTTACCATGGAATCCTACTATACAATCGTCTTATCGTGTCTGTCTCTCTGTAATAGAAATCCTCCGTCGCTGATTGGTCGCGCCCAGCCGGCCACGACCAATCAGCGACAGGCGCAGTCCTGCCACGAATTGGCATGGGATTTGAACCATGCACGCCACCGCTACCGTGTCGGGAGATCAGCGGAACACTTGGCGACGCTCCAGCGATCACTACAACAATACGACCTGGTAGGGACTCCCGATGGTAGCCACGGGTTATCTCCTGCCGCACGGAGGTCACAGTGACGCAGTCGGGAGATGACCGGTGTTAGCTGGTCATCTCCCGGCTGCTCGCAGCGGAAGTACCCTGACCGCCATATTGGAGCACTCAAGTTATGGGTATTCCTATATGGCGGCCGGGATTCAAATCCCTCGCCAAGCCACGCGGGACAACAACCAACAACCTCATACTACGCCCTAGAGTGACAGGGTCCCAACGACCACCATATCGTTCCTGCATCGCTGATGACATCTGACTGTTTGACATCTCACCAGCGACTACGTAGTGCCGCTCCAGCGATCCCTACCAGGTCGTATCATTGTCGGGATCGCTGGAGCTTCGCCAACTGTGACGGTACCTTACTGAACGCTCATTGAATTATTCTTAAAGAGGACCTGTCACCAAACCAGGCATGGTGATCTAATTACAGCACTGGATGCAGCATGTCTGCAGCATGCAGACAAGAAGTCCATAAGCACTTGAGCAGCCCTGTACCCTGAGATAATACAGTTAGAAAACTCAAATGCTACAGCCACTAAGGAGGTGGCTAGGGGCTGCAGCCAAGGGCAGATTCACACCCCCTGCCTGTGTAATCTGCCCACCGCTGCCAATCATTCTCTCCCTGTCTGCAGCATTTAAACTGAGGTTTTTTTTCTCTGGGAGAGAGAAAAAAAAGCTCTGTTTAAATGCTGCAGACAGGGAGAGAATGATTGGCAGCGGTGGGCAGATTACACAGGCAGGGGGTGTGAATCTGCCCTTGGCTGCAGCCCCTAGCCACCTCCTTAGTGGCTGTAGCATTTGAGTTTTCTAACTGTATTATCTCAGGGTACAGGGCTGCTCAAGTGCTGGGGGACCCCTTGTCTGCATGCTGCAGACATGCTGTATCCAGTGCTGTAATTAGATCACCATGTCTGCTTTGGTGACAGGTCCTCTTTAAATCTTCATAAATAAACTACATACATATTCTAGAACACCCGATGCATTAGAATCGGGCCACCATCTAGTATTCAAATAATTTTGACCTCTTTTTTACTCGATACATGGAGCTTCATTTTAACGTTTTTTTACTTTTTTTTTTTTCGCTGATATCTGAGGAAAATGTAAAGTGAAATATGAAATGTGTTTGTTTTTTACCTTTTTTAATGATTGTTTTTACCACCACAAAAGACCACTAAAAACAGGATTATAAAGGAAGTCCGACTGCCGACTTCATTCATAAAACGTCATATCTTGAATTAAGCTCTTCTTAAAAACATTAGGGTACCGGCCGGGACCATGTGTGGTCCAGAACTTTTTTAAGAACCTACATAAAGATATGAAGTTTTATGAATAAAGTCGGCAATTGGACGTCCTTTCTAATTCTACAAATATTGGTGGATGTCAGCCATGTCAGTCCGGCGGTGAAAGGGTTCATAAAACAGGTGGGAAGTAGCTTTCCAATTTCCCTTCCCTACTTTCTTGACCAAAACATTTCAAATTGTGTCTCCCTTTTCATAGAAATGTTTTTTTATATATTGAACGTAATTTATTTCAACAGAGGTGGAGAGAAAATAGCAAATTCTAATGGCAATATTTTTTTTAATTTTTTTTTAAAACTGTGCCTCTCATAAGGAGCTAAAACATCTTTTGCGAGTCATAATCGCTTACTTACTGTTTATCAAAAATTTATTAAAGGGGAATTAAAAGTATATTTATCATTGTATACAGACTGACTCATTTCTAGCGTACACAATTGCCCTTCGTCATAGTCTAACAGGTTCAACCATTTAAAACCAAAACTATACAATTATTTCTGAGAATATTTTAACACTTTCATGTGTTAGTCGCGTACTGCGCACTGGGTGACTCCAGTGGTTGCTGGGTCAGGCAGGGAAGAAGCTACTCCACAAGTCTTGAAATTTCTGAAGACTTTTGGGACAACCTCTGCATGTACCACTTCATCCACTGCTTCTGCCCCTTCCACCTCCTCTAGTGCCTCAAACTGCGCCCTTGACCTCTCCCTTAATTTTCTAACAGTCCAAAGAATCCCCCCACCTCTGTACTGTGCTGCCAGTGCTCACGGCCATCAGACAGTGTTGAAATTAAAATGCTGTGGAGATGACAATCACACAGCTATGCAAGCCAAATTTCAGCAATCGCTGTCTTCAATTAACCTGGAGCAAGGGAAGGCTGTTGTCAAAAATGGTGCAAACCTGGAGGTGGCCCAACACTGGGGCAAACTTACACATGTGCTTGCTTGGCTCACATACTCAATATGGTTGTCTAGTAATTTCTTCTGCACTATCTTGGCTTGGATGAGCTGCACAAGGTACAGTCAACTGTGTGCATACTTCCACCTTTCTCACCCCGTGACTCAGCTACCACCAGTGCTACAGAGGTCTTTCGGACAATCTGTTCTAATCATTTTATATGCTAAGGGACAACACGGTGGAATTCCATTCTTCACATGTTGCAGAAACTATGGCAACAGCGACAAGCCCTAAAGCAGTATGTCATGGTGCGTTCAGTGACTCAAACCAAATGTGGTGCAAATGAAAAATGCAGAATAGGCTCAGATCAAGGGACTCTGAACACTTATGCACAGTTTTAAAATGGCTACTAAGATGGTTAGCGCTTACAATGCCGTCATCAGCATCACTATTCCGGTCTTCTACATGCTGAAGTCAACTTTGAAAAATCTTCGGAATGAGGTGGTTGTCCCAGATGAAGAGGAGGAGAAAGAACAGGAGTATGTGCAAAGGATACCAATATCTCTAAGGACGCAGACTCTCGTTGCAAATGCAAGTGCCATGGGAAGGTGCACTAGAGCAACAGAGGGGGGCTCATGGTACCAGACTAACTGGTAGTGAAGATGCATGAGCCAAGGAAAAAATAGAGGAGGAAGAGGATGAAGAGTTGATGGGCACAGAACAGTCAGGGGATGAGGAAGAAACTATTCCAAGGTAGGCAGGAGAGGATGTAGGAAGGAAGCTTGATTTTTACCCCACCTTCAACACAAAAAGGACATATGCCTCATCGATGAATAAGACACATGAGGACCTTCTTGCTGAATTATTTGCAGCATGATGCCCATTTTGTTAGGATTTGAATTAGCAATGAATACTGGGTTGCCTCATTGCTGGATCCGTGGTACAAGAGTAAATTTAGCCAGACACTTCCAGCCTGGGACAGGGACTCATGCATATTGAAGCATCAAAAAATGCTTGCAGACAATCTTAAGACTGGTTTTCCCCAACCTATCGAGACACATTACCAACCCAGAGATGTCAAGTCGTCAATGGAAAAACATTAGCAGAAGCACTTTAACTGTCAGAAGCAATTATTAGGAGTTGGTTGACCAATTTTCTTAACCAGTCCACTGGCAGAACTGAGTACAAGACTGACACATAGCAAACGCCTGGAGAGGATGGTGCAGGAGTACCTAGAGCTCAATATCCATGTGATTGTGGGGTTTGAGCCCTTTTGCATATTGGGCTTCAAAATTGAAGCAGTGACCTGAGCTCTCTAGTCTCACCTTGGAGGTTTTGTCATGCCCGGCAGCCAATGTTCCCTCATAATGTGCCTTCAGCACTGCCAGAAATGTCCTGCCAAATAAGCGCATCAGGCTGACCCCTGAATGTGTAGACTGCCTAACTTTCATCAAGATGAACAGGTCATGGATCTCTAAGGACATTTCCACCCCAATGACAGACTGGGAAGACTAGACAATGCTGTACTTTTCAGTGTGTTGCATTGATCTCGCTATTATAAATTTTTTATTCTGGGTCTATTGATGCCACTTTTGTGGTACCTGGCCCTAATTTTTGGAAATTTGGAAACTCTTCTTGGGGTTTCCTTCTTGTCTGTTTCCTGCATTTAGCAGGGCTCTCTGAGCAGGATGGGTCACTCATCTCCTTGTTACTAATCTATGCTTAACCTTCATAAATGAGGCAAGGAACTGTTCCAGACCTGATGCCATGAATGTAGTCTGTGCTACTCTACAATTCTTATACTTGGTCAATTGAAGGCACTTTCATGGTGTCTGGCCCTAAATTTTTAACATTTTTAGGGTCTCCATCTTGTCTGTTTCCTGAATTTAACAGGGCTGTCTAAGCATGATGCCAAAACGTGTCACTCATCCCCCTGTTAGCAATGAATGTTTAACCTTGAAATGCTAGGCCAAACCTTGTTCTAGACTTTGTGCCATGCATGCAGTCTGCACCATTGTACAGTTTTTATTCTGAGTCAATTGATGCCACTTTGATGGTGTCTGACCCTAATTTTTGGAAATGTAGTGTCTTCTTGTGGTGTCTATGTTGTTTGTTTTGTACATTTAACAGGGCTCTCTGAGCACCATGTCTACATATGTCATTTACCCACCTACCGTAATTCCTTCTTCTAGTAGTAGTCAGTGAAGCTAATACTTTTGCCACATGAGTGTGGCAGACCATAAAATGTATTGGAGCGGTTGCATGATGTATGATGCCTCCCTGCCCACTAGGCCTATACATGTCACCGACTCACCTGAATACTTCTTCCTGTAGTAGTCAGTAAAGCTTATTCCTGTGTCACCTGAGTGCAGCAGAGGATAATATTAATTGGAGCCGATACATGAAGTATGAGGGCCTCCTGCTTTGTTATACGTTGTGTGGCAATTTGCTCAATGAGCGTGTGGGAGGACACTCAAAGGGTAGTGGAATTGAGGAAAACAGACACGTTTCCATAAAATAAAGTCTAGCAGTTTATTAAGTCATGATAAACCACATACAGCACACAGTTCATTTACATCAACTTAACATTAGTGACAAGCACGGTGGCTCAAGTGGTTAGCACTGCAGCCTTTGTAGCACTGAGGTCCCGAGGTCCTGGGTTCAATTCCCACCAAGGACGCCAAGGACAACATCTGCAAGGAGTTTGTATGTTCTCCCTGTGTTTGTGTGGGTTTCCTCCGGGTACTCTGGTTTCCTCCCACATTGCAAAGACATACTGATAGGATATTTAGATTGTGAGCATCAATAGGGACAGCATTACTGATGTATGTAAAGTGCTATGGAATTAATAGTGCTATATAAATGAATAAATTAATATTATTATACCAGTCTCTTCCTATGGCGTATATGCCCGCCTGGCATTTACTTTCATAGTTCCTTAGAGTGAGTCAGTGCAGGCATCACAACCGACACACACACAGTCCTCGCAGTCCACCATGCAAAAAATTGCCTCTCTGGGATCACTGACTCCTGTTGGTTCAGAGCCCTCAGCAGGACTGAAGCTACCTGAACATCGAGACATTTCAGGCTCCCCCATGGTCTTCTCACTGCATATTTTCCAGTATCCAAGCCATTTCCATACATTCCATCCCAGGTGCCTTCTAGGTCAATGGCTGCTCCAAACACTGAGAGCAAACCCTCACAGGTTCTGCAAGTCTCTCCATACATCCACTGTATCTCTGTCAGCCCACATGTCCTTATACAAACACACATTATAAGGTATGAGCCACACCCTTAGCCAAGCAACTTGCAAACTTAACCCTTACGGCACCACAAATCCCATAGTAACCTTTTAGGGTTTCTATTGCAGAGCATAACTTGCTGAACTACAATTCCCTGCATACATATTTGTAATGCAGCAAGCCACTGCATCACACTTGCTATGGTGTAGTTGAGGTGTCAGTCTGTTTTGTTTGTGTTATTCTCCATGCTGGGTTTGGGGTGTTAGAGTCATAGGTGTTTTCAATTCCCTGTGATTAGTCTACTACTAAAATATGCTGTTTTCTCCATCCGGTGTCAATTGAACACTTGCATTTACGGTGAAGACTCTGGGTCATCCAAGCTCTATTGGATGACCAAGGCCGGCCTTGTTTATGTGTGCCTGATTTTGCATCCCCTCGCCTTCGACCTAGTTCCGATTTTTCCTTCTACCTGAATTTACCTGACTTCTCTGACTATTCCTTTTTGTACTGTTCTCACTTCCTGGAACTAAACCCAGATTGCTTGACCAATCTTTGCAGTTATCCCAGTAAGTAGTAACTTGTCATTACTGACTTTTTGTCATTACTCTACACTCCACGTGTCTGTAGTTATTATTATAGTAACTTGCATCATATTACAATTATCATAAACATTTTTATTGTTTCCCCACCTATGGATTCTTTACATACTCTGTTCTAGTTCAGTTGGTAACAGTGGAATTGACATTCAAAGTGGAGTCTATTTATACGGAATTAATCACTTGTTATGTTTTGGACAATTTAGCTACTGGAATGGTTTTGGATTTTCCATTGCTCCATATGCATAATTCACTCATTGGCTGGTATCGAAAAGTCGTTGTCAAATGGGGTCTTTATTGTCTTGAAAAAGGTCTGAAATCTTTAGAGATTTTCTCCACTAGTCAAGAGGGTCTACCGGAGTACTGAAAGAGATGTTTTTCGGAAAAAGAGGCAGAGATTTTACCTCCTCACAGTCCCTATAACTATACAATTAATCTTATTCCTAATGTCAAATTACCTAAAGCTTGCTTGTCTAACTTCTTTGGCCCTTAGCGGACTGCCACGAAAGTTTACATTAACAAAAGTTTACGAAAGGGTCAAATTCATTCTTCCTCATCTCCTATAGCCGCTGGATTCTTTTTTTGTTAAAAAAAAGAAGTTGGGAGTCTCTGTCCTTGCCTCAATCTATGAGAATTAAACAAAACAACGGTTGAAAATACTTGCTTCAATTTATATAACATATTCTGAAGCAGCTGATGGCTACCATTCTTACCCTGCAAGGGGAAAATAGCTATGTGCCTCTCCAGGGTGAGAATACCAACAAAGAAGTTAAGAGTGGTTTCTTCAGATTACAGCAATGTTCCCATATAAACAGTACAAGTAATGCACAATAAGCAGGCAGAGATGATTAAGGGCCTTGCGTCAAGGGTTGCGTTTCAGATAAAAAAGCCCTTTATCAAGCCTGATAAAGGACTTTATTGTCCAAAACGCATCGCCTGGCTCTCTGCCTTAACCTCCACTGCCTGCTTATCGTGCATTACTTGTACTGTTTACATGGGAATATTGCTGTAATCTGAATTAAGACAACTGCATTTACTATGGAAACTGGGCCTCCATTATCTTCATTAAGAATACCAACCCCCAGCTGTGGGCTTTATCTTGGCTGGTACCAAAATTGGGGGGGACCCCACACCAATTATTTTCAATTGTTTATTTATTTTTGCATGCTTGCAACCAATCACAGATGACGGCATAGATGGTTGGCAGTGAAAACTCTGACTTTAACCAATCACAGGGGTAAAGCAGTGAATATGTATGAGCTTAATGAGTAGGCCTGAAAGCAGGGTGACAATGGCACTGAAGCTTAGTAAGTATAATAGTCCAGAAAGCTAGTGTGTGTGCCAAAACAGCGGGGCTGCACTGTAAAACAGTTTGAGCTGTGTTTGGCAGCTTTTGGGCCCCTCTGAAAGTGTTTTCTATACCTTTGATTTTGCTTCCCATTGAATGCAGTGGGGTTCGGGAGGCTCGACGAACTATATGCCCAACTATTCAGCAAACTACCGGAAGTTCGGCAACCGAAACTTCAAAACGTTCATTTAACTCCAGCTAGCCCCCTTAAAATTGTTCCAGATAACGAAGAATTTCTCCCAGAAAATAATTGCAGTTACATGTTTTGTTATACACACGTTCAATTCCTTTGTGTTTGTTAGAGTGGCACAAAAAAAAAATTAAGAAAAAAAAGGCTATTGGATATAATTTCGCACAAAACTCTAAAAATAGGCCAGACAAAATTATTGGCACCCTCAACTCAATATTTGGTTTCCCACTCTTTGAAATAAATAACTGCAATCAATCACTTCCTTTAACCATCAACAAGCTCTTTACACCTCTCAGCTGGAATTTTCGACTCATATTTTGCAAACTGCTCCTGGTCTCTCATATTTGAAAGCAACTTCTCCCAACAGCTATTTTAAGATCTATCCACAGGTGATCAATGGGATTAAGATACAGAATAGTTGCTGGCCAGTTCAGAAATCTCCACAGCTTTGTTTCCATTTATTTCTGGGTGCTTATTTAAGTAAAATTTCAATGTAGCCCAAAACCTGTTAATTTTCATAGAGTTTGAACGATCATCACATACTAGAAACAAGATTGTTTACCCAAAATTTTTTAAAGGTGCCACTAACTATTTTATTAATTTTCCAATTATTCAATTTTTCAGCTTTTGTGTGAAATTATGTCCAGTGTGCCGTTTTTTTTTGTGTTATTTCATTACAAAGGAAATAAATATGTGTATAGGTACCGTCTCATGAGGCGACGGCGCTGGAGATGTTGGCGGCGACTGGCGGAAGCGTGCACGTTTTTGGCGCCCCGCCAGCGTCGCTGTCCCCCATTTACATGGGGCGACATCTCCAGTGCCATGCCGGCGATCTGACAGGCGGCTTCGCCGCCGGGGTCTCTCAAAACCCCAGCGGTGATGCAGGACAATGGGAGCCTATGGCTTCCATCGCCTGTCAGGTCGCCGGCGGCCGTTTACATGGGGCGATGTGTGCACATCACCCCAGATCGGCCACCTGGTTTCAGAGCACTGCTCTGAAACCAGGCGACCAGTAAATGGCGTCACCCTAGCATCACATTAGGCGATGCAGGGGCGATATCGGCGCCGATAGGCCATGCCCCTGCATCGCCTAATAAATCGGCGGTACTGTCGCCTCGTGTGATGGTACCTTATGACAAAACATTAATGTGAACCTATCATCCCCTTTGGTCATTTTAAACTGTGCCCACCAGTATTAACATAATGTAATTGGGGTTCTTGTAACCCCTCTATGTGCCCAGACATCTTCCTCATACCTGAGAAATCAACCTTTCTTTTCTTTTGCCCTGCATCCTATTAGGCCTGGCAGGTATCCTCTCTGGTCCTGGTGAATAAGGTGTTCGCCGCCCCTTGCCAGCAAAACCCGCCTTGCAATTTGAAAGTTCCCGCCCCTCCTGTGGACGGCCGCTGAGTGACAGGCTTTTGGTCTGGGGGTATGGTATCTTGGTATGTCTGTGGGGGGCAGCGCTCGTGGCGGGGCAAGCTGCAGCAGCTCCTGTCAGTGATCACATGGGCCTGCTATTTAAGTTAATGTAATATTCACTGTATCCCCCATCCATGACCTCTCAGCGCTGTAACGGGCACTGGGAGGTGGATGGGATGATGAGCAGGGGGAGCGGATGGAGCAGAAGAAATTATAACTCTTTAATTTGCCGGAACACATGATCAGCTGCAGCCACAGGTGGTAACGTGTGGATATTCCCTGTTTCCCATGCACATCATCCTGGGATTATGGGAAGCAGTGAATAACCTGGTATCAGATAGGTGATTACACTCACCATTCATCACTCCCCGCAGCAATGAGACATCCTCCTGTCTTCTCTTACTGGCAACTGATAGCCTGTGGGGTGTGGTGCATGACAGTGATGTCATTGCTGGGCGCTCACAGGCTGATCATCTACCAGCAAGAGAAGACAGGACATGGAGCGTTGGACCATGAGTATAATTATTTATTTTTATGTTTGCGCCAGGATGAGGGCCATATAACAGGATGGATGCTTTATACCATGCTAAGGGACATTACCTGGATGGCGGCTATATACCAGGATGAGGAAAATTATCAGGATAGGGCCTACATTCCATGATGGATGCTATATGCCAGGTTAAAAGGACATTACCAGGATGGGGACATTACAAGGATGGGGCTATATACTATGATGAATCATATATACCATGATGAAGGACTTTACCAAGATGTGGGCTGTATACTAGGATGAATGTTTTATACCAGAATGAAGGACATTTCCAGGACGGGGGCTATATTCCAGCATGAGGGACATATACAGTGGGTATGGAAAGTATTCAGACCCCTTTACATTTTTCACTCTGTTTCATTGCAGCCATTTGGTAAATGCAAAAAAGTTCATTTTTTTCTCTCATTAGTGTGCACTCTGCACCTCATCTTTACTGAAAAAAAACAGAAATGTAGACATTTTTGAAAATGTATTAAAGAAAACTGAAATATCACATGGTCATAAGTATTCAGACCCTTTGCTCAGACACTCATATTTAAGTCACATGCTGTAAATTTCCTTGTGATCCTCCTTGAGATAGTTCTACTCCTTCATTGGAGTACAGCTGTGTTTAAAGGGATCCTGTCACCTCCAGAATGCCTCCTAAGCTACCAAAACATATCCCTGCAGCATCCCATCACTAATCTCACACTTCTTTTGTCTCTTAAAATCATCCTGTGAAAGTGCATAAAAACGTTTTAATAGTTACTCATTAGGCATTATAATTAGCAAGGGCTATATACTTTAGCCCCTAGGGCGTATTGTTTTGCAGGCTCCAGGATCCACCCTCTCTCTGTCTGTGTGCTCTGCTTGTGCAGGCTTTACCCTCCCCCCTCTCTTTCACTCACAGAATGCAAATCATTAGTCCTGCCTTCAGCTCCACATCACAGCAGCACAGAGAGAGAGAGGGTGATCATTCGGGGCGTGAAAATGAGCACCTAGGGAGGGCTTAGAGTCTCACAGGGGACGCCCTGTGAGACTTATTCAGGGAAAAGAAGTCTCAGATTTGTAAGTGTATATTGTTGATTATTCCAATGTTACAGACCGCTTTTTTTTATAGAAAAGGACCACTAATGCTGATATGTTAGGGTGCCGGGACAGGTATTAATAGGGTTGGGGGTGATTTGGAGGGGTCAGGTTCCCTTTAACTAAACAAATAGGACCTGATTTGGAAAGGCATACACCTGTCAAAATAAGACCTCACAGCTCACATTGCATGTCAGATCAAATGAGAATTATGTGGTCAAAGGAACTGCCCAAGGAGGTCAGAGACCAAATTGTGACAAGGCACAGATCTGGCCAATGTTTCAAAAGAATGTCTGCAGTAATCAAGGGTACTAAGAGCACAATGGCCTCCATAACCCTTAAATGGCAAAGGTTTGGGACCACCAGAAGTCTTCCTAGACCTGGCCGTCCTGCCAAACTGAGCAATCGTGAAATAAGAACTTTGGTGAGAGAGGTAAAGAGGAACCCCGAGATCACTGTGGCTGAGCTCCAGAGATGCAGTAGGGAGATGGGAGAAATTTTCACAAAGTCAACTATCACTGCAACCCCCCAACAGTTGGGCCTTTATGGCAGAGTGACCTGACGGAAGCCTCTCTTCAGTGCAAGGCATATGAAAGCACACATAGCGTTTGCAAATAAACACATGAAGGACTCCTAGACTATGGTCTGATGAGATGAAGATAGAACTTTTTGGTGATAATTCTAAGTGTTGTATGTGGAGAAAACCAGGCACTGCTCATCATCTGCCCAATACAATCCCAAAAGTGAAACATGGTGGTGACAGCATCATGCTATTGGAATGTTTTTTCAGCTGCATGGACAGGACGACAGGTTGCAATTGAAGGAAACATGAATGTGGCCAAGTACAGAGATATCCTGGATGAAAACTCTTCCAGTGTGCTCTGGACCTCAAACTTGGCTGTAGGTTCACCTTCCAATAAGACAATGACCCTAAGCACACAGCTAAAATAACAAAGAGGTGGCTTCAAAACAACTCTGTGACCATTCTTGACTGGCCCTGCCAGAGCCCTGAACTAAACCCAATTGAGTATTTCTGGAGAGACCTGAAAATGGCTGTCCACCAACATTCACCATCCAACCTGACTTAACTGGAGAGGATCTGCAAGGAAGAATGGCAGAGGATCCCCAAATCCAGGTGTGAAAAACCTGTTGCATTATTCCCAAGAAAACTCATAGCTGGGTGCTTCTACTCAATACTGAGCAAAGTGTCTGAATACTTATAACCATGTGTATTTCATTTCAGTTTTTTTTTTTAATAAATTTGCAAAAATTTCTACATTTCTTTTTTTTTCAGTCAAGATAGGGTGCAGAGTGTATGAGAAAAAATGAACTTGAATTTATCAAATGGCTGCAATGAAACAAAGAGTGGAAATTTAAAGGGGCCTGAATACTGAACCAGGATGAGGGATAATATATACCAGGTTGGAGAATCATATATACCTGAATGGGTAACAAATACCATGGTGGTGCCTCTTGTAGCCCTGCTGCCACCCCAGTAGGATATCAGGATTATATGACAGACTCTGATTTTAAGATGCACGATCTTATATATTTTTTCCCTGTTTTCGTCCTCTAAATTTGGGGTGTGTTTTATAATCCGGTGAGTTTAAAATCCCCAAAATACGGTTGTAATGAATATGGAATGTATTCTGATGTATCAATAAAAATCCCAATATTTCTACAATCATAAGTCCCACTTATATTGCTACAGTGTATTCTTGACCAGAGTGTCTCCTACACACCTTTAGCCACAGCATCTGACCCTCCAGGAAATCACATTTCCTAGATAGATCGTCTTGCAGAGAGAAAGGTGTCAATACGAACAGGAAAGATAATTACACAAGGCCTGTTCTAGATGAAATGAAGGTGGGACAGCTGCTGTCCCCAGAGCATTCTCAGATAACTCTCAGTCGAGTCAGCCTCAGAATATAATTCTGAATTAAGGAATTACCGTATGTCCTAATCACATTCCAATCATATCACTGAAATCGTAAGAGCCAGTGGAACATGCACATAATTCCCCGTCTTTCTAGCTCCTTGGGTTGAGGGGACACAGAGAATGGCTAGCAGGAGCCAAGTAGGGAAGGTTTATTTGGACTCCAAGTGTAGGTTGGATCTAGCAGAATTTGATGGTACCAGAACTGTTTTTTCAGACATCCTTTCTTACTGTAGAAACTTATTACCCATCATAACTTGTGGGAATCTTTCAACTCAGAGGACAGAGGAAGAAACTCCAGGACAGCTTCGGGGCAGAGAGGGGCTGACAACCTAGGGGTGAAAACAAGTGACACCATTTCTCAGTGCTATTTTCCGGTGAGGGGGGGAAGCCACGTGTCAAGTACTGTTCTTGAAGGAATCAAGCGTTGTGCTTCGCTTAACAGCAACTCTCATGTGCTGAGCCAGTGACCAAGATAGAAACAAGAAACTGGTAACTGATTACATTTGACTTCTTTTATATCTGTTGTATTTCATTACTTTTATTCACATATCTGAGAGTAACATTGTGTAAATATTATTATGCTAGTGTGCGCATATGGCGTTAAATATAAATTGTAATTCTAGGTTGTTCTTTTATCTCAATCAACAAATCCCCTGTCCGTGCACTCGTTTAATACTATACACTAACAGGGGTTGGACCCGCTATAAGTCTGTGAAAGGACCAGGCATACATCTAATGAGAAACTGGTTACAGAATTTTGTTCTTTTGTTATTGGGAAACTTTAGCAGTGACGGACTGGAGGTTTATAATGATATTCCCGTCCAGGGATAAGAGATATATACTGTATACCACCCTTGCTGCGAGCGCCTAAACAATTGGCACAGAATAGGGCAGCCTTAGCCACATTAGCGCATACTTGTCAATTCCCTGATTGACCTGATGATCAAGGGGGCGCCAGAGAGCTGCTGTTATCAAAGGTTCTTAATTTTTTGTAACAATTTTAACGGTGGCAACAGTTTCAGTATATGAATTGAATATTCTCTCTTCCTTCTTTTTCATATATTTACAGAGACTGTCTTCACTAGGTGATGCCTCTAGGGTAAGTAAAACAATAAGTCATTAAATATAAGCAAATATCATCTTAAAAGCTCAGCAATATCAATGAACAGCACATGCTAAAAGGTATTGTTTACCTCATTCTCCAGTCATTAATTACGTGACACAGAGTGTATGCTGGCTTCCTAAAGTCTGCTCACAAGTCATGTTGATAAATTGAATGGAAGATAGAGGGTATAAAACATGGATATTATTTTTAGAGTTCGGCAATTGCTCCTCTGGTAAACATTGTATCACAAAATTTGACCATCTTACTATAATGTTCACAGCTAATTGATTAGTAATAATAACTTGAGTCTATAGAACCTGCTTGGCAACTATTATTATTATTATAATTATTATTATTTATTTATTTAGCACCATTAATTCCATGGTGCTGTTCGTAAGAAGGGGTTACATACAAAATTATAAATATAAGTTACAGTAAACAAATTAACAATGACAGACAGGTACAGAACAGAGAGGACCCTGCTCTCATAGGCTTACATTCTACAGGATGATGGGAGGAGACAGAAGGTTGAGTGTTGCAGCTGCGGTGGTGGTGAGGTGGCTGCTGCACGGGTGGTGGTGGTGAGGTGGCCTCTCCAGTGGTGGTGGTGAGGTGGCTGCTGTACGGGTGGTGGTGGTGAGGTGGCCTCTCCAGTGGTGGTGGTGAGGTGGCTACTCTTGTGGTGGTGGTGAGGTGGCAACGTTGGTGGTGGAGGTGGAGTATCAGCTCTAGTGGCAGTAGGGTCATTGCAGGCTGTAAGCTTTCTTGAAGAGGTGGGTTTTCAGGTTTTGTCTGAAGGATCCAAGAGTGGTGGATAATTAGATGTGTTGGGACACAGAATTCCAGAGGATGGGTGATATTCTGGAGAAACCTTGGAGACAATTGAGTGAGGAACAAATAAATGTGGAGGAGAGGAGGATGTCTTGCGGGCCGGGAGAACTAGGCTCATGATAACTAAAAATCACACCTGTGGTTTACAGTGTTCATTATCCCTGTATCATAATAGGACTATTTCATCGTTATGAATGGAAAGTCGTCTAGAAAGTGGAGATCAAAATAATTATTAATGTTTCATATTTTCATTTATCTATCATCTATTTATGATTCTCATAATGTCACTTGCCATTCACTATTTCTTCTTTTTATTTACCATCATTTTAGTAGCATTATGGGAGCTATAACTTCCTTTCCATGGTATTTCTTCCCCCAAGGTCTATTACAGAAGTCGCCAACCTGTTACTCTTGTGATGCTGATGTGTGGCTTATGGCTATCTTTCAGCTTGTTGCTTTAGCACTTGGTCTAGCAAACAGCTATGAAGAGCAGGTCTCCAGATGGTGAATTGTAAAGAACAGATCTGGATATCTTTTTTGGTAATATATATATAAGGGCCCTTTCACATCAGCATTTTACACTGATCGCGGCAGTTGCGGTGAAAAAACTGCAACTGCCGCGATTACCGCATAACGGCCGCACTTGCGGTTCACTTGCGGCAAGCCCCATGCAATGTCTATGGGGCTTGCGGCAAGTGTGCGGCAGGTGCGGCAAGTGCGGTTTCGGCACTTGCAGCAGATGCAGCCACAAAAAAAAAACACGGCTGAGCGCGTTTTTTTTCACGGCCGCATCTGCCGCAAGTGCCGAAACTGCAACTGTACTGCACTTGCTGCAAGCCCCGTGGACATTGCATGGGACTTGCTGCAAGTGAACTGCAAGTGCGGCCGTTATGCGGTAATCGCAGCAGTTGCGGTTTTTTCATCGCAACTGCCACGATCAGCACAAAACGCTGATGTGAAAGCAGCCTAAGAGGTATAGTATATGTTGTTAGGCTTAGTGCAACAAAATGAGATTCTTCGCAATTAAAACCATAGACAAAAACAAAAGAGGAGGCAATCATATAACAAAAATGTCAAAGGAAAAAATGAAATGGATTTACCAATTAAATACGCTGGCACCTAATGGACTTAACTAAGAACTAGAAATATATTGCTTTGAATAAAATACACCATCAAGGCCATAATATATATAAACCCACCTAATAAACATCAAAAACAGCCTGAAGAGAATATAATGTCAAGAGATTTGTAAGATTACATTCATATATACCTCTTATATATTTTTAGCCTTTTATATTTTACTATTAATTATTTGATATAATTTTATAACATTTTTAAACTATTTTTATCATAACCACCACCTCATAGTAGACACCTCTATCAGCCCTAGCACCTTATGTATATGCCTTCGTATGGCCGAATAAAGGCAGTTGTTTCATAAAGAAGAGTGCTGCAGTTCTTTATCATATATATATATATATATATATATATATATATATATATATATATATGATAAAGAACTGCAGCACTCTTCTATATGAAACAACTGCCTTTATTCGGCCATCAGGTGGGGGTGACGACGATGATCCTGTTGAGAGAAAGTGACAGGATCCAGAGACGTTGTCACCCCCCACCTGATGGCCGAATATAGGCGGTTGTTTCATAAAGAAGAATGCTGCAGTTCTTTATCTTGAATACTTATACAGCAAGGAGGAGAGGAGCTGTGACTGCTGAGCACCAAGGGGAGCTGTGCTGCACCAATATACTTATCTACTATATATATATATATATATATATATATATATATATATATAAAATTAGAGTAGCACTTATTCCCTAATAAGGGTGGTGCAAACAGTCCAGGGTTAGTTCCTTCACCCTATTGTACAGACCAAAAAATTGACTGCAGCACTCCAAAATGGTGTATTCCGCCTTTATTGGCCTTCAGGCATCATAGTGGTGGGACGTTTCGGTCCTCAGACCATCTTCCAGCCTCGCAGTACAAGTATATGTATATAGCAAACATATTACATATCCACCATCCTCCTAATGCACAATGGTAGTCATGTCAGGAATGTGGTATTAGGACCAAATACACTATTAGTCACTATTATCACCGGGATCTCATACAATTTCCCAAGTTCCAAGTGCCTTAGTCCTCTATTACCTCTACTATCCATCTACATCAGTTTCAGGTTATTTAAGATGTTTCTATCTCTTAGTACAAGGCAAGGTTCATACCTGTTTGTAAGCACGATCAGCGTCTGTGGTCCCTCCTCCCCTACAGCTGTTTTGCTACCCGCTTCTTCCGGGTATCTACACTCCATCTGTTTCTGTAAGCAGCAATCCTGCTGGGACAGTTTCTGTGTTGTATTTCACCTCTTTCTTGGCTGCAGACACAGAGAAAAGAGGATAGTATAGTCTCCCCCACCAATGATCTCCTTATAAAACAGTTTATGCAATGTGTTGGGTTCTGTTAATGTGCTCAGCTATGTAAGGTTTTGGTATATAGGTGTTAATCTAAGAATTCCATTTTAAATTATATTTTTTTAAGTTGTTTCTTAAGTAAGGCTACATTTTATTCAAATATGTTATGTAATGTTACTTTTTCAATTACATCATTTACAGTGGGAGGCAATACTTGTCTGCATCTTGAAAAAGCAATGAGTAGCTTGGTTGTTGGAAATATATGACATACTATGTGTTTGTATTTGTTGAGAATTGACTCCAAACCCATTGAAAATAGGATAAGATGCGGTGTTACACATTTATTTAGATTTGTGATCTGAAACAGAATATTTTTTGTTACATCAGGTTTATTTTTATTTAATTGAATTTAGAAAAATTAAAATTATTTACCGTATAAAGCAAGAAAATGCAAAAAAAATAGGTAAAGACACAAACATATATCAATACTCTAGTTACAATATATTCAAAAAGTCAACCTCTTTCCCCTCATACAACATTGCAATACAAGTTATAACATTTGTTACTACTTCAATGCATTTTCTCTAATTAGGAATTCAAAACTCAACATTCAACATGGCGTCCTACCCGTATGAATGTCCCTGAGGTGTCACAGGGGTGGCTTATATCCAACCTTAATTATAATTATCTATTAAACATCAATAGTAAATTGTCTAATGTACAATGATGGAGTAATACACTCGAGGAGTCCCGGGTTCTCCCACCATGCTCCCAAATCCTATAGAATTTATTTAGAGTACCGTATATACTCGTGTATAAGCCGACCCGTGTATAAGCCGACCCCCCTACTTTTGCCCCCAAAACCTGGGAAAATCTATTGACTCGTGTATAAGCCGAGGGTGGACCCTAGCACAAGTATACAGCCCCCAGCAGTGTGGTATACACCAGTCCCAGAGGTAGATACAGCAGCCCCAGTGGTAGTATACACGCAGCCCCAGTAGTATATACAGCCCCAGTGGTAGTATATACAGCCCCAGTGGTAGTATACAGGGCCCCAGAGGTATATAGCAGCCCCAGTGGTAGTATACAGTGCCCCAGAGGTATATAGCAGCCCCAGTGGTAGTATACAGGGCCCCAGAGGTATATAGCAGCCCCAGTGGTAGTATACAGTGCCCCAGAGGTATATAGCAGCCCCAGTGGTAGTATACAGGGCCCCAGAGGTATATAGCAGCCCCAGTGGTAGTATACAGTGCCCCAGAGGTATATAGCAGCCCCAGTGGTAGTATACAGGGCCCCAGAGGTATATAGCAGCCCCAGTGGTAGTATACAGTGCCCCAGAGGTATATAGCAGCCCCAGTGGTAGTATACAGGGCCCCAGAGGTATATAGCAGCCCCAGTGGTAGTATACAGTGCCCCAGAGGTATATAGCAGCCCCAGCGGTAGTATACAGGCAGCCCCAGTAATGCAGGCCCCCCCCAGCGTCTCTCCGGTCACCTGTAAAGCAAGCTATACTTATCAGTGTCCCGCTCGCACCCGCCGCTGCCGACATCCGCGATCCTCCATCTTCATGCGACTCCTCTTCCTGTTTCCTGTGCGCGTCGCCGGGAATGACGTCATTGCCGGCGACGCGCACAGAAACAGGAAGAGGAGTCGCATGAAGATGGAGGATCGTGGATGTCGGCAGCGGCGGGTGCGAGCGGGACACTGATAAGTATAGCTTGCTTTACAGGTGACCGGAGAGACCCTGGGGGGGGCCTGCATTACTGGGGATGCGGGGGCTGCTGTATACCGATGTATACATCGGTATGTACCGATGTATACATCGGTATACAGCACTGACTCGCGTATAAGCCGAGGGGGGTACTTTTCAGCCCAATTTTTGGGCTGAAAAACTCGGCTTATACGCGAGTATATACGGTATTCCTTTTATATAGACACCCCTTTTTAATGTTATATTGTTTAGTTTGTTTTTGAGTTTGACCAAATGTGTTTGGATATTGAGCATTTCCAGAAGATATCGGATATGTTTCCCATTTCTCCACAATTCCTTCAGCAATTGGGTGTGTTGGAAATAGGATGTTCAGTTCATATGGAGTTTGATACCACTTGGACAAAATCTTGTGGGTCTAGCAGTGTGGGATTGCGTAATGTCCAATGCTTTTAGTTATTGATCATTGACGAATTCGAAATGTAATTATTTTTCCCAAGACAAGATGTGTGCACATCTACATAAGTTACAGTTAATGCCCTCATTAAAACTCTGGTAAATAGTGTTGGTCTTTCAGAGCACAACATTGGACGTGTTGTTCAATAAATTAACAATATTTCGAGAAAAATTGAAATATGATCTTTTTATTTTTTTAGATGTTGATTAATAGTTGTCCAATTTAACTATTTCTCGTCTTGGAACATTATATTAATGCTGCATATTTTGCAAGAAGATAAATTGGTCTTCTTTTAGGGTGTCTAAAAGGTTAGTGATGCCTTGTTTTAGCCAAGCTGAGACACTATTTTTTTGGGATCAGGAGTTCAAAAACTTCTAATAGCATAAAGTGTGGATTAAATGTGCTATAGGTTTCCCTTAAGATAGCCAAAAGTTGTTTCCATGTTATTATTGTGTCTTTAAGCAATGGGTCTTTAGGTAGTGGTCTTGACCCATCATAAAGGAGTGCTATAACCAAGGCAAGTAAAAGATTTTCTATTTTGTAAAGATTTTTCAATCACAGTCTAAGAGGTCTTATCTCCCTCCAGAAGCCTTTTTTTACTTGGTTTGACAAAGCTTGCTAAGTAATACATACAGGGTGGGCCATTTTTATGTATTTACCTAAATAAAATGGGAATAGTTGGTGATATCAACTTCCTGTTTGTGGCACAATAGTATATGGGAGGGGGAAAACTTTTCCAGATGGTGGTGACCATGGCACCATTTTGAAGTCGGCCATTTTGGATACAACTTTATTTTGTTCAGTGGGAAGAGGATCATATGACACATCAAACTGATTGAGAATTTCATAAGAAAAACAATGGTGTGCTTGGTTTTAACATAACATTATTTGGTCATACGTTATTTACAAGTTTATGACCACCTATAAAATGTATTCAAAGTGTTGTCCATTGTGTTGGATTGTCAATGCAACCCTCTTCTCCCACTCTTGCCACACTGATAACAACACCGCAGAAGAAATGCTAGCACAGGCTTCCAGTATCCGTTGTTTCAGATGCTGCACATCTCGTATCTTCACAGCATAGACACGTGCCTTCAGATGAGTGATGAGGCAAACTTTTCTGTGAATGGTGAAGTTAACAAACAAAACCACAGCTATTGGTCTGACACTAACCCACAGTGGATAGATCCCTCCAAGACTGTTGGAACACAGAAATTGATGGTATGGTGTGGTATATGGGTACAAAGATAATGGAACCATTCTTTATCAATGGAAACCTCAATGCCACTGGATATCTGAAATTGCTACATGATTCAGATATCCAGTGGTATTGAGATTTCCATTGATGAACAATGGCTCCACTATCTTTGTACCTCATTTACCACACCATACCATCAATTTTTTACCATCAAGTTTCCCAGACTTTTTGAGGCCAAAGACCCACTGGCCAGAAATAACACCTAACCTTATAGTTAGGAGTGTTCCCAACAATCGGGTCCAGTGGCTTGTGGTAAGCTGTAGAATTTTTTTCACCTTTAAAATAATTTTTTAAACTTCCTAGAGTTTATGGGTGTTTTGACACCTGATGGGTGTGAATTTTTGAAACATTGCCAGATGTCGCAGCAGCTATGAAGTCCAGGAACCTTGCAACAGTTTCCTGTCTAAAAAATAAATAAAATAATAATAATACTAATAATAGTAATAATACTAGTAATATTAACATAATAAAGAAATAATAATAAACTAAAAAATAATAAAAATTAAAAAAATATACACAATTTTCTTAAACTTCCGTTTAAGAAAATTGTGTATATTTTTTAAATTTTTATTATTTTTTAGTTTATTATTATTTCTTTATTATGTTAATATTACTAGTATTATTACTATTATTAGTATTATGATTATTTTATTTATTTTTTAGACAGGAAACCGTTATTATTCCAGAGTGTCAGCAGCATGCAAGGACACCTATTCTACACCTATATGCTAGCAATTCAGATAAAAAAAGCATATGTCCATTACCTTGCACTGATGGAGTTCTGCTGTATTTTTGGTCGCAGTACAGGTGCAGCAGGCACATCAAATACAATACAGCACGATCTCAGTGGGCTTCAGGCTGCTTCCATATGCATCAAATAATCATCCAGCAAGTGAAGGAACATGACACTCCGAGTTCTTCATTAAATCTCCATTTATTAGAAATAGGTTAAGAACAATTTTTCATTGCGTAAAATTCAAAAGGTCAGTGTATCATGGTCTTTAGGAGATCATGAGTAAGGCTATTAAGTAGCCGAAACGTATCAGATCCGGACACTGACTGGATGCAGGAACAGCAGGCAGGGACGGGCTGCCACCAAACCCCCAGCTGTCTAGTTTTACCTGGCTGGTAATAAAAAATACCAGGGAGCCATTTTTTTAAAAATATTTCATCTGTAGACCCAATTAATTATTCTATTTGTGCCTTTTTTTAAGGCTAGTTTATAAGTTATTGCCATTTCTTTTCTGCTTTGAGGGTGCAGTTTAGTGATTACAAACTTTTTATTATGTGCAATTTTTTAAAAAGTGCACAACTCCAGTACAATCCTCCCCCTTGGTGTGGTCTTTAGAAGGCCAGTGTTTTGGCAACATTTTTAAATATGTAAAACATTTTGCCCAAAAAGGTCACAAATAAGTTCAATGCAGAATACTAGACCATGTTTTTTTTTTGTACCAAATTTATGGATCATGAACTCCATTTTGACACAAAAAAGGCACAATACAAGCCAAAAAAAGTAAATGATCAAATGGACCCTGTGGTGATAAATTCTTCAAAATAGTACAAGCAAGAGGTTAGAGAATTTTGCACACAGTAATGGTCTATTTTTAAGTTTTAAATTGTTTTTGTGACTCATTAGCACAAAAAGTCGATCGTTTCAAGAAATGATTCATAAAATGTCCCGAAATATTGGTGCATTCAAAATGCATTAGCAGGCATCAGAGTGAAGTTGTTCCACATTTGTTACTTTTTAAAAATTTGCAATTGATGATTCACATAAAACATCAGTAAACTCCGCCCACAAAGGGGAAGAAGAACACATGATCATGTAAAATAGGCTTCAAAGATAGCACAAATAGAATAATGCATTGGTGCTATGATATATTATAATATAAAACACGCAAAACAGAAAGCTAAACAAAAAAACAGGTGCAAAAGTGATGATGAACTGGGGTCATAGTGTCAGTGAATATTTAATGGGGTTTCCCACGAACAAAGTTAATTTTAAAGTTCATTCTAATCGATAGATCTTAGAATAATATATTATTAGTTCAAGATCTATCGATTAGAATGAGATTTTAAATGAAATATGTTCATGGAAAAACCTCTTTAACCCCTTAAGGACCGAGTCACTTTGCAGCTTAATGACCGGACCATTTTTTGTAATTCTGACCACTCTCCCTTTATGAGGTAATATCTCTGGAACGCTTCAACGGATCCTAGCGATTCTGAGATTGTTTTTTCGTGACATATTGGGCTTCATGTTAGTATTAAATTTAGGTCGATAATTTTTGCATTTATTTGTGAAAAAATAAAAAATTTGGCAAAAATTTTGAAAATTTAGCAATTTTCAAATTTTTTATTTTTATTCTGCTAAACCAGAGAGTTATGTGCCACAAAATAGTTAATAAATAACATGTCCCACATGTCTACTTCACATCAGCACAATTTTGTAAGAAAAAAAAAAATTTGATAGGACGTTATAAGGGTTCAAAGTTCATGAGCAATTTTTCATTTTTCCAGCAAAATTTACAAAACCAATTTTTTAGTGACCACATCACATTTGAAGTCTCTTTGAGGGGTGTACATGACAGAAAACACCCAAAAGTTACACCATTCCAAAAACTACACCCCTCAAGCTACTCAAAACTATATTGAAGAAGATTATTAACCCTTCAGGTGCTTCACAGGAACTAAAATAAAGTTGAAGGAAAAAATGGACATTTTAATTTTTGTAACAAAAATGTTCTTTTAGCCTCAATTTTTTCATTTTCACATGGGCAACAGGATAAAATGCATCCTAAAATTTGTTGGGCAATTTCTCCTGAGTACACCGATACCTTATATGTGGTCATAAACCACTGTTTGGGCGTACGGCAGGGCTCAGAAGGGAGGGAGCGCAATTTGAATTTTAGAGCCAATTTTCCGTTCAAAAAGTGAAATGGCGCGCCTTCACTTCTGAGCCCTGCCGTGCGCCCAAACAGTGGTTTATGACCACAAATAAGGTATCGGTGTACTCAGGAGAAATTGCCCAACAAATTTTGGGATGTATTTTATCCCTTTGCCCATGTGAAACTGAAAAAATGTAGGCAAAAAGAATTATTTTGTGAAAAAAAAGTGTTTTTTTCATTTTTATGAATGAATTTGTGAAGCATCTGTTGGTTCAAAGTGCTCACTATGCATCTAGATACCTTCCTTAGGGGGTCTAGTTTCCAAAATGGGGTCATTTGTGGGGGAGCTCCAATGTGGAGACACACGGGGGCCCTCCATACGCGACATGGTGTCCGCTAACAATTTGAATGGAAAATGAGCTCAAATTGTAAGCGGACACCATGTCGCGTTTGGAGGGTCCCTGTGTATCTCCACATTGGAGCTCCCCCACAAGTGACCCCATTTTGGAAACTAGACCCCTAAGGAACGTATCTAGATGCATAGTGAGCACTTTGAACCCCATATGCTTCAGAAATTCATCCGTAAAAATGAAAAAGAACTTTTTTTTCCACTAAAAAATTTTTTTTTCATTATTACGGATCAATTTGTGAAGCATCTGGGGGTTCAAAGTGCTCACTATGTACCTAGATATGTTCCTTTGGGGGTCTAGTTTCCAAAATAGGGTCACTTGTGGTGGAGCTCCAATGTGGAGACTCACAGGGACCCTCCAAACGCGACATGGTGTCCGCTAACAATTTGAGCTCATATTCCATTCAAATTGTTAGCGGACACCATGTCGCGTTTGGAGGGTCCCCGTGTGTCTCCACATTGGAGCTCCCCCACAAGTGACCCCATTTTGGAAACTAGACCCCCTAAGGAACATATCTAGATGCATAGTGAGCACTTTCTACCCCCAGGTGCTTCACAAATTGATCTGTAAGAATGAAAGAAGAAAATTTGTGTGGAAAAAAAAAGTGCTTTTTCATTTTTATTGATGAATTTGTGAAGCATCTGGGGGTTCAAAGTGCTCACTATGCATCTAGATATGTTCCCTTGGGGGTCTAGTTTCCAAAATGGGGTCACTTGTGGGGGAGCTCCAATATGGAGACACACAGGGGCTCTCCATACGCAACATGGTGTCCACTAACAATTGGAATTGTTAGCGGACACCTTGTAGGATATGAAGAGCCCCTATGTGCCTAAACATTGGAGCTCCCCCACAAGTGACCCCATTTTGGAAACTAGACCACCCAAGGAACATATCTAGATGCATAGTGAGCACTTTGAACCCCCAGGTGCTTCACAAATTGATCCGTAAAAATGAAAAAAGAAACTTTTTGTGGAAAAAAACGTGCTTTTTCATTTTTATGGATGAATTTCTGAAGCACCTGGGGGTTCAAAGTGATCACTATGCATCTAGATACGTTCCTTCGGGGGTCTAGTTTCCAAAATGGGGTCACTTGTGGGGGAGCTCCAATGTTCAGGCACACAGGGAGGGGCTCTCCATACCCGACATGGTTTCCGCTAACAATTGGAGCTAATTTTCTATTGAAATTGTTAGCGGACACCATGTCGCATATGGAGAACCCATGTGCCACCAGCACAAGGGCAACTGGTAGAGTTGGGGTACAGCACCAGAAAATGCCGCCTCTAATGAATGCGCTATTTTCTTGGGTGGCTGTGGGTCGAAATTTGCAGCGTGGGGGACCCACAACATTTGAGTCTCTCCACGCTGAGGATTCCAGTCAGCCAGCTACCAAGTTGTACCTGGCTGGCTACAAATACAGCGAAGGCTTTTTTTTATTTCTAGAACTAATTCTAGAAAAAAAAAATGACGTAGGGCTCCGCCATATTTTTGGTCCAGCCAGGTACAACTTGGCAGCTACAGACTGCCAGCAACCCCCAGCTGCCTCGTTGTACCTGGCTGCAACCAAAAATACAGCGATGCCCATTTTTTTTTAATTTCTAGAACTAATTCTAGAAAAAAAAATGACGTAGGGCTCCGCCATATTTTTGGTCCAGCCAGGTACAACTTGGCAGCTACAGACTGCCAGCAACCCCCAGCTGCCTCGTTGTACCTGGCTGCAACCAAAAATACAGCGAAGCCCATTTTTTTTTATTTCTAGAACTAATTCTAGAAAAAAAAATGACGTAGGGCTCCGCCATATTTTTGGTCCAGCCAGGTACAACTTGGCAGCTACAGACTGCCAGCAACCCCCAGCTGCCTCGTTGTACCTGGCTGCAACCAAAAATACAGAGAAGCCCATTTTTTTTTATTTCTAGAACTAATTCTAGAAAAAAAAATGACGTAGGGCTCCGCCATATTTTTGGCCCAGCCAGGTACAACTAGGCAGCTGGGGGCTGGAATCCTCAGCATGGAAAGGCCCAAGCGTTCTGGGCCCCCCATGCTGCGAATTGCAGCCCGCAGCCGCCCCAGAAAATGGCGCATTCATTGAAGCGCCATTTTCTGGCGCTGTACCCATGCTCTTCCAGTTGCCCTGGTGCCGGTGGCAAACTGGGTAATAAAGGGGTTAATGCCAGCTTTTTATTGGCAGCTGGCACTAAGCCCGAGATTCATAATATTGGGCCAATGTTAGACCCGCCATTAGGAATCTCTGGTAAGTAGTCAATAAATACACACAGAGAAAAATATTTTTATTAGAAAAAAAACACAAACAAATTTCGGACTCCATCTTTATTATAAAAAGATCCGACGTAGTCCACAACGAAGGTCCCACGACGCTCGATCACCTCCGACGTAGTCCACAACGAAGGTCCCACGATCGCCATGCGGGGGGATCAGGGATCCCCATGCAGTGGAATGGGGGATCGGGGATCCCCATGCAGGGGGATGGGGGATCAGGGATCCCCATGCAGGGGGATGGGGGATCAGGGATCCCCATGCAGGGGGATCAGGGATCCCCATGCAGGGGGATGGGGGATCAGGGATCCCCATGCAAGGGGATGGGGGATCAGGGATCCCCATGCAGGGGGATGGGGGATCAGGGATCCCCATGCAGGGGATGGGGGATCAGGGATCCCCATGCAGGGGGATCAGGGATCCCCATGCAGGGGGATGGGGGATCAGGGATCCCCATGCAGGGGGATCAGGGATCCCCATGCAGGGGGATGGGGGATCAGGGATCCCCATGCAGGGGGATCAGGGATCCCCATGCAGGGGGATGGGGGAGGTCTTACCAGACGTCGTGTGAGAGCTGCGGTCGCAGGCAGGAGGACGGAAGCGGGAGGCGGCGGCGGCAGGAGGACGCAAGCGGGAGGCGGCGGCGGCAGGAGGACGCAAGCGGGAGGCGGCGGCAGGAGGCGGTGAGTACCGGTCACCGGCAGGGGGGCCCAGAAACAGCAGGGGACGGGGGATAGCGGGGGTGGGGGACCCCAGAAACAGCAGGGGACAGGGGAACGAGCGGGTGGGGGGGGCGGGCAGATGACACAGCGGGGGACAGGGGGATGAGCGGGGGGCAGGCACAGTGGGGTACAGGGGGATGAGCGGGGAGGGCAGACACAGTGGGGGACAGGGGATGAGGGGGGGGCGGGTGATGCACATAATAGGGCACCAGCAGGGGATGATTGCAAGAGCCGGGCACAGCTGACAGCCCGGCTCCTGCAGAGATCATGCAGGGAAGTGCTGACATTCAGCACTTTCCTGCGCGATTTTGATGTGATCGGTCGGTCAGATTGACTGACCGATCACATCGCTCTGAGTGTGGGGACCTCTAACAGGGGTCCCCACACCTCTGCCCCTGACCCTTGGCTGTCACTGACAGCTTTTAGATTTGAGCTGTCACTGTTCGTTTAGGAGCAGTGACAGTTCAAAGCCATGACGAGTATACTCGTCATGATGCGGGAACTGACATCTTTTCATGACGAGTATACTCGTCATTCGTCGTTAAGAGGTTAAGGTAACATATCACCTGCCACATTTTTCGGACTATAAGACTCACCTGACCATAAGATGCACTCAAGATTGGACACCAGAAAATTGGGGAAAAAAAATTAAAGATGTAGAGGAGTAATGTAGGTGGCCTACTGTTGTGCTTGCTTCTTCGTGCTCTTGAGTGGAAGGAGGGAAATTATGATATATTCTAAAGTAGTAGGAGCATATTAGGAGAGTTACTGTATACCTAGATGTGAAGGGCATTATTTGCCGTCTCCAATAGTGACATAACAAGTCCCAATACACTTTACTTTGATTGTTTTGTACCAAACTTCATAAATAGCACACATTCATTTCTTGTGGAGTCACCTACATACCTGACCTGTTGTCTTTGATACACGATGTCTTTCATTTATGCCACTTAAACTTCTTATACACAATTTAGACACCGTCACACTTTAGTACAAGTCATTGTAATTTCCGCACTATAAAGGATGCCCAATAAAGATTTTATATCAAGCAGTGCCATGCAACACTGATTTCCTATGCCCTTTATGACCCCATATCAAGGTGAGCAAACAAGGAAGGCATCATATAAAGTTGAAACCAGAAGTTTACATACACTATATAAAAAGACTCATATACCATATTTTTCGGACTGTAAGAAACACTTTTTTTGGATGTGTGGGGCAATATCGAGGATGACAATAATGTATCCAGATTGGGGGCTATATACCATGATAGGAGGCCCTATCCAGGATGGGGGACATATTACCTGGAAGGGGACCAGGATAAGGATATTACCCCCAAAAGTGTCAACAACAGACCCCCTCATTTTTCAGACTATAAGAAACACTTTTTTTCCCTAAAGTGGGAGGTGCATCTTATAGTTTGAATATACAGACTGTATGACTGTGGGGCTGTGCTGGGGGAGCAACAGCTCTGGAGTGGGCTGGAGGAGGCTGTTGCTGACTGCAGGGGCAGTGAGATATTGCATATAACCGCTCATTATGAGCATTTATTGTGCATTGCATCCTTCAAACATTTTGTATATCCTTCCAGAAGCTTCTCACAATAATTGGTAGGAATTTGGGCCCATTCTTCCTGACAGAACTGGTGTAACTGAGCCATGTTCGTAGGTCGCCTTGCTCGCATCTGCCTTTTCATCTTTGCCCATACATTTTCAATAAGATTGAGATCCAGGCTTTGTGATTGCCACTCCAATACATTGAGTTTGCGATCCTTAAGCCAATTTGTACCCAATTTAGCAATATAATATTTGCTTTGGGCCATTGTCCATTATTAGTAAGACCCATTTTCGCCCAAGCTTTGACTTCCTGTCTGATGTCTTGAGATGTTGCTTCAATTTTGCCACATAATCTTCTTTCCTTATGATGCCATCTATTTTGGGAAGTGCACTAGTCCTTCCTGCACCAAAACAACCACACAACATGATGCTGCCACCCCTGTGTTTCATAGTCGGAATGTAATTCTTAGGGTTCCAAGCTTCTCCCTTTGTCATTCAAACATAATGATAGCCATTATGGCCAAACAATTCCATTTTAGTTTCGTCAGAACACAGGACATGTCTCCAAAAATGTAGGTATTTGTTCTGTTCCTGTGTCCATTTGCAAAAATGTCTTGTTTTTTTTTTTTTGGAGTAGTGGCTACTTCCTGGCAGAGTGGCCTTTCAGCACATGTTGATACAGTACTTGTTTCACTGTGGATAATGGCACAATTTTGCCAGCTTCTGCCATTATCTTTAAAAAGACTTTTCATTTTGTTCTTGAGTTGATGTGCACATGTTGGACCAAAACACATTAATTTCTAGGACACAGAACCCATGTCCTTCCTGAGAGGTATGATGGCTGGACATTCCCATCTTGTTTGTATTTGCATATAATTGTTTGATGAAAGAGTCACCTTCAAGTATCTGGAAATTGCACCCTGGGATAAACCAGGCTTGTGCAAGTCCAAAATTCTCTTCCTAATATCTTGACTGATTTCTTTAGACTTTCCTATGATGCTACACAAAGAAGCAGTATGTTTCAGGTGTGCATTAAAATACATCCAGAGGTCTGGCTATTATTAATTCAGATTTTGCCAATAAACCTATCAGAAGCTTCTAAACACATGACATCATCATATGGGCCGTCCCAAATTGTTTAAACACATAGAAATGTTAATGTATGTAAACGTGTGACTTTGCAAAATGTAATACAAATGCCTTAAAACATTATCACTCTCATTATTCAAGCATTTGGCAAATATAATATTTGTGGTAATCATAAATAACCTAAACGGGAAAGGTTTATTCTGATTTCATTTAAGATAGTAAGAAAAACATGCATATGTGTCTTATTATATAGTTTGTAAACTTTGGGTTTCAACTGTATGTATCCTATATGTTGCACAGACAGAGAATGGTAATGCAAGAGATCAGCTTTTGTCTTGGAGACCTTGACCTAATAAGTGTAAATCAACTTACTATCTACATGTGACAATTTAATTTTTCATCTGCCTATGCACAATAGATAAGGGCTATGTGCCCACATAGCATTTTTTGTGTTTTTGATGCATTTATTTTCAGATTTATTAAAATCTACATGGAAAATGCATGACAGCAAAGTTAATGGGAATCTTGAAGTGTTGTGCCCACCTTCAGATTTTTTGCCTTGCAGATTTTGGTGCAGAATAAAGCAACATGTCAATTGTTTCTGCATTTTCCCTGCATTTTTCTAAAAAACTATACGATAGAAATGCTTGAGAAAAAGAATGCACCAAAAAATACATAAAAAAGCATGAAAACACTAAAATCATAGCATTCTTTGTAGCGTTTTTCCTGCCAGGAGATGTAGATTTGGTATAGAAATAATCTGCTAAATGCGCACATAGCTTTATTCTATTAATCCTCATGACGATACAAGCTTCCCCTAACCTGCTAGCAAACTCAGTTCAGTCTCTCCTACTCAGCATTAATTACACAGATTGAGAAAGAACTATGTAGCTGCTTAGTTACATCTGCAATTGAAGCTCAGTGCTTATGAATGCTCTACCCTGTGATTTAAGGAAGCTTTCAAGAAAGGTCTGCAAATGTTGACCTTACTGACTGCAAACCTTAAGATGCATATGCATTCCACAAAGATGTTGTCTTGATAAAAAGTGCGTCTTGTAGTCAGAAAATATATGCTCTACTATACAACCCCTGGCAAAACTTATGGAATCACCTGGTTTGGAGGATGTTCATTTAGTCGTTTAATGTTGTAGAAAAAAAGCAGATCACAGACATGACAAAAAACTAAAGTCATTTCAAATGGCAACTTTATGGCTTTAAGAAATAATGAAAGAAATCAAGATAAAAGATGTGGTAGTCAGTAAGGGTAATTTTTTTCAGACCAAGCAGAGAAAAAAATATGGAATCACTCAATTCTGAGGACAAAATTATGGAATCATGAAAAACAGACACACAAAAGAACACTCCAATACATCACTAGTATCTTGTTGCACCACCTCTGGCTTTAATAACAACTTGCAGTCTCTGAGGCATGGACTTAATGAGTGACAAACAGTACTCTTCATTAATCTGGCTCCAACTTTCTGTGATTGCTGTTGCCAGATCAGCTTTGTAGGTTGGAGCCATGTCATGGACCATTTTCTTCAACTTCCACCAAAGATTTTCAATTGGATTGAGATCCAGACTATTTGCAGCCCATGTCATTGACCTTATGTGTCTTCTTTCAAGGAATGCTTTCACAGTTTTTGCTCTATGGCAGGATGCATAATCATCTTGATAAATGATTTCATCATACCCAAACATCCTTTCAATTGATGGGATAAGAAAACTGTCCAAAATATCAATGTAATCTTGGGCATTTATTGAAGATGTAATGACAGCCATCTCCCCAGTGCCTGTTCCTGACATGCAACCCCATATCATCAATGACTGTGGAAGTTTGCATGTTCTCTTCAGGTAGTCATCTTTATAAATCTCATTGGAACGACACTAAACAAATGTTCCAGCATTATCACCTTGCTCAATACAGATTTGCGATTCATCACTGAATATGACTTTCATCCATTCATCAACAGTCCACGATTGCTTTTCCTTAGCCCATTGTGACCTTGCTTTTTTCTGTTTAGATGTTAATGTTGGCTTATATATAGCTTTTCTGCATGTAAATCCCATTTCTTACAGTTCGGTCACAGACATTGACTCCTGTTTCCTCCCATTCATTCCTCGTGTGTTTTGTTGTGCATTTCCTGTTTTGGAGACATACTACTTTACGTTTCCGGTCTTGATGCTTTGATGTCTTCCTTGGTCTACCAGTATGTTTACCTTTAACAACCTTCCCATGTTGTTTGTATTTGGTCCAGATTTTAGACACAGCTGACTGTGAACAACCGACATCTTTGACAACATTGTGTGTTGATTTACCCTCTTTTAAGAGTTTGACAATCCTCTCCTTTGTTTCAATTGACATCTCTCATGTTGGAGCCATTATTCATGTCAGTCCACTTGGTGTAACAGCTCTCCAAGGTGTGATCACTCCTTTTTAGATACAGACTAACGAGCAGATCTAATTTGATGCAGGTGTTAGTTTTGGGAATTCAAATTTACAGGGTGATTCCATAATTTTTTCCTCAGAATTGAGTAATTCCATAATATTTTCCCTCTGCTTGGTCTGAAAAAAGGTACCCTTACTGACTACCACATTTTTTTCTTGATTTCTTTTAGTGTTTCTTAAAGCCATAAAGTTGCCATTTGAAATGACTTTAGTTTTGTGCCATGTCTGTGATCTGCTTTTTTTCTACAACATTAAACAACTAAATGAACATCCTCCGAGCACAGTGATTCCATCATTTTTGCCAGGGGTTGTACAGTATATGTTCATAAGAAAAATAATTCTTATTAGATGAACTAAATATATGAAAAAATCCTACAAGATTTCATAGATACTTCAACAGAGATACAGTCTTAACCATCAATAGGGAATGAAGTCAATAAATTATATTACAAAATGTAGCGTAACTAACCTGAGAGCAGACTTTGAATTAAGTAAGTTGTTCTTCTCCCAGCATAAAGACTCATTTCCATTAACAATAATGTCTAATCTCCCACACAAGATGAGATTCATGAAAGAGCAATTACAATAGCAAATTCACAAAATACATCTAATTCTGCTGCCAAATTCTGTATCACTCATTCTGTAACAATAGATCTTTGCATCTAGCAAAGATACATGCATATCTGTAATAATAGCCCGTGCAATTGATTCTCTCCCATACTATGGGATATTGTGAGAGACTTATGTCAGTTACACAATGCCTCCAGCAATAAGAATGCAAAATGCTCAGGGACCTAAATGATCTGCAAGACCACAAAAGGGAAATGAGGTTTCTACTTCTGTTAAAGTGTGATGTGTCAATGAGTGAAGCTCCAGTTGTGGGCATATATTTAATGTATATTACCTTAAAGGGAACTTGATTGGGCCCACATGTCCCCCAAACTGCCATCATGTGTTCATTGCTATGTGAACACTCTGCCTACCAAGTCCTTTGTATAGTATAAGTGATTAAAGTGTATGCAAAAAAATGTTAAAATTCAATTTCCGATAAACTAATTTGTTTCAGATTAGGGATGGGCGAATATACTCGCTAGGACTCGTTACTCGGCGAGCAGTAAGGGACACGCAGGACTCGGTACTCTGTGAGTTTCCCAGTGATTACTCGCACAGTAAACGAGTCCAATGCAAATCAATATCAATCCTAATTTTGTCAGAAACGCTGACAAAACTAGGATTGCCTTTGACTTGCATTAGACTCGGCTACTGTGCCAGTGATAGCAGTTACTTTGCGAGCCGAGTCCAGCTGTCTTCTCTGTACAGGCTGCCGCAGCTCCAGGGTCCTAGAGCCCGCCTGCTCACAGAGATGATGTAGCAGAGCTGCGATTGTTCTCAGTCTGCTCATTCCCTGTGCATAGACATCTATATCTATGCACAGGGGATGTAGCAGAGAGGACATCGCGTTTTGGACTATGTCGGACGGAAGAGGATTTTTTTAATTAAAGATGGAGTCCCTAATGGCTTTTTTTTTTATTTCTAATAAAAAAATTTCTCTGTGTTGTGTTTTTTTAACCCTTTATTGGAGATTCTTAGTGGCTGGGTCAAACGTGGCCTGACATTAAGAATCTCGGGCTTAATACCAGCTTGTATAACAAAGCTGGTATTAACCCCTTTATTACCCAGCGTGCCACTGCCACCAGGGCCGCTGGAAGAGCGGGGTTCAGCGCCAGAGGATGGCGCTTCAATGAACGCGCCATCTTCTGGGGCGGCTGTGGGCTGCAATTTGCAGCGAGGGGTGCCCAGAAAGCCTGGGCCTCCCTGCGCTGCGGATTCCAGCCCCCAGCTGCTTAGCTGTACCTGGCTAGACATAGAAATTGCGCAGAGTCCCACGCATTTTTTTTTAATTATTTCATGAAATTCATGAAATAATTAAAAAAAAAGGGCTCCCCTATATTCTTGTGTCTGGCCAGGTACAAATAGGCACCTGGGGGTTGGGGGCAGCCCGTCGCTGCCTGCTGGATCCGGCTGGTTCCAGAAATATGGCGAAGCCCACGTGAAATTTTTTTCTGACAATTCCATAAAACAATGTAAATAAAAGGGACTGCATCTTTATTAATCCCTGGACCATGGGCGAGGGGTTAATAAATATGCAGTCCCTTTTTTTGGATTGATTTATTGATTTTTCAGAAAAAAATTACATGGTCTTCGCCGCATTTCTGGAACCAGCCGGATCCAGCAGGCAGCGATGGGCTGACCCCAACCCCCAGGTGCCTATTTGTACCTGGCCAGACACAAGAATATAGATGAGTCCTTTTTTTTTATTATTTCATGAATTTCATGAAATAATTTAAAAAAAAAGCGTGGGGCTCCGCGCAATTTCTATGTCTAGCCAGGTACAGCTAAGCAGCTGGGGGCTGGAATCCGCAGCGCAGGGATGCCCAAGCTTTCTGGGCACCCCCCGCTGCAAACTGCAGCCCGCAGCCGCCCCAGAAGATGGCGCGTTCATTGAAGCACCATCCTCTGGCGCTGAACCCCGCTCTTCCATCGGCCCTGGTGGCGGTGGCACGCTGGGTAATAAAGAGGTTAGGGCCAGCTTTGTATTATCAGCTGGCCCTAAGCACGAAATTTATGGCGGTCACGCCAATATTAGACATAACCGCCATGAATTTCTATTAAATTGTTTTAAAAAAAACACAACACAGAGAAAATTTTTTATTAGAAATAAAAAAAAAAAGCCATTAGGGACTCCATCTGTAATTAAAAAAATCCTCTTCCGTCCGACGCAGTCCAAAACGCGATGTCCTCTCTGCTCATCCCTGTGCATAGATATAGATGTCTATGCACAGGGAATGAGCAGACTGAGAACAATCTCAGCTCTGCTACATCAGGCAGCAGGCGGGCTCTAGGACCCTGGAGCTGCGGCAGCCAGCACACAGAGCAGACAGGACTCTTATCTGTGCGAGTTTCCCAGCGATTACTTGCACAGTAAACTAGTCCAATGCAAATCAATGGCAGGCTGAAGCTTCCTAGACACATCTGTGATTTGTAAATCGCACACTACTCGCTACTACTTGCTTCTCCATTCATTAACATTGGACTCGCTAGACTCGCAACGAGTAGCGAGTCCCGGGCTCGGACTCGCTAGAGTCAAGCGATTCCGAGTAATTTAGGATTCGCCCATCACTATTTCAGATTAGTCGAGGGATAGGTTGGTTTCCCCAAACTAGTTGCCCCGTTAATCCTATTACTGTTATCCTGTGCTCATGTCAGAGTGCAGTGAAGCCGATTGTACGTTTCCCAGCTTTACTCTGCACTGACATGAAATTATAGAAGTTGCGCACATGCGCAAGACATGCAGGAAGTGTTCAATAATACCAGTCATTGCAAATCATGTTATCACACCCAAAAGGGCGCATTATTAGCATGATTAGTGGTACTACTAGTCTAGGAAAACTAACCGATCCCTCGACTAATTGGAAACTAATTAGCATATAGCAAAATTAATTTTTATATTTTTTTTTACATACTGTACAATCACTTATACTACACAAAGGGCTTGTAAGGCAGGGGGTTCTCATAATGATAAACACATGGTGGCGGTGGTAGTGATTTGGTGGGTATGGGGGAACAGCAAGGTTTCTTTAAAGAATATTTTTTTTTGCATGAACCATTGAGCAGTAATGTATAAAGAGCAATAGAGCACCCCTTCAGGTGATGCTTTATGGGAGAGGTAGGGAACTCCAGGCCTCAAGGGCCGCCAACAGCTTATGTTTTCAGGATCATGTTAGTATTGTGCAGGTAATAATATAATCTCCTAAACTGGTGATGATTCCAACCCCTGTGCAATACTACGGAAATCCTGAAAACATGACCTGATGGTGGCACTTGAGGCCTGAAGTTTCCCACCACTGCTTTATGGCATCACATTCCAAACAATCTACTGCAGCAGCAGTGTCAGACTTGGGTCCCTTGGTCCCTCCTTCCATCTATTGTATACTTTTTATACTTGAACGATTAGTGCTTTAATTGAAGCTGCCCCCTGATGTTCTCCAAAATGTCCTTTCCCTGCTACATTTTTTTCATGTCTCATTAAGGCCATGTTCACACCTGTATTTGGAGAAGCCGATTCTCTACAATCAATTGATCGCAGATAGAAAGTGTCCAAAGTAAAAAAGAGGGTTTAAAAAAAAAATTGAATAAAAATTAAAATCACTTTCTTCTAATTTTTTGAAACTTTTTTCCAAGTGGGCACTTAATCAGGTCCCACCCACATCTGGGTAAGTCTGGGTTCCCCATGTGGTCCAGTGGATCCACTCCTTGGACGCTTGCCTGACACAATGGTAACACCCCCTATTGATGCAGCTAGATCACACCAATGGTGCGAAATGCAAGGCATTGTTGTGTTAAGCCTACTATTGTCACTTAGTGCAGTGTTTCCCAACTCCAGTCCTCAAGGCACACCAACAGGTCATGTTTTCAGGATTTCCTTAGGATTGCACAGGTGTTAGTTTAATCACTTGCACAGGGGATAATTCCATCATCTGTCTAATGATAAGGAAATCCTGAAAACATGACCTGTTGGTGTGCCTTGAGGACTGGAGTTGGGAAACACTGACTTAGTGCTTACATGATCAACAAGATTTTAAAAGTCCCGTGTAGCATAAAGGCGTGATTACACCTAAACTGATTCTTTCTTTTTACTTTGACTTCTGATTGCCACTTACCCGCCATCATATCTGTCTCCCACAATCTAATGAATTTTGCAAGATCTGACCTTAAATTCTGCATAACAATTTGTAAGTTTGCTGCTTAAAACCATCTACAAACTGTCAATGTATGCTTTGTACTATAATGTCCAGAGCTATTGTTTAAAGTAGAAGTCAGAGGAGATAAAAAATGTTTCTACTGTCCCTGCCCTCCTACATGATGAAGCAGAGCTGTCCACTACAGTTCTAGAATCTATAGATTGCTTATAAATCAATAAAATCATATCAGCACGCACCCCTCCCTTTGGGGAACAGAGAACACCAGCCTCATCCTGCTGCTGAGATAAGGAGGTGTATCTCTCCCTTTGGGGAACAGAGAACACCAGCCTCATCATGCTGCTGAGATCAGGAGGTGTGCCTGGGGCATGGCCTTTGGGGGCTCCATGATCATCTTACAATCCTGCCCCCTCTACTGTATGAACAGGGTGCATTGCATGGGGTGTGGCCGCTGGCCCCATGGTCACACTACAATCCAGCCCCTAATGTACTTCCTATGTAATGTTAGAAAAAGAGTGTTCTCCCTTCAAATAGCAATTATATAATCAAGAAGATATAAATACATGCTATGACCTTCTGATGTACAACTTATGATAGTGCATAATGTGTGCTGCCATGCATCAGGCTAGTAGAAGAGGTAAACCACCTTCATTGATCAATTCAGCATTGCCATGATCTCCCCTGTCCTGTCCCTTGATCTTTAGCACTATGCATGACAGAATTTCTCTGTCCTTAAAGTGAGGGGTGAGAGCTCAGAAGCAGATATGATTTTATTGATTTTTTAGTGATCTATAGATTCTAGAACTGTAGTGCCGAGCTCTGCTTCATCATGTAGGAGTTTCAACAGAAAACAGGGGCACCGCAATGATCTGAATTATATCAAGGGAAGGAGGGGTCGCTCACCGTGCCAAGGGTCCCCTGAGGAAGCTGCACCCTGGTAGCGATACGAGTGGGGCCTGGGTGCCCTACAGTCACCTCGCTTCATACCTCGGACTGACACTTCGGACAATTCACGGACTGGTAATATGCACTTTATTTTCCACTGTCAGTGGACACGGTGACCTACATTGTTTTGACTATATGTAAACAGTAGGGAGTACCCAATATATATGGGTGATCTATGTATCAAATATACGGTTAGTTAGCTGGTGGTTAAGACCTTTGTTTTCATCCATATGTGACCACCCCTAGGGACCACTGTGTTTGGGACTACTAAACGACTCATAGCATTACTCATTGGATGATTTGCGGAATCTTGGGTAAACTTGTAATATGTGAAATTTTCTCTATAATTGTCTGTGCCTCTGCAGACTTCACTTGCATGAGATATTGGTATCTGTCTCACTTATAAACATTGTTTATTCCAGCTGCTGAAGCCAGTATTAAATCATATTTAACACTCCCAGCACTACCAATCATTCTGTGGCCCTATGATTTGTGCTTCATAATAGGTCCCTTGACATAGATATGGTTACCCATAACACTGTCCACCCTATATTGGGCTAACAAGCGTATGTATGTAAAATATTGTGGTGAAGGAGCACTAGTACTTCTCGTACCTGCTCTCATTCTCCACCCTCGGGTCTCTCCCTACAACTCAATCCTGTATTTTGTCTAACCTGTTGTGATCACCGATATTGTGTCATATCCTGCTCATGTTTTGTCAGCATTGTATTCTGTAGATATGTTCAGCGTTGTGTTCTGCATTGGCACCCCATGGTTTTAATTGTTTTTAATCTTGTTTGGTCTATTGCACTAATAAAGTTATAATTCTCACTATTCTACTACTCGTGTGTGTTTCTCCCTCAATGTGCCATGTCTTCTCTCCGCCATGCATCATCATGTAGGAGGGCAGGGACAGCACAAAAATGTTTGATCTCCCTGGGTTTCCCCTTTTAATTATGCATAAAAAAAATACATTATTTTTATATTACAATCTATATTAAATAAAATCGCAAATCTTGCAATTTTCATATTGACCGTTAGACCTTATATAAACCCTGACCTTTACATGTACTGACACAGAGCCTATTATGGAATACTATTGGCATGCTCTAATGTGGGCAAAAGTCGTGATTGGAAGGTGAGTCAGTCACCTATTCAATGGTGAATTCTGAGTTATCTACTGTATATACAGGGGCATAACTGCAACAGGTGCAAGGGTTGCAATTGCACCCCGGCCCTGGAGCCTAGGGGGCCCCAAAAGTCCCTTTAGTTTAGCATATAGGAAAAGACTAATGCTTTTAAAGATTTGCAATAATTTGGGGCCCCATTGGAGCTTTCGAATCGGGGCCCATGAGCTTCAAGTTACACTACTGTGTATATAGAAATATTTTATATCATTGTGAACCTGTCTATGATGATAATGACACTTCTGAAAAGTCATCTTTACAGAGCAGGAAGTGTGAGTCCGGTATTAAGCTTTCTTATATATATATATATATTATATATATTTTGCAGATAGTAATAGAAAAATATAATAATAAAAAAATGATATCAATTTGTACCTCATCATTATCTAACAAAAGAAAGCAGTTATTATATTATTATGTTGCGCACAGAAGTGTATAATTACAGAGACGGTTATGAAATAGATTGCCTTTCGGAAGATAAAAGGATCCATTAATTAATATGAAGGGTGTCTGAAAGATGTCCTCTGCATTTGCTAAAGCACAAAAGAAAATATTTGCTGCCTCATCTTGACACATCCCCTTGCACGCTCTCGATGGGACTGAACAGAATTTACATCTTCTGTAGCTAGACTGTCAATCCGAACATTGCGGTGTCTTCAGATTGTGCACATCTTACCAGCCCAAACCTAATAATATCCATCAGGAATCAGAGCATGACATCCGCTTGCAAAAGCTGCAAAGTCCACAGGCAGATGGTATAATTATACTGCATTTCCTCAGTCTGATTTCTCTAAGGATAGGCAGCTTTTAAATTAATTGTTTCTCAAATTAACCCTTCCTACATTAGGTCTTTAAAATCAATGAACAGTGATACCTTAGAGAATAAAATTGATGTCGTGACCATGGATGAGGGGAACGCTTTAACCCCACTGTTGGTCCAGGCCGCCAGACTTTCTGGGAGGGAGCACAAATTTGTAAAACTTTTTCGTGGAGCTCATAGATAATGAGTTTAGGCATAATAACAAACCATGGTGACCATGTTAAACTGTAAATAGACCCCTACTCAACAATGACCATCATCAATTCCATCACTGGGTAATTAGCATTTATGGTCTCCACTTCCAGGTCTTTTCATTCCGGGGATGGTGTTCAAACCAGTATGAGTAAAAAGCGGATTCCAGTTCTTAAGTATAAAAATTTTTATTTTATCTTCCAATAAAAGGCATGCAAATGATGAATTCAAAGGTTAGCGTGACCTTAGACGACAACATATCAAATGCTAATGCATTCTTACTCATGACACTTGGCCGCAGCTCAGGAGAGCCGGTCCTCCATGAGCCATGTATATGACTACACTTCAGAGGTATTTTCTTACCTAAGGCTGTGTGCCCACAGTAAGGAATTGCAGCGTATTGGACGTAGCGTATTGCCGCTGCGTCCAAAGTGCTGCTTTGCAGAGTAGCAGCAACGTAGATGGGAATTCAAGAAATCCCATGCTCACTATGCTTTTCCCAACAGCAGCGTGTTTTCAGCTGTGGTGGGGGTTTCCGGACTTCCACGTCTTCGCACCGTGTCAATTTCATGCTGCGGATTCAGAAGCAGCCACTATTGGGTTCACGCAGGGAGAAGTCGCCCTGCACTCTCCACACACCGTGAGTAAAGAGTGGCTGCGGTTTTGCAACTGTACCAATATGCAGTGCCTCCGGATCGTGAGCACACAGCCACAGGCATCTAGAAAGCATCTATTGGACTCCGATTTCCAGCATCTCAGACCAGCAGTTGTACTACATAGTAATACAACTCTTATTTGACAACTTCGGCCATAAACTTGCAACTGTTGTGATCAATGCTTTTATATTAAACTCCAAAAGTTGCTGTATTACCCCCCAAAAAAATATTTTGTATACCAGAATCATCAGGAGTGTGCATTTGATTAATTTTGAACTGTATCCTTGGGATGCTAAACAAATCCCCTCATCTGTACCTCCACAACTCTATGCATCTGTGTGCACGCCAATGACTACATTTCTGATGAATTTCTGAGTGAAATCATTGATGAAACTCAGTAAGTTTTTCTTGTTCATGAACAAAATTGACATGTAAATGAGCTAGAAGCTCTCTGAAAATTGATTTGCCAAAAATCATATTTAAAAAAAAAAAATGTCAAACCTGGGCATTCGAATTTCAAAGCTTTGCTCCTCACTGCTTTTTGGCCAACCACATTCTTTACAGCCAGTGGCGTAACTTGAAGCTCATGGGCCCTGATGCAAAAGCTCCAACGGGGCCCCCAATTATTGCAAATCTTTAACAGCAATAGTCTTTTACTATAGGTCAAAGGGACTTTTGGGGCCCCCTAGGCTCCGGGGTCCGGGTGCGATCGCAACCCTTGCACCTGTTCTAGTTACGCCCCTGTTTACTGTAGAGGTCCCCAACTCCAGTCCTCAAGGCCCACCAACAGTGCATGTTTTCAGTATTTCCATAATATTGCACAGGTGGTAATTGAAATTACCTGCGCTGGTGAAGATTCCAACACTATGCAATGCTAAGGAAATCCTGAAAGCATGACCTGTTGGTAGGCCTCGAGGACTGGAGTCGGGGACCTCTTCTTTAGAGTATATCCATACACATATTGTCAGGTTGTTATTTTAAACCCTAGTCAACTAAATAGGACCTGTGAACATATAGGAAAAGCAGCAAACTCTGAAGCCTAGAGTAAGTTCCTTGAGTCTCGCCACACCACTGATATATACCGGTAACTGGATTTCTCTAAAAAATAAGCCCTAACTACTTCAATTCTTGCTGAAGCACTAGAATTTTCAGCTGTTTACTACCTTAAAACTATCCCATCTAATCCGACTGCTTGTTCTTAATCCATATTTACTGCCCAATTACCGAAAGCATACAGGTACACTGCAAGGATGGAGGAAGATTTTTGCAGTACTGCGTACTTTCAGATCAGGATTTACTGTGCTTTAAATAAGTCAAGTCAGATTAAAGCTCATTGAAGAGATTGGCACAGAGCAAGCTGAACACACAGCTACCAAGGAGGAGTTTTGTGGTAAATTAAGTGCCTAATCAGACTGTTTTGCCTGCTAAACATCTTATTGAACTGTGTAATTGAGTCCTAAAAATAGTGCTAAAATCATAGAGATCAGTATGCTGTGTTACCCAACAGTGCATTTAACAGTACAAGCAGTACTTGGAGGATCTGATATAAAATATGTTGGGCTGACGGATGGTATAAAATGAAACATAGGTCTAACTATGCTGTGAACTGCTGCATAGTCAGACAGGTAAAAAGGATTTAAAGGGATCCTGTCACCTCCAGAACGCCTCCTAAGCTAGCAAAACATGTCCCTGCAGCATCCCATCACTAATCTCACACTCCTTTTGTCTCATAAAAGCATCCTGTGAAAGTGCTTAAAAACGTTTTAATACTTACTCATTAGTGATATAATTAGCAGTGACTATATTCTTTAGTCACCAAAGCGGGCTGTTTTGCAGGCTACAGGATCCACCCTCTCTCTGTCTGTTTGCTCTGCTTGTGCAGGCTTTACCCTCACCCCTCTCTATCACTCACAGAATGCAAATCATTAGTCCTGCCTTCAGCTCACATTCAGCAGCACAGACAGAGAAGGGTGGATCCTCGAGGCTACAAAACAACATGCCTGGTGACTAAGAATATGCCCCTGCTAATTATAATCACTAATGAGTAAGTATAAAACGTTTTTATGCATTTCACAGGATGCTTTAGAGACAAAAGTGTGAGATTAGTGATAATATGCGCAGTACATGTTTTGCTAGCTTATGAGGCGTTTTGGAGGTGACAGGATCCCTTTAAGGCTACGTTCCCATGATCAGTATTTGATGAGTTTTTCATGCATACTTTTTTGGGTGCATTAAAACGCAGCGTCTTACAGTTGCATTAAAGTGGATGGATTTATAGAAATCTACAGCCTATTGTGCATCTTTTTTCATTTGAGATGCGGAACATTTTCCAAATACTCAACATATCAATTTTTCTTTCTCTCGCATCTACACTGAATATTTGGTGCAGATTTTCCCCATAGAATTGCATTAAACGCAAAAAAATTCACAGGTAAAAAAACATACATGTATTTGTAGCACCCCAGGGGTCTGGTTGCAACAATAGCATTGCCTCCCTCACAGGGGCTGATGTCATGCCTGGAAGCAAAAAGGGGGGTCCCCTATTTAGGTGACACAGCATCCAACACTTTCCTGTCTCCAGACCAGAAGGGGGAGCTCTAGAACCTGGTTTAAGGGAAGCTTCCCTATAAACGTTCTGGCCTGGAGGTGAAGGTAGGCAGAGCAGCCAGGAAAAACAACAGAACAGTCATGGAGTGAGTCTCAGGAGGAAAAAAAGAAGAGCCTGGGGAGCCGAGTGGTGTCAAACTTACCCCCAGAGGAAAAGCGCCAAGAAAACAGGACACTGGAGTCTGTGGCTGTTTGGGTACTAATGGCCCAGCAGCAGAAATCTAAAAGGGTAGGGGATTCCAGGTCCCCTGGCCTACCTAACACCTTGAGCACAATAGCATACTAGAGCCCGGGTCTCAACTAAGGAGCAACCCCTGGAATAGGGCTGACACTGCCTGCTATACAGGTACAGACTAGGAGAGAAAGGGAGAGCGGGCCACAGCATAACTTCATACAGCAGAGGGGACTCACAAGTGAAAGTACAGAAGGGAGGCCTCCAACACATCTGGCTAGGTGGATCTCTCCTGATTGCTTTCAGGCTGCCTGGGTCCACAGTAACATCTAAACTGGTGCACTGAACTGTATCTGCAACGGACAAGTAAAGGTAAAGGAAACGTTCATTGCTGTGACCTCCAGTTATTTCCTTGCCTCCATCCTGCACCCTACACCCTTCCAACATCCACTGCCCTGGGGATCTGCTTTACCCATGGTGAGCCACTCCATCCCAGCTGCCTGTCCATCATCCGCCAGAGGTTCTCCAACAACGGTGGCTGCCCATAGCCACAAACCACGGGTGGCGTCACGAATAACTCCCCTATAAATCACCCATTTTCCAACATGTAGCAGGTGCAATATAAATAATATTAGCAAATACCTCCAATTAGAAATGTAGCATATTTCTCCTGATTAGCCATGTATTTCTAAGTACTTTTCAGGAGGGTTTCAGAGTAGAGCTGGCAGAAAAATCCTTGTGCACATACCCTTAATGAGAACATAAGCATCAACATTATCCAATATCAGTATCAGAAAATTCCTACAATTCATCTGTCACCTGACTTGCTTTGATAAAGCCCAAGTGCACATTGCTTTTCTGCACTATGTTCAGTGTGTAAGTCGGGAGAAGCTTCTTGCATAGACATTAAGGCAGGAGTCACACAAGCATTGATTCTCCTGAGAATGTAAAGAGATAGACGCGCTGCCCTCTTCCACCTCAAAGACATCAGTGCTGTTGAATAGTATAATGCGATGTGTTGGTAATCTGTGACATGTGTTAGTGTTGTATTGAGTTATGCCAGTGGGGCAAGAAATTGGTAATATTTGAGAAAATGCCCAGAGTACAAGAGGTTGTGTACCCATTATCTAATGTACATAATTGTCATCAATGTTCAGTAAAGCACACATAAAAAGAACTGTTTGTCTCCCTCAAAGGTCCAGGCAAGTCAAAGCCATCAGCATTGTGTGGCCAACAAAGTCATATCGCCACCTTATCACAAGTCAACACACCCAGCAAGGACCCTCTATTTCATGTAATATGCAAGGGCCCAGGAAATTAGTATTCTGACCCACTTCTGATGGATGAGAGACTTGTGTGATCCGATTAATTCCGTACACCTATACACTTGTATGGGTGTACGGCATCCGATTTGCGCTGCATGATTTACTCATACTGAATTGCTAAAACAAAAAAAAAGCACTGATTGGCTCTGCTTCATAGTATAAGATTGATGTGAGCGCTATCCAAGAAAACATCAGATAGCACTCATCCAAGTTATACAGTGGTGTGAGAGAGACCTCTAACAGTTCTATATAAGCCAGAATTTTATTAGAGCATTCTTTTGGATTTTGCAAGCTGTCCCATCTACAAGGATTGGAGAGGTCTGCCATTTTTATTGTAGGCACACTTCAACTATGAGAGACAGAATCTATAAAACAAACAAAAAATACCTAAAATTCACATTTAGTGATGTTTACATAATTAATTAGCATTATACTGCATAAAATAAGCTGGACAACCAGGAACTCAGGCAGGACATCTGGACACAGGCCAGACATCTGGACAATGAAAATTGGACACGGCTCCAAGTAGGGAACATCTGGACACAGGTAAGACATCTGGATACAGGCAGGACATCTGGATACAGGCAGGACATCTGGATACAGGCAGGACATCTGGACACAGGTAAGACATCTGGATACAGGCAGACATCTGGATACAGGCAGGACATCTGGATACAGGCAGGACATCTGGACACAGGTAAGACATCTGGATACAGGCAGGACATCTGGATACAGGCAGGACATCTGGATACAGGCAGGACATCTGGACACAGGTAAGACATCTGGATACAGGCAGGACATCTGGATACAGGCAGGACATCTGGATACAAGCAAGACATCTGGATACAGGGAAGGATTCTGGAGACTGAACATCAGACACAACTCCAGGCAGGGGACATCTGGACACAGGCATAGTGTGTTACTAACTGTAATCTTCGAGACTGTATCTAAGCTTTCTTCAGGTCACTGACCAAGTCTTCCAATGTAGTTCTTTGCTGATTCCTGACCTTTCTCAGAATCATCCTTACCCCATGAGGTCGGATCTTATATGGAGCTCCAGACTGAGGAAGATTGACAGTTATCATATGTTTCTTCCATTTTCTAACAGTTGTTGCCTTTTCAGAAAGCTCCTTGCATATTGTAGTGTAGCCCATCCCAGCATTGTGCAGGTCTACAATTATGTCTCTGGTGTCCTTAGACAGCTCTTTGGTCTTGGCCATGGAGGAGAGGTTGGAGTATGATTGATCATGTGGATAGGTGTCTTTTATACAGGTAACAGTGTAGAGTAGGAGGGCTTCTTAAAGAACAACTAACAGGTCTGTGAGAGACAGAATTCTTGCTGGTTGGTTGGTGAACAATACTTTTTTTCATGCACCAAAATATGATTTATTTAAAAAATCATACAATTTGATTTTCTGGATTTTTTTTTAGATTTTGTCTCGCATAGTTGAAGAGTACCTACAATAACAATTACAGACCTATCCATTCTTTGTAGGTGGTATTGAATACTTATTTTCCCCACTGCATGCATAGAAATTATCCAATTGTTTAAGAGAGAGCATCAGACGGTGCTTTTCTATTCCATATACCACTGTGGTGAAATAAATGTACAATATATGCTATTAGAGGCCATATAGTGGATGTATGTCACTGCATCTTTTAAAACAATAGGCACTATTGCACAGTTATCTTATTAATATATGCAGATATAAGATATGACCTTTTTTCCACAGTCTGTCTGAAGAATATAGATACTATTTAAGGGGATTCTTTAGATCCCACCATAGCTAAGGCTTACTGTGTAGGAAAATGGATGACTTATCTTTGAAAATTACATCACCAAGGCCCCTTTCACATCAGCGTTTTTTGCTGATCGCAGCAGTTGCGGTGAAAAAACTGCAACTGCCGCGATTACCGCATAACGGCCGCACTTGCGGTTCGCTTGCGGCAAGCCCCATACAATGTCTATGGGTCTTGCGGTAAGTGTGCGGCAGGTTCGCAAGTGCAGTTTCGGCACTTGCGGCTGGTGCGGCCTCGAAAAAAACGCGGTATGCGGTAAATAAAGAAAAAAACATTAACCAAGTCTTAGCATAAAATACTTTTAGAAAATATACTCCAAATTGTTAAAGAAATGCAGCCCTTTAGGGATCCTTGAGTTTAGAGCAAAGATCCACCGGGCTTCTCTTAGAAGCAGCAATTATTTCCAGTCGCCTCCTAGGAGTGTTTCGTTTTACCTTTTCTATACTAGTAACGTGCAGTGTGGATACATCTCCATTGTGCGCTTCCAAAAAGTGTCTAGATAGCCCTGAAACAGACCACTTATTTATTCCATTCTCATATTTGGCCGCTGAGACATGATCAGCTATTCTTTTTTTCAAAGAGTGCGAGGTGCATCCAATGCAATATTTTCCACATGCTGTACAATCTGCTTTGTATATTACATAAGTGCTTGTTACAAAGGTTTTAATATCTGGGTGAACCAACGGCTATGATACGGTAGGCTGAAGCAATTTTTATTATCATTCAAACATTTCCCTATGTTTTCCTGCTAGAACCAAATAAATAGTTTTATCCAATTATCTCTCAATATTGACCAACCAGAAATACAAATATAGGATTAAGATACTTTGAAGTCAAAGCAATTGCCTATCCTGTCCTGATCAACTGATTATAAATACATTACACAGGAAGACAGCGCTAACCGGAGCAGCTAGATAACCTGTAATCAGGCGATCAATGTGTATTAGATATGAAGCCCACACTTCCTGAGCCTGTCCGGTAATAGATCCTCGGTTTGTCAAGAATAGGGTCACACCAACAAGCCCATAAATTATTCCCAGAGTGTTGAGTGAAACAGCTTGTGATTTGTGATTGCATTGTGAGAAGTAATTTCAGATTTAGTGAGGGGATTAGAAGCTGCAGGAATAATCCATCTCTTTACCAGCAGCGTTTTGCCTGCTTCTGCCGGCGCCCTATCTCTACCGTGCTGGCTCTGAATACAGGTTTCACATGCACATGGATATAAACACATGAAACATCCTGTCTACTAAATTCATGTCAATAGGTTTAAAGAAAAGAAAATCTGTCCAAGGTTTTGTATTATCACATAATAATCTGGTTTTAAATGAGCTTTCCTTTTTCTTAAACTTTGTATGGAAAAGTCTAGAAGGATTTTAGAGTAAAATTGTACTTTCAGACAAAAAGAAAAATATTAGTAAGTGAAAATAATAGACGTGTATAGTGTATTACTCCTTTATTCACCTGAATATGGTATGGATTTTAATTTACCTTAAACAATATATTGTATATGCACACTTTTTTATGGCTTGGTAAAGGTCCTACATTGGCTGAAACGTTGTCTTTGTCATATTTTTTAGTGTATGCTGGGACCAATAAAGTTTTATATATATTGTTAAATATATTATATTATATTTACCATATTATATTACATTATTATATTGTTAAATATATATTATTATTATTATTATTACTATATCTTTCCCTCTCCCCAACACCAACAGTTATTTCCACAAGGAGCACTGCAAGTGAGTAAGTGAACTTGCACTACACTTTTATAGGCTTAAATTACAATCTGTATTGATTAAAATTGATTTAAAAATACATTTTTTTACAAAATCTAACACTCAGGTACCAACATGAGTTTCTTAGACTACTGTATAATTATCATTATTGAAGGTAGGCACATAAGACAATAGCACATTATATTCACACAAGGACTGTTCTTATATATGTGCTTTCTAGTACATATTGCACTCATTCACTATTTAAGATACAGTTTCTTGTCCTTCCCTATCTCTCCTTTCTTAGGATGTCCCTTTAGAGTTAACCATCCCCTTATACTGTGATCTAACTGTTGTCTGAGATAATACATAGTAACAGTAAGGCTGCGTTCACACATTTGCGTATTTTGCTGCGCTTTTTTGCGCGCGCTTTTTGCCGCGTTTTTCGGCCGCGTAAAAAAGCGCAGCAAAATACGCAGGGGCTTTCACACACTGCGCTTTCTTTCCCCCAGAAAGCGCAGTGATGTCACAGAGGGGAGGAAGAATCCTGCTTCCTCCTCCCCTCTGTGACAGCTGTGGCCGCCCCATTAGACTTCACATTGTGTTAATACACACTGTGAAGTCTAATTAAACTAAAGCAAGTGTCTGAAAAATAAAAAACAATGAATACTCACCTTCCGACGCCTTCTCCCGGTTTGCAATCCCCGGTTGTAAGTCAGATTTCTTCTGCAAGACCTGTGGTGATGTCAGAGGGGGGGCGTTACCGGGCGGTCCCATCGCTGATTGGCTGCTCGCGGTCATATGACCGCGAGTGCCCAGGAACGCCCCCCCTCTGACATCACCACAGGTCTTGCAGAAGAAATCTGACTTACAACCGGGGATTGCAAACCGGGAGAAGGCGTCGGAAGGTGAGTATTCATTGTTTTTTATTTTTCAGACACTTGCTTTAGTTTAATTAGACTTAACAGTGTGTATTAACACAATGTGAAGTCTAATGGGGCGGCCACAGCTGTCACAGAGGGGAGGAGGAAGCGGGATTCTTCCTCCCCTCTGGGAAAATACGCAGTAGTAGCTCCGTAAAGAATTGACATATCAATTCTTTACGGAGCTGCGTTTTCTCCCGGAAAACGCAATGCGTATTTTTACGCAATGTCTGCACTGCAAAGTGAATTTCCCATTCACTTTGCAGGCAGACAAAAAGCACATTGCGTATTTTGAAAAGCGCGCGTAAAAAAACGCGGCAAAATACGCAATGTGTGAACGCAGCCTAACATAGTATTTAAGGTTGAAGGAAGACCTTAAGCCCATCTAGTTCAACCCATAGCCTAACATGTTGATCCAGAGGAAGGCAAAAAAAAACCCATGTGGCAACACTAAGATACGGCAATCAGACTAATTCCCTGGATCAACTTCCTATCAAAGAATCTAGTATGTATAACTGGTAATATTATTTTCAAGAAAGGCATCCAGGCCCTTCTTAAATGTTAGTAGTGAGTCACTCATTACAACATCATGTGGTAGAGAGTTCCATAGTCTCACTGCTCTTACAGTAAAGAATCCACGTCTGTGATTATGATTAAACCTTCTTTCCTCCAGACGTAGAGGATGCCCCCTTGTCCCCGTCTCAGGCCTAAGAGTAAAGAGATCATTAGAAAGGTCTCTGTACTGTCCCTTCATATATTTATACATTATTATAAGATCACCCCTAAGCCTTCGTTTTTCCAAGCTAAATAACCCCAAGTTTAATAACCTGTCTTGGTATTGCAGACCCCTCAGTCCTCTAATGACTTTTGTCGCTCTTCTCTGGACCCGCTCTAGTTCAGCTATGTCTTTCTTATACACCGGAGACCAGAATTGTACACAGTATTCTAAGTGTGGTCGCACTAGTGACTTGTATAGAGGTAAAATTATGTTCTCCTCATGAGCATCTATGCCTCTTTTATGTTCAAATATTTTTATTGAATAGATATAATCATACAAGTTAATGGATTTTACAATCAAGTTCAATAGGTAGAATATCAGAATTGTACAGTTCAGATTAATTAATTTTTGTAATTAAGTCAAAATTGAGGTAGTATTTTACATAGAATCTAGTAACTTCGAGTTTTATATAGTCTCATATAGCTTCAGAGATTTGTAGTGCGTATTAGCATCAAAAGGGTTACAATGAAACAATTAAATAACTATTTACAATTTTATAAATTATGTCTAGGCCTCTTTTAATGCATCCCATTATTTTATTTACCTTTGCAGCAGCTGCCTGACACTGGCCACTAAATGTGAGTTTGTCATCTACCCATACACCCAGGTCTTTTTCAGTGGCAGTTTTGCCCAGTGTTTTACAATTAAGCACATAATTATACATTGTATTTCCTCTGCCCAAGTGCATGACCTTATATTTATCTCCATTAAAGCTAATTTGCCATTTATCAGCCCAAGCTTCTAGTTTACATAAATCCTCCTGTAATATAAAATTGTCCTCCTCTGTATTGATAACCCTGCAGAGTTTAGTGTCATCTGCAAATATTGAGATTCGACAAGGTCATTAATAAATATGTTAAAAAGAAGTGGGACCAATACTGACCCCTGTGGCACCCCACTGTTAACTATGACCCATTCTGAGTGTGTTCCATTAATAAACACCCTTTGTTTCCTATCACTGAGCCAGTTCTTAACCCACTTACAAATATTTTCCCCCATCCACATTGCTCTCATTTTATGTATCAACTTTTTGTGTGGCACCGTATCAAAAGCTTTTGAAAAGTCCATATACACCATGTCCACTACATTTCTTTGGTCCAGTCCAGAACTTACTTCTTCATAGAAGCTTAGCAGATTAGTTTGACAGGAACGGTCCCTCGTAAACCCATGTTGATATTGGGTCATGAGGTTATTTTTCTTCAGATACTCCAGTATAGCATCTCTTAGAAAACCCTCTAGGATTTTACCCACAGTAGAGGTTAAGCTTACTGGCCTATAATTTCCAAGTTCAGTATTTGTCCCCTTTTTGAATATTGGCACCACATTTGGTATACGCTAGTCCTGTGGTACAGACCCTGTTATTATGGAATCTTTAAAGATTAAAAATAATGGTTTATCTATGACGGTACTTAATTCCTGCAGTACTCTGGGGTGTATCCCATCCAGGCCTGGGGATTTGTCAACTTTAGTGATTTTTAGACGGTGCCGTGCTTCCTGTTGGGTTAAGCAGGTTACATTTAATGGAGAGTTTTTGTTATCACTGATAGTGAAAGGATTCGTAAGAGTTAATGGCGTTAGTCCTGAGGAAGACAAACTTTGAAACGTGCATAGGTGGTTCAGGGGGGGCACAGCGGGACTCCCAAGTTACTATAACACCAATGGCTGCAACACAGGTACATTAAACTCTTACAACTCCTTTCAATATTATCTGAGGCAATAGTTAGATCACAGTATAAAGGGATGGTTAACTCTAAAGGGTCATCCTAAGTAAGGAGAGATAGGGAAGGGCAATAAACTGTTTCTGAAATAGTGAATGAGTGCAATATGTACTAGACTGCACATATATAAGAGCAGTCCTTGTTTGGAAATAATGTCCTATTGTCTTGTGTGCCTACCCTCAATAATGATAATTGTACTCTAAGAAACTCATGTTGCCTGACTCTTAGATTTTGCAAAAAAAATGTTTTAAACTGATTTGATCCAATAAAGATCGTAATTTAAGCCTATAAAAGTGTAGTGCGAGTTCACTTAAGTGCAGTGCTCCTTTTGAAAGTAACTGCTGGTTTTGGGGAGAGATATATTGATTGAGTGAAGCACAACATAATTTTGGGATACATGTGATTATTATTATTAAGTAGTTTTTTTTAGGAAAAGAAAACCTCAGTGCTTTGTTGATTTTCTTAGTATTTTACAACCCTATAGAGGGTTTTACCATGTAGCATGAACATAGGAGTGATGTTATGGTGTGGATACACAGGGGTCAGTGGCTGCTCTGGTCCGCTGGCCCGTCTGCCTTTAGCAAGACCACAAGCACTCATCCCAACTGAACGCCCGAGCTCCTTAACCATGGGCGGAACACAGGATGAGGGAACCACAATATTAAGGCTTTATTGAATCCCAAACAGTTAATGGCATATAACACATAACCAAACAAAACACAGAATATAACAGTCAACAGAGTCTCACCCTCCGCTGGCTCACCAGTGTATAGAATATCCACGCCTCAGGACTTGCAGGGCTACTTACTACAATCCAGCAACACCCCACTTTCGGCGGGCACCCAGGAATAACACCAGAAAGGAATAACACCAGATTTAAGAAGCTGACCCAGTACAGTAAAGTCTGTAGCCAGGTGACCGGATTGTCCCAATCTGGGTTTCTTCCTTATGTAGTCTTTGATATCCCAGCCGAATCCTAGTATTCGTGCTGAAGTCAATGTAGTAATATTATTCAGGTTCTGATCACCTTGGTTGGCATGAAAGTGCCTAGGTCACGGGTTATGGACTGCCAATCAGATCCGCAGATTCCAGATTGGCATTGGTACCATGTAGCTTGACCACCTGATCAAATTAACCATCCTTCTTATATCCCCCTGAGCACTCAATTCAAAACATTGGGAACTTCACAATTGGTTTACTAAGACTGTGCTCTCATTGGCTAGATTTCAAGCTGCATACATATTATCTCTATTAGTATATATTAATATTAGCATTTCTGGCAGAGGAGAGGAAGAAACAGATAATTTACATAGAATCTAGCAATCCACACAGTAATACAATTGAAGCCTCGCATACTTAATTTCTCGTTGTGTCATGACCTTTCTCTGACAAATGGGTGAGATAATTACATGAATAAACACAAACCTTTGAACAATAGAGGGACTCCTTAAGGGGGTGTCACACGCGTCAATGTCGTCAGCGATCTGATCGCTGACGACATTGACGGCTGATCGCTGGTGAGGTGTCACACAGACAGACTCACCAGCGATCAATTGACCAGTGACATCATGGAAACGATTTAAATATCGTTTCCACGATGTCCTGCTCCCGCTGCCAGCCTGCTGGAAGCGGGAGCAGCCTGGTCTCCAAGGTACACTGCGGGTAACTAGGCAGCGCGCGCTGCCTAGATACCCGACGTGTACCTTAGTTACCAGCCTCCTCCGCTCACCCGGTGAGCGGAGGAGGCTGGTAACTAAGGTACACAGTCGGGTATCTAGGCAGCGCGCGCTGCCTAGTTACCCGCAGTGTACCTTGGAGACCAGCTCCCAGCGCTTGTGACAGGCGCTGGGAGCTGGAATATCGCTAGTCCCGGTGTCACACGCAGCGATGCTGCGTGTCCACCGGGCGACAATCGCCAGGTTTCAGAGCTGGTTCTGAAACCTGGCGATCATCAACCAGCGATTTATCGCTGGTTGATGCAGTATGTCACACGCGTCAATATCGCTGCAACGTCACGTGCAGTCGATATCGTGCAGGCGATATTGACGCGTGTGACACCCCCTTTAGAGTCTGGCAGAAACAATGTCCCAGCAAACATGAGATAACAGCAAAAGTTTCTATGGTCTGGCTAAGGCTGGAAGCACACTGGCTAGTGCAAATAACGTCCGATAGACGAATCCGAGAGGTGGACGAGTGTCATTCGACTTTTGGTCAGTGTGGTTTCCGTGTGCTGTCTGAGTGCAACCCGTTTTTTTTTACTCAGCAGCTATTTACTGTATTAGTATTTACAGGAGCATTTTTTACAATTGTCTAAGCTACAAAATGATAATGTATCAATTAAAAATTGCATCCCACTCGGATGGTTTGTGTGTGGTCCCAGTGTGGTACATCTTTTTTGTCGGACCCATAGACTTACATTGGCGAGTCTCGTCCAATACTTGCATACTGTTGCAGCATGTTGTGACTGACTCGTCATCCGTGAATCGGTCGAGAAAAAAAAGTCTAACACTCGGAAATGTGTTCTCAGATATTGACTAACATTGGTCCGACTGCAATGCGATTTTTACTCGCATTGCAGTCGTCCGAGTTTCACTCTAGTGTGTCCGAGCCCTTATATTAAGAAAATTAGCCCATGCTATACGTTGAAAGAGTCCATGTCGTCACACACGGAATGCAGCAACATATATAAATAATATATTCTTTAGACACGGTAGCAAAACCCTTGATAGACTGCAATACCTATGACAACCACTGGGTGGCAACCTATAGGCACATATGGCTTAAGCATCTCCAGAGAGAGTATCCAAAAAATCATCTAGTTTTCAAATTTGGTCATCTCAGTGTCAAGCCAAGAAGACATCTGTTGTGCCACAGACATTTTGTTGTAAGTAATGTGCAACTTTTTTAAGAGTGTGTCATTCTTTACATCATTGTACCAAATAATTTAATGTCATAATCACAGTGAGGTAATTTGTAGAAACACCACTTACAAATAGAGAATAATACACTATCTATCATATGTAGAACAGCAGAGCTTATGTCAGTAAATCTGACATAAAGGTATAAAGAATCTCTGAAAAGTCAAATGCTCAGTGGCATTGGTCATAAGTAATGTGCAGCATGGTACTGTCAGGGTCTCTTGAAAAATGAACAAGACAAAAGAAAATGCATATGCCCTGATTCATGAAGATTGCTATTTCATACTCCAGCCTTAATGAGGAGCGTACAGGAATAAGATGTGCCAAATTCATTAAAAGGGTCCCACCATTTAAGTAATTTGACACATCTTATTAGTTACATGCACCTCACCAAAAATGTTAATCCATTGAGGGACTGGATTATTATTTATGGTCTAAGAAACTGCCTGTTTTAATTAATATGTCATCAGCTCTATTCCCAGCTCCATCCCCAGCTCCATCCCCAACTCCATCGCCTTCCCTGCCTCCATCCCCTTTATAATAATAATAATAATATTTATTCATTTATATACCACTATTATTTCCAAAGCACTTTACATACATCAGTAATGCTGTCCCTATTGAGGCTCACAATCTAAACATCCTATCAGTATGTCTTTGCAATGTGGGAGGAAACCAGAGTGCCTGGAGAAAACCCATACAAACACAAGGAGAACGTACAAATTCCATGCAGATGTTGTCCTTGGTGGGAAATGAACCCAGGACCTCAGTGCTGCAAGACTTGCAGTGCTAACCACTGAGCCACAGTGCCACCCTTCCATCCCTTCCCCGCCTCCATCCCATTCCCCTCCTCCATCTCGTTCCCTGCCTCTATCCCCTTCGCCAGCTCCATCCCCTTCGCCAGCTCCATCCCTTCGCAGCTCATCCCTTCCCTGTGTCTATCCCCTTCCCTGCCTCCATCCCCTTTTCGCCAGCTCCATCCCCTTCCCTGCATCTATCCCCATCCACATTCTCTTTCCTACTCACTTCTGAAAGTTTTATGTAAACACTTTGAGCGTCAGGGCCATAAACTCTAAATTTCACAATAAAATCATTTTATTTCATGCATGCAGCAGTGGAACATATTTTTGAAGTACTATTTGGTAAATTTTCCCTAAGGTACAACAATAACTAATCGGTATATAAAACAATATCCCCATTCCAAGATTGTTCTGTCTGTTCATAACGCTATTCAAGGGTAATATTAATTTTAATATATTCAGGTTAACTTTCCTCCAGGAGGAAGAAAGCTGGCTCACCAATGTTACTGATTTGAGATAAGTAAAGTACTGATGTATAACTGGTTACAGAGTCATGTCATGTATCTTAGGATGTTTTTCCAAATCGTAAGCCATTTTCCTTCTGTAGGGGACTCTGGTTTTGCTAAAAACTTTAATCCTTCTGAGAAGACTCCTATAGGTCAAAATGGAGGAAGAGGTGGACATGGCGGTGTAGAGCAGAGAATGGGATATCCAACATTTTTTTTTAACAATGATTTCATTTTTTGTAGCTTTATTTTGGGGTTATGCCACCAAAACATTTGGAATTGCAAATAGAGTATAACAATGCATGTAAACTGCACCCATCAAGAATTTATCTAAAGATAAATGATGTGGTGGCCACCTCGACCCCGCAGATGCTCCACAAAATTTTATAACGTTGAGCTATGAAAGTAGAAAACCAAAACTTTTTTCACAAAAATGTTGCTTTGACCACACAGTTTTCATATTCACAAAGGTGACAGGGAATAAGGGATAATACATTTTTTGTGTATTTCTCCAGAATGTGCCAATGTAATTTTGTGTTACCCTCATGGGGGATTGATTGTGGGAAGTGGATTCATTGGACCACAGATATACTGTGAGAGCTGACTCCATAGGACAGGGATGAATAAAGGCACAGTCTTTAAGTATGTAGCACCGCCAAAGAGGACAAAGCAGGACAGTCAATGTCTATGGTGGAAGGAGCAGGCAAGCAGGTAATGAGTCTACGCGGATGCAATCGTCAACAGGCCATAAGGGATAGATGCAGTTGAAGTGACTCGGCCGGGGCGGTGACTGTGAGGTATTCGGTACCAGGCCTTCTTGTCCTCGTCTGGGCTGCGGATGTCACAGTGGCGTGACCCGGTCCGTGATCCACCCGTCAGACAATCTGTTAAAAAGGGGAGATTGAAAAAGGGATGAAGATGAAAATAAAAATAAGGATAAAAGAGTGTGTGTCACGATGCCACTCGTGGAATGCGGCTGGTATAGCCGCTGCTGCAGTCGGGACCTCTGGGGATGATGGGAGTATCAGCTCTGATGGTTTAGCTCTCCACGGTAAGAGCAGTTGCCCACGGCAACTGTATATTCTATGGAGGTGATGAGTTTGTTGGGGGTGCAGGGATTCCAGCGAGGACAAGCTGGCTGTGCGACAAAGATCAGAGTCACTCTCAGGCAGGCTGCTGCTGCCGGTTCGGTGATTCAGTCTACCTCTCCTCAGGCGCAGAAATAACAGTCTCACACAGTGATAAGCTTCGGCCCAGTTTACTTGCTTTCTCGGCAGAGGTTCAAGTTACAAGGTAGTGCATTGGCGGCTCTGGTAGTCTCTTAGCAGCCGGGATGGCTTGTCCAGATCACCCCCTTTTGTTTTCCTTTCCATGGGCCTCTCTTCCTTACACTTCCGCATGCAAAGCTATGATTCAGCTGCCACCGGCCTTTGTTGGACAACCTGCCTGGTCACCTGGCCCTAGTACGGCGGCCTTCTCTTTGCTGCGCCGGGGTTGGGTCAAGGGACATAAAGACCCCGCAACCAACCGGTATTGTGGTTGGAGCGAGGAGCATCCTGACCACCTCAGAGCCGGCACCCTGGTTTCTGCCCAGTCCCTTAGATTTCCAGCTAATTTGGGCACACAAATGGATCGCTCACTATTTGTGCCCCTATGACTCCTTCTGTCTCTCTCTACAGTCTGCAGCCCAGTACACGGAACAGTCTCATGGTGGTACAGGCCGCCGGGTCTGTTTTTTTCAGGCCCGAGGATGCTCGGGTGACGTCTTGCAGACAGTTGGATGAAGAACATACAAGTGTGGACGAAAGAAGGAGGTCTTGGGAGGATCAAAGATTGCAAATTGGATTATATTGGGAGATTAGTTCAGAGATATATGGGGGAGACAGATTGTAGATGGCTTTGTAAGTCAATGTTAGTAGTTTGAATTGGATGGTGAATTGCGAGCAAGTAAAGTGATATACAGAGGGAATTAGTTGGGCAGCAAAGTTAGAGAGGTGTGAGAGTGTTTGCAGGGAGGCCACAGAGGGGGATATTGCAGTAGTTGAGACAAGAAATTATGAAGGCATGCACTAGTAGTTTAGTTGATTGGGGGTTGACGGATTCTGGAATTATTTTTGAGCCGGAGGCGACAGGAGATTGCGAGAGTTTGGATGTGTGGTTTGAAGGACAAGCCAGAGTTAAGGGTTACTCTGAAGCAGCCGGACTTAAGGTACAGGGTAAAGTGTGATGTCATTTAGTGTGATTGATAGATCAGGTAAGGAAGATGCGTGAGAAGGAGGAAAGACAATGAGTTTGATTTTGTCTACTTTTAGTTTTAGGAAGCAAGAGGGGAATAAAAGACGATATAGCTGACAGACACTGCGGGATTCTGGGCAGCAGAGAGGTGATGCCTGAGTCTGAGAGGTAGATCTGAGTGTCATCAGCGTACAAATGGTACTAGAAGCCATGAGACTCTACGAGTTGTCCCAGACCAAGGGTATATATGGGAAAAAGTAGGGGTCTCAGGACAGAGCCTTGAGGGACCCCAACAGAGAGGGGATGGAGCAACGAGGTAGTATGGGAGTGGGAGACGCTAAATGTGCAGTTGCAAAAGTATGAAGAAATGCAGGAGAGGGCAGGGTCAGTGATACCATTGGAAGAGAGGATCTTTAGTAGGATGGAGTGTGATGAGCACTGGTCTACCTATCTAGTGTAGGCTGGCCCCACAGCAACAGAAAACCAGACAGACCGCGTGATGTAATATGTTGAACTACTTTTCAGGCACGGTACAACACTTACAAGGGATGGAGCACCACATTGTAATGCAGATGTTGCTGTTGTGGTTTGTGGGTGCCATGTCACAGAGCCCAAAAGGTGCCAGAAACACAGTACACACCATAAGTGACCACATTTTACAAACTAGGCTCCTATATGAATTCATCTATGGGTGCATTTATCACATTGATAGCACAGTTGAGTAGTGAAAAAAAAATAATTACATTTATAATGTGTATTTACTCCATATACTCACCAATATAGTGTTGGCTTCTGTTAAACTCTGTATTTTTTATTCTGTGCACATGCTCTAATTTCCATTATTTATACCCTAGTTTTTCATTTATTACATCAGTATGACAATACCTGTTATAGGCTCTTTTATAGACACTGGCCTGGTTTCACACTACTGTTTTTTAAATCAGGCAAGATCAGGTATTTCAGGAAAAATCCTTCTCCTTTTAGGATAAAGTTTTTTGCACATTCACTTTAATGGTGTCAGGTAGCAACCTGAAGCGACAGGATTCTACCTGAAAAAGGTTTGGTACCGTGTTAGTCAGTTGAGAAAATGTTGATTGCTCTCAGTGTGAGAAACAAGATACAAATCTTGTTGTTGTGATACCTTTTAATGGCTAACAAAAATTAAATAAATGATGTTATAAGGCGAGCTTTCGAGATGACTCAGGTCTCTTCATTAGGCATGGTATGACAAGATATTGAATGATGGTGTCAGGATTTTACCTGACACCATTAAAGTAAATGGGCAAAAACCTGGATCCTAAAAGGATCATTTTTTTTCCTGAAATACCTGATTTTGCCTGATTTGGAAAAACAGTAAGTGTAAATCCAGCCTAATTGTATGATATGTATTTACATTTGGAGTGACACATTTTTTGGCATCTCATATAGTCTATTTTTTATGAGTTAATATATTAAAGGGGTTAGCCGGGATTTTAATTAAAAAAAAAGTGACTAAGCCCTAACAGGCATGTAGGAGCCACCTACCTGCCTGTTGTGCCCAGAGCCAGTCAAAGCCGTTCACCCCCCAGCACAGAGCGGTCACAGACTGCTCCTGCCAGGGACAGCATGGCAGGGTCAACAGAGCGGCAGCTTCTTTTCCGCTCTGCTCTGTGGAAGAGGTGGGACATCCAGCCTCCTACTGATTGACAGCCGGCTTCCTGTTACCTGATTGGGGGAGTCGGCTGTCAATCAGCATGATGTCAGCTCTGACGCTCAATGACAGAGGGGAGAAGCTGCCCCCTGTTGATGTGACATCAGCTGAAGCTGAGAAATCCCCGACAGGAGCCGCCTCATACCCCTCTATGTCGGTGGTTACCAGTGGTGAACGGTGCCAGGCAAAAAAGGTAGGTAGGTGGCAGCTACCTGCCAGTTGTTGCTTGGGCACAATTTTGTTTTTCATAAATCTCAGATAACACTTTAATTATTCTTTGCTGTAGGGGGTCGGCCATCATCATTTGGCTGTTTCACGTGTTTTTAACTCCTTTTGCTCTGGCCCCTTTGGTAATTTTAATATAATGTACAGTATGTACTATCTAATAAAAAAAAATATGATTTATAAACAATGGTTCCTATTATAAACAATGGTTCCTATTTCAGGTTTTTTCTTCCTATGTGGTCCCTATTCTCATCCTATGTAACATATATATTACTTTTGACTTTTTAAGCAATACCTGTCAAACTAAATGACAGGTATTACTTATAGGTATAAATTAAGTTATACTATAATAAACTTAAGATCATAGTGTGAAAACTCTTAGAATATGTTACTGCTGTAGGACCAGGGAAAAAAATCCTAATGCGACTTGGAATAAGTGACTTGGCTAGGGCTGTCGATGACATAAAAACAGCTTGACTTTTGCAACACTCCTGCTGACATTACAATGATTTGTGTCCAGTTTCTAATATCTGCCTCTGAACGGGACTAGTAATGCCTGAAACAAAAAGTAATTTACCCCAATCACCCAAATACCCTTGACTTGTTCTCAAAACTTCTGAAAAGTGGAAAATTAAGGCACATTCATTTTGAGAACCCCTGATCTGCAATAGCCTAGGTATTGACCATCACTGTACAAGGTATGATAGTCTGTTCGAGGAAGCCCATGCGCTACACAAACAAAAAGACCGTACCTGCTCTCTGATGCCAGACATATTTATTTTTTTTTATGAGAATTGAACCTCATAATGTTCGAATTTGTGTAAACCCACACATTTCAAGAAATTATATTCAAACTTGAGCCTCTGAGGATCGATTTGCTAATGTCTAATGGTTTATGACAGAGATACACGAAGAGAATCACTGAATTATGCACTTGCAAAAGCAAAAGATTCTCCTTTACAAGAAAGTATAAATACATTTAACTCAGGTGTCTAGGTGTATGGTATAAATTGCACAGAGTTATCTAGCTGTTATTAATGATGACTCATTCATAGAAGAAGCTATTGATAGATTGGTTGGGGTCTGACTATTGGCACCTTCTTTGATTAGTTGTTTAAGTTGAGGCTATATCTTACTTTTCTGCAGCCATATAAGTTATCACAATGTTGCTCCATTGAAAGGAATAAGTTACTGTTGGACTATCTGTCATCTCTACTGTAAAAAGTAGAGTAAAGCTGACCCACCCCAGGACCATGGGGTACCCGGACACGGGCATTGTAGTTCACGGGGGATGTCATGGGGCTTGTTGCCGGATCTGGTGGTTGCTAAAAAGGGGGTGTAAGTGACAGGGCCTGTTTCCTGGTCCGGTGGTCACTAAAAAGGAGATTTAAGTCAATAGGAATAAAATAAAGGATGATTCGTGACGCCACCTACGGTTCCAGTAATGTTACGGGCACTGCAGAACAGACCTCCGAGGCGATGGTGAAGCAGCGAGATGGATACGCTCACCGTAGTAATAGAAGTTATGGTTGCGGACAATCTATGATGAGAGCAGGATCAAGGGCTGCAATAACAGTCACACACACAGGGTTTTTGTTTCCGTACCTTTACTGATGTGATGAGCAAGGTGAAGTCCAGTGTACAATCCAGGTGGTCTGGAAGCAGTTCGGGACCTCCACATCTGATGAGTTATGAGGCCTCCCTTTTAGTCTGTGTGTGTTTTAGTCCTGGGCTATCTGAAGCTAGGCCCTGACACTCTCTTGTAGTCCTCACTTGTATGGCAGGCTGTGAGAGCTCTGCTGCGGGCATCGCTGTATCCACTGCTCCACCAAGTGGCTGTGCCTCAAGTACTGCTGCACCAGGGGACTTGAAATCTCCCTTGCCTCTGGTCATTAATGCTGGGCTAACTGGACCCGTGCTGTCTCGGACTCAGGTGTCCGGGCTGTCGACAGAGCTCTTCTGCGGCAAAACTGTATGGCTCCACTCCCCCTGGCTAACTCGCCTCCGACCTCACTCTTGGGTCTCTCACACAGGTCAGGCTCTCTTACTGGCACAGGCCTAGCATGGCACCGTTCACCAGGATGTCTTCCTCAGTACTGCACAGTACTGAACTACCTAACTCCGCCTGAATTTATAGGGGACCTTGCCTAAAGTCAGCAAGTAGAGCTCCCCCTTCAGGTTTGGGGTGGAAGGTGTTGTGTGTGGGTTTACCTGATGTGGAAATCCTTCCCTGCTCCAGGTGTTGTTGCAGCTTCTTAACACAGCTGATTAGTCAAGGTGCAAAAAGTCAGAATAGCCTTCTCTCCCCACATGGCCTATTTGTTCGACCTTAAAATGTCATGTGATTTTGGCGGCTGATTATATGTGTGCAAATGTGAATTTGTGTGTCTCTCAATATTCACTTTGAGAACTTGCTCGATGCTCACACTAGCGTGTAAATTAGATGGGTGCAATCCTATAAATAATTGGATTGCTCTCGGACAAATGTCATGCAATGAGGCAAACGAGATCTGCTTTTTTCTCAGCTATATTTGACATGAGAAAAATCTTGCTGCTTGCTTTGACTCTGAAATCTGTAAAGTGCGAGAGAAAAATCAGATGACAAATGGATCATCAGTTTGGTATCTGATTATTATGGATACATTATAGTTCTGTAAGATGGGAAACTGTAAATGGCAGCATAAAAGAATAATTGCTGCTGAGTAAAAAAAGCAATTGCATATGGAAAGTGCACAGATGACAAGTCAGAAAATATCATCCCACTTTTCTGAATGAGAATGGGATGATTTTTTTATACACTTGTGTCACCTCAAAGCTGACTTTTTGAGCCACATCCCTACGGGTTTATTATGACACCTACTTCTGGTAGTATATGTCTAATTAGAGATGAGAGAAAGTGGAAAAATTAGAATTTGCCTGTTTTTCCTGGGAAATTTGATTTGCAGAGAAATTATTCTGCACAAATTTACTGCCTCTTATTATATTCTAGATTTTCTCCAGAACCTAGAGCATAATAAATATAAGATGTTGAAAAATAAAAAAAAATATACTCACCTTACTACTCACCTCTCTGGCTCTTTAACTCCTCACCGTCACACCATCCGGCCCTTATCGCCACTGTTTGCTCTTAAATTCCCAGATCTCTAATACTGTTGTAACGACCAGGAGGCCAGTCGTTTGTGTATGAGGGATACGGCGCTGGTATGAATGACTCCGACTTCAGTATATTGTCAAACTACGTCTTTTTATCAAAAAATTTTAAACAAATAACAGGTTCTAATCTCTACAAACTATGGGCCACAACAGCCCAAACGTAAGGTACAAGTTAAGCAGCCCGAGAGAACTCAAGTGCCAGTTTTGCAGGGAGGGACACGACTACCCATGGGCTATGCCACCCCCACCCTTACTCGATATGGGGCCTACCCAGGAATTTACCACGGCCGCAACATGTGTTCCTCTCAGGCATATAATCTTACACCCCCCTCCCACACTAATTACAATATGTCCCGGGTAATAATAATAATAATAATAATAATTTTTATTTATATAGCCCCAACATTTTCCGCAGCACTTTACAGTTCAGAGGGTATACGATACAATATAATACCATAATAAGATAATATACAATACAATATGACACAATACAAATATAATACAATACAGACCATATGAGACAAAAAAATAAATAAATATATCACTGAGCCCATTAGGAGTGAGGTCTCTGCTCACATGCTTACAATCTGTGAGAAAATAGGGGAGACACAAAAGGTAATAGTAACAAATGCTGTCATATATGGTCCAGCTATCAATATAATAAATAGGGGATTCACATAATGCTGCATGAACCGTTCACCAGCCAGGATCTGTAGAAGAACAGATGAAGTGCTATAAAATGCATGGGGGTGTAGAAAGATGATACAAGAGGCCAGATTTGAAGAAGGACTGATTGGGAATAATTACATAGATGAGGTGAAGTGGTAGGCTAGTCTAAAGAGATGTGGAATTAATTGAATTGTTCTTGGTAATCCATTCCAGAGAATTGCTACAGCTCGTTAGAAGTCCTGGAGACATGAGTGGGAGGTTCGGATTGTAGATGATGTCAGTCTTAGGTCACTTGTGGAATGGAAGGCACGTATAACCCTTATGTCCTCCTTTATAACCACTTATATGAATCTAACGCACAAGTTATTTACACAGTATACAGCTTCCCCTCCTGCAGGAGCAAAAGTATATCTCTCGGATCTGGTATAACACAATAGAAAGCAGACCAATTTTTGTTTAACCTTAATCTGCGGTCATGGAATAATATCACCTCTTTCTCTCACCAGGCTTTCTAGCACAGCCTGGTGCAACAGGAATTGCAATCGCTCTCAGTTCCATGATGTAATTCACTGTGGGACTCCTCTGGATTATGCACGTGCTCAAAGTCCCAGTGTACAGGATGTTTCACAGTCTCTAGACCAAGCCTGGTCAGTTTATGAGCAGGAAAACACACAGGAAAGTTCTCTGCAGTTCCGCCATCACTGACTACCTTTTCCTAGCTCGAAACTTGAGTCGGCATGTTCTTCTGGCAATCCCGCTGCATATGTCCAAGTTCTCGGCATCGCCAGCATCGGTCCAGTCCTCTTGTCCTTCCCCGAATGCCTCAGGTCTTAGAGCAGTCGACATTCTCTCTGGGATATAGGGTGAATGGCCATATAGGTAAGAAAAGCAGTTAGTCGGCGTCGAGCATATCGGAGGTGTCTCCCACACCTGCATCTGCTGCACCTGTTCTGCCAGGCTCTCTATGGTTTTCTGTAGAACTGTCAGCTGGGCCTGAACAGGGTCTGGTCTTGACTCCTTTGTGTTAGCCATCTGCATGTTACTCCACTGCAAGGCAGGCTTTACTTCCAAATTCCACGCTACCGCCTCTTCCTGTATCTCAGCATAGGTGATACCAGGAGTACTCCACACTTTCAGCAACAACTCGCTCCATAGCATCTCACTCCATATTCCCTTGATGAACTGATCCTGAAGAATGCCCACGGTTAAATGCAAGTTCTTTTTGATCTCCTGATGCAACTCCTCCAATGCTATAGCATACTGGATCAGACTCTCTACGTCTCTCTGGATCCTGGCAAAAAACTGTACTCGCATTTGCCCTGCCACCAACCACATGATCAAAGGCTTTCTCTAATATCCAAATGATGTCATCTATCGTCCTCCGCTTGTCTTCAAATTTCAACAGGACAACTTTGCGGGAATCCCCCTCCAGAGTATTCAGCGCAACTTCTGGTTGCCATTGAGGACTGACACCTTGCAAGGCAATGGCATTCTTTGTCCTGCCTACCCAATCACTAAACAGCAAGTTATACCCATCAAACTTAGCCAGGTGATTAAGTAGTGCACCAGTTGCGGAGCAATCCACTAACCAATCTCTGCCGGTCACAATGGGAGAAGGGGGGTGGACTACTACAGCAGACACGGCAGCGCCTTCTGCGCTACTGGTACTATACATAGCGAGTACCATATCCTGCCGATAACACCAAAATGCAATGACGGAGAGGCCCAGTCATTTGTGTATGAGAGATATAGCACTGCTATGAATAATATTGACTTCAGTATAGTGTCAAACTATGTATTTTTATGGAAAATTGTTAAACAAATAACAGGTTTGCACTCTTTACAAACTATCAGCCACAACAGCCCAATCACAAGACACAAGTTATGCAGCCAGAGAGAACTTAAATGTCAGTTTCACAGGGAGGAACACAACTACCCCTGGGCTATGCCACCCCCACCCTTACTCGAAATGGGGCATATCCAGGAATTTACTGTGGCTGCAGAACGTATTCCTCTCGGGCATATAATCTTACACCCCCCTCGCACACTAATTACAATATGTCTCGGGTACCTTTATTTCCCCCTTTATAATCACTTACATGAATCAAACCCACACGTTATTTACACAGTATACAACTTCCCTTCCTGCAGGAGCAAAAGTATATCTCTCGGATCTGGTGTGACACAACAGATAGCAGACCAACTTTTGCTTAACCTTAATCTCTGGCCACAGGATAATATCGCCTTTTTCTCTCACCAGGCTTTCAAGCATACAGTTAGGGCCAGAAATATTTGGACAGTGACACAATTTTCGCGAGTTGGGCTCTGCATGCCACCACATTGGATTAGAAATGAAACCTCTACAACAGAATTCAAGTGCAGATTGTAACGTTTAGTTTGAAGGGTTTTAACACAAAATGTCTGATAGAAAATGTAGGAATTGTACACATTTCTTTACAAACACACCACATTTTAGGAGGTCAAAAGTAATCGGACAAATAAACATAACTCAAACAAAATATTTTTATTTTCAATATTTTGTTGCGAATCCTTTGGAGGCAATCACTGCCTTAAGTCTGTAACCCATGGACATCACCAAACGCTGGGTTTCCTCCTTCTTAATGCTTTGCCAGGCCTTTACAGCCGCAGCCTTCAGGTCTTGCTTGTTTGTGGGTCTTTCCGTCTTAAGTCTGGATTTGAGCAAGTGAAATGCATGCTCAATTGCGTTAAGATCTGGTGATTGACTTGGCCATTGCAGAATGTTCCACTTTTTTGCACTCATGAACTCCTGGGTAGCTTTGGCTGTATGCTTGGGGTCATTGTCCATCTGTACTATGAAGCGCCATCCAATCAACTTTGCAGCATTTGGCCGAATCTGGGCTGAAAGTATATCCTGGTACACTTCAGAATTCATCCGGCTACTCTTGTCTGCTGTTATGTCATCAATAAACACAAGTGACCCAGTGCCATTGAAAGCCATGCATGCCCATGCCATCACGTTGCCTCCACCATGTTTTACAGAGGATGTGGTGTGCCTTGGATCACGTGCCGTTCCCTTTCTTCTCCAAACTTTTTTCTTCCCATCATTCTGGTACAGGTTGATCTTTGTCTCACCTGTCCATAGAATACTTTTCCAGAACTGAGCTGGCTTCTTGAGGTGTTTTTCAGCAAATTTAACTCTGGCCTGTCTATTTTTGGAATTGATGAATGGTTTGCATCTAGATGTGAACCCTTTGTATTTACTGTCATGGAGTCTTCTCTTTACTGTTGACTTAGAGACAGATACACCTACTTCACTGAGAGTGTTCTGGACTTCAGTTGATGTTGTGAACGGGTTCTTCTTCACCAAATAAAGTATGCGGCGATCATCCACCACTGTTGTCATCTATGGACGCCCAGGCCTTTTAGAGTTCCCAAGCTCACCAGTCAATTCCTTTTTTCTCAGAATGTACCCAACTGTTGATTTTGCTACTCCAAGCATGTCTGCTATCTCTCTGATGTATTTTTTCTTTTTTTTCAGCCTCAGGATGTTCTGCTTCACCTCAATTGAGAGTTCCTTTGACCACATGTTGTCTGGTCACAGCAACAGCTTCCAAATGCAAAACGACACACCTGGAATCCACCCCTGACCTTTTAACTACTTCATTGATTACAGGTTAACGAGGGAGACGCCTTCAGAGTTAATTGCAGCCCTTAGAGTCCATTGTCCAATTACTTTTGGTCCCTTGAAAAAGAGGAGGCTATGCATTACAGAGCTATGATTCCTAAACCCTTTCTCCGATTTGGATGTGGAAACTCTCATATTGCAGCTGGGAGTGTGCACTTTCAGCCCATATTACATATATAATTGTATTTCTGAACATGTTTTTGTAAACAGCTAAAATAACAAAACTTGTGTCACTGTCCAAATATTTCTGGCCCTAACTGTAGCCTGGTGCAACAGGACTTGGAATTGCTTTCAATTCCACGATGTAATGCACTACAGGACTCCTATGTATAATGCATGTGCTCAAAATCCTAGTGTATAGGATCTTTTGCAGTCTCAGGCCAAACCTGCTCAGTTCATCAGCAGAAATACACACAGGAAACTTCTCTGCAGTTCCACAGTCACTGACTACCTTTCCCTAGCTATCTGTACCGTTTGTGACCAGTCACATATCTCGGTTACTCACAACGCACGGCTTCCCCTTGATCACACCATCCAGTTCGAGTTCCTGAAAGAAGACTCCAACTATCTTTGAAGTCAGGCATGTTCTTTCTCTCTCCTCAGGCATGGCACAATCTCAGATCCACATTTGACCACCAGCCATGGATGCTGCTTCTTCTACCAACTCCTTCACTTCCTGCACATACAGATTCCCAGGCTTTTTTTTTTACTTAACTCCTGATGACATCTAGTAGCCAGACCATGTCATTGCAGAAAAATTTACAACACCAGAGATATTTACCCATTATTAGGAACACATATCAACATGCTTTCACTGTGCTGGAACATATGACTTTGATGGGGGCCTGTGAGGGTTCTGCAAATGCTCAAGCAAGGTCATGATGTGATGTAATGATATCGTAACGTTTCGAAGACTTTCTCAAAACCCTCCCCAGCTCTGATGAAAGCCCTAGTCTAGCATGAGGGACTCTAGGATTTTAGTGCTAGTGTAAGCAAAATAAAGATAGGAATGAGGATCTATTGAGTGATGCTGAGGTGAGTATAAGGATTATTCTTAGCATTCTGTTGGACTTTTACAGTTCAGAAAAATGGTGGTCAATTTGAATTTTTGTGAATGCTGATGATTGCAAATTCAAATAGAATGCAAGTCTTCCTAAATATATTTACTCATCCATATGTCTGATGTTTAACAAGTTGATATTTTCCAGGATTGCTTGTTCTTATGTGTATTTCTTCAAAGTCTTATGCTATGTTCAGGCAGAGCATTTGTGCTGTTTTTTATTGGTCGGTTTTTGCAGAAATGCAACTCAAATGCATCATCTGTTTGTGTTGCTTTTTTGCTCTGTTTTAACAGGACACGGAGAGACAGACAGACAGACAGACACACAGTCAGAGACACACACATACACTTTCTTACCCTCCCTGTGATCCCCCAGTGAACCTCAATAATGTTTGCCTCCCGGGTGGTGGCAGGTCCTGTGAGTTGTCTGTGCCGTGCTTCCAGAACCTTTACATATGACTAAGTCACATGGTGCATTACATGGGTAGGTCCTAAAGTACCATAGCGACAACTCACAGGTCCTGCCGCTGCCTGGAAGGCAAACATCACTGTGGGATTGCGGAGAAGGTAAGTAATTAGATGTTGATGGTGTGGAAAGCGCACCAGATAAATGCCACACAAATTGATGCTCATCATTTTCTGGATCCACTAACATAGCAGTCAAAAACACTGATGTCTGCACAGCAAATTGAAAATGAACTTTGCTGACAGACATTTCGATTGATCTATTTTTGGTGCAGTTTCAAAAAAAATGCAGTACCAAAAATGCCCAGTGTGAACATAGTCTTGGGATACATTCAAATATCGCCACATTTGACAGTAAGCCTGATTGGATACTGCAGTGAAACCCAATTAACCCAATTATAGTTCAATAGAGTTCCATAAGCAATGCTTGTGACTGTCGTACAACAGTGCCTTGCTACTATTAACAATAGGAACCAAAAGACAGATTTGACCTGACCCTAATAATATACTGTACATTGCAGGTGGGCAGTTAATCCTGCTTCGTTCGGTCTGAAATATCTGACTCCATCTGTGTAATGTAAAGCTTCATTCAGCTCATGTTCCTTGATTTTCCTTTTAAACAAAGAAAAAAAACTAGAGTAGTGATTCTTCGCTCTCACCTCTGAGTTGTGTGTTGAAGGCGGATATAATTTAAGCGTTTCTTGACAAGCCAAGAAATGGTGGATTTAATTGGAAAATATCAATCTTCGTCTACTAAAATGCTTTCGAGAAGCCCTAAACACCGGGGCTTTTGAATGCAGATATATCTTATGAAGAGCATTTGTCTGGATAAGAAATACATCATAATTACCTGCTCAGCCATTCCACCTCACCATACAAACCTGGGATCAAGCGCTGTATGACAGGGTACTCTTTAAACAGGAGTCAGGACCACTGATAATGAATGTCACATTTTTAAGCGGATGTGTCAGCTTGCCAATATTTATTTGGTCCATACCGACAAGGGTCTTTCGTTCTCACTTAGTTATCTCTTCTAATACCCTTTCATGTCAAGTTCATTTGCAGCTTTGTATGAGAACATTTTACCATGGAGAATAAATTCTGCCCGCTGATGACCTCATTCTAGAATCCCTGGTGACATCAGTTGTGAAACCTAACGCACAGGGACAGGTAATGCTATACTTAAAGGGGAAATCATGTAAAAAATGGACTGATGTGTCATAGATAAATGGGACAGATTCACAATCAGGGTCATACCTATAGTGGATCATGGGGCTATAACTATGGATAACTGAATCTGCAGAAATTTCAATTCAAGGAATTTGCACTGATTCATATTTATATAATACAAGTTTTCCTCTGTTGTTGTTAAAAAGTGCATTTGATTATTGAAGTCTTAGGCTGGCTTCACACTGCGGTCAGGTCCGATCCGGGGGTGTCCGGTGTAAACCGGAAAGCCCCGGACCTGATTTTTACCCCCTGCAGCCCTATGGGGCCGGATGAAGCTGGATGTCAGCTCTCTGCCATCCGGTTTCCATGTGTCCGGGAGAATCTGGAAGGAATCAGATTTTTCTCCCGGACACAAAATCGGAGCATGCTGCATTTTTGTGTCTGGGGAGAAAAATCTCCCCAAATTGGATCCTCCCAGATCTGGTTTAGTCCAGCGCTCCCTAACATGGGAGTCTATGGGCAAGGATTGCCCCGATCCGGGAGGATCCGGGAACCGGACACCTGCGGCTGAATTTCACCGTGAGCTATGCTGAATTTCAGCACCAGGGAGCTGTCCCCTGTAAAGCAGTTCAGCACCACTTCGCAGGGGACAGCTGAGCTCTGCATCATCAAGCTACACACCGAACTGGAGGTTCACCCCTGACAGCCCCAGATCAGACCTGACCGCAGTGTGAAGCCAGCCTTATGAAACCCAAAGCACTTGCACTTGCAAATGGATGGACTAATAGGGGATAGAATGCAATGAGATTTCATTTATTTGAAACAAATCAAATTTTGGAGGAAATTTTGGCGAAGCTCACAAATTAAATTTCAAACAATCTGCTTGTCTCTAGTTATGACATCATGATGTGTGTTGTCTCAAGAGGTTACATTGACGTCATATAGCCACATGACCTATTGTGTGTTGAAGGTCCAGCTGGCGATAGAAGCTGTTAAATAGTGAATTAGAAGACTAGAAATAGAGCTGGTGACTCAGGGGAATAGCGGAGGATGAGTGGGCGGGAAGCAGGAACAGGTGAGATATGAGGTGAGTAGCCTGCCTCTTCATTTCATCTGTATTACTTACTGTATGCTCTGAAGTAATATCTACTGTACGTTTTCCTTTACTAGTTTTGTTAAAAGTACTTTAGCTCCCTCCAGTGGCTGAATTTTTTATTAGCATCAGTTTTGTATGTTATTACTCTTTTTTTCCTCCCCTTTGCAATGCATTATGGTAGTTTAGTCAGTCTCCATTTTCTGACTATGCATCATACAAGAAGACAGTCTCTATCGTAATCCCCCTTGTGATAAGATTGCTGCTAAGAAGTTATGTGGTCTGCAACCATTAAATGCTCTAGATGTTAGCCTAGTCTGGTTTGTTGTATCTTATGTTAGACTCAAATGGTCCATGCATATTATATAGCTACTTTGTGATATGCATTTTTGTGCTTTATAATTCATGCTCTGAGTGGCTAAAGCTGCACTGAGAAATGGATGGGGGAGCGGCACATAATATATGAGCCTGCTCTCACCCCCCCATCCTGCACTTACCCCCTCCATTCTGGATATGGCTCCACATCACTCTTTATTCCGCCATGTTGAAGCACACACTTCAATAGTAAATACTGTAATATGCCCTCCACTGCTCCCTGCCTGCAGCTCGTCGCCTTCATCTTGTCTCTGTGCTGATCAAGTGACCGGAAATTAACCGGTAGTAGAAATTGGTGTATAGGCCGCGCTGAAAATAACCACAATATTGTGGTTATCTGAAGAAGGAGCAGGTTATTGCTTTGAAACTCGTAATAAAGAATCACTTTTGCAATTTAATCATTATTGGAGACTGATCCCTGACAGCGCAGGGTATACACCAATTTTTACTACCGGTTCATTTCATCTCTTCTTGTGGTGGCTGCAGTGGTCATGGGTACATGCTATCAAAGTGGTTGTGGCTATCACAACCCCCTGAAGTGTGCTGTAAACCACTAAAAATTCCCTTATCTTTTAAACGATAAGACCATATTTGCGCCTCTTTCTCTTCCAGCCGCTGATTATTTTGATCATGTGACTGGTGCCCCGGTCACATAATCAGATATCAGGCACAGAGACAGGAAGACGGCAGCGAGCTGCAGCCAAGGAGTGGCGTAGGATAAAATACAGTGTTTAATATTTTTAGTGTGTGTGCCAGCATGGAGGCATATATAATGATGGGGGGATCTTATCCAGAATGGGGGAGGGGTGAAATTCAGGACAGGGGGGCCATATCCAGGATGGCGGACTATGTATACCATCACTGGGGACCATATCCAGGATGGGGGACTATGTGTACAACCACTGGGAATCATATCCAGGATAGGGGGCAATGTGTGCCATCACTGGGTGCAATATCAATCATGGGGGCTATGTGTACCATCTCTGGGGGCTATATCCAGGATAGGGGGCAATGTGTACAATCACTTGGGGCCATATCCAGGATAGGGAGCTGTGTGTACCATCTCTGGGGGCTATAGCCATTATGGGAGGCTATGTGTATCATCACTGAGGGCCATATCCAGGATAGGAGCTAGGTGTACCATCACTAGGGGCCATATCAAGGATGGGGGCTATGTGACATCACTGGGGGCAATATCCAGAATGGGGGGCTATGTACCATCACTTTTGGCCATATCAAGGATGGGGGGCCATGTACCATCACAGGGGGCTATGTACTGTCATAGGAGGCTATATCCAGCATGGGGGGCAATGTACCTGGATGAAGGGATATATACAACAGGATGGGTTATATATGTATATATATATATATATATATATATATATATATATATAACAAGAAAAAAACTGCACAGCACTCAAAGACAAATGTGAACTGGTGCTAGCAAAGCTGCAGGGTTATATAATATGAAAAAGATCCTTGCAGCACACAGCTACTACCAATGATGTACATAAGCTACTAGCTATATATATTTGAGGAAAAAGTTTAAAAACTTACGTTTTTTTCAAAAAACTCAAATATCTCCAATTTTTTATTTAATTCTGAAGTTCTTGGTACATACATTGGCCAATGTCTGTTTGCTCATCAACTGCGACAAAGTGACTTCAGGGTCTGATGAGTCCTACTCTGATATCCCTATCCTCCTTGTCCACCCCCCACTTTTCAGTGGGCAGACACCATCTAGACCCTCCATCACCTGTAGGTAATGAGGGTGCAGATTGCAGCATGGAACCTTATACTTATATATACTTATACTAATCACTGTCCTGCTGCCGCTGTCCCGCCGCCGTCATCGCGCTCCTCCGTCTTCTTCCGGTTTCCTCCTCGGTCGCGCAGGCAATGACGTCATTGCCTGCGCCAACCGGAGGAAGCCGGAAGAAGACGGAGGAGCGCGATGACGGCGGCGGGACAGCGGCAGCAGGACAGTGATAAGTATACTAATCTCTTCCTTTACAGGATTGTGCACAAGGCAGGGGGGCCTGTATACTGATGGGGGGGCCTGTATACTGTATACACTGTATACAATGTATACAGTATACAGTGACTCGCGTATAAGCCGAGGGGGGACTTTTCAGCCCAATTTTTGTGCTGAAAAACTCGGCTTATACGCGAGTATATACGGTATATTTATATATATATTTATACACACGAGGATGAGGGACTGCTTGTAAGACGGACACTGGCATTATAAGATAGACCCCATTTAATATTAATAATAATTTTTTTTTTTCCTTCACCAAAATTGGGGGTGCGTCTTATAAAGCAAAAAATCCGGTATGTTTTTTTTTTTCTATTTAAGTGGTGCCGAAAAATTCTGAAATTTGTGAAGGCACTTGATGGCAGATTAAATAAGCTGTCACATGGGGGGAAAAAATGGGTGTGAGCTCGCATCAAAGGCAGGGAAATGACTTTCGAAGTACAAGAACATCAAAAATCATAAAGGAGTTGAAGAAGTTTCTGTGAACTTCATAGAAAATATTGCATTGGCATAAATAATAAGGTCGCTTCCCCTTACATTTATTATACGAGGGGGAAATAAGTATTTGATTTCTTGCTAATTTAGTAAGTTTTCCCACTGACAAAGACATGAACAGTCTATAATTTTAAGGGTAAGTTAATTTTAAAAGTGAGAGATAGGCCTTGTTCACACATGCCATAATTTTTGCCATTCTCTGCGTTTTTTAGCTGTAAAAAAAAACACACATGCGTTAACGCATGGTGCACTTAAGTGTAGCTGCGTTTTTTAACAAATGCATTTTTTTTCACCATTCGAAAAAACACTGCATGCAGCGTTTTTTGGGTGCTGTAAAAAAACGCATGTGTTTTCTAAAAACGCATGCGTTTTTTTAACCTGGGGCCCTATGGGAAACACATGCGTTAACGCATGGCACATATAGGCACCTGCGTTAACGCATATGCGTTTTTAATGAAAAAATGACTAAGTCCAAAAACTTCCCAAAAACGTTCAGAACCACAGGGGACATTATTTGGCACCCTTAGAAAAACTGATCAGTTTTTCTAAGGGCAAAAAAAAACATTGGTATGTCTGAACAACGCCATAGGATATCAAAACTAAAATCCATAAAATCACTTTGTCTAAATTATATAAATGTACTTGCATTTTGTAGAGAAAATTAAGTATTTGATCCTGTACTTACCATTGAGAGTTCTGGCTCCTACAGACCAGTTAATTGCTCCTAATCAACTCGTTACCTGCACTAAACACAGCTGTCTTAAATTGTCACCTGTATAAAAGACTCCTGTCGACATACTCAATTAATCTGTCAGACTCTAACCTCTACAACTTGGGCAAGACCAAAGAGGCCAGCTGCACACTGCGGTCAGGTCCGTTCCGGGGCTGTCAGGGATGAACCTGGCTGCCCCGGATTGGATCAGCACACAGAACTGGAGGGCTAATTTGCCCTCCGGTCCGGTGTGCAGCCGCACACAGCTGCCGCCACTGATAGGTCAGGACTGCAGCTCGTAACCGTCCGGGACTGTCAGGTTCATCCTTGACAGCCCCGGACCAGACCTGACTACAGTGTGAAGCCGGCCTAAAGATGTCAGGGAAAAGATCCTAGACCTGCACATGGCTGGAATGGACTGCAAAACTATAAGTAAGATATTGGGTGAGGAGACAACTGTTGGTGCAATAGTGAACAAAAATGGAAGAAATACAATATGAGTGTCAATCGACATTAATCTGAGGCTCCATGCAAAATCTCACCTCGTGGGGTATACAGGATCATGAGGAAGGTGAGAGATCAGCTTAAAACTACACGGGGGAACTTATTAATGATCTCAAGGCATCTGGGACCACTGTCATCAAGAAAACCATTGGTAACAAATTATGCCATAATGGACAATGCTCGCAAGGTTACACTGCTCAGGAAGGTACATGTTCAGGCCCATCTGACATTTGCCAATAAACACCTTGGTAGTTCTGGGAGTGATTGGGAGAAGGTGCTGTGGTCAGATAACACAAAAATGGAACTCCTTGGCATTAACTCAACTTGCTGTGTTTGGAGGAAGAGAAATGCTGCATATGACAAGAAGAACACCATCCCCACAGTCAAAAATGTAAATGGAAACATATTTTGCGGGTGATTCTCTGCTAAGGGCACAGGGTTACTTCACTGCATCAATGGGACAATAGGTGGAGCCATTAATCGTAAGATCCTGGGTGACAACCTCCTTCCCTTTGCTAGGACATTAAAAATGGGTCATGGCTGGGTCTTCTAGCACCTCAATGACCCAAAAGGAGTGGCTCAAAAAGCAGTACATTAACCCCTTCACCACCCGGGAATTTTTCTTATCGCGAGATCTCCGGTGCAGGCGGGGAACAGCGCGTTCACCGCCGCTGCATCTTTGGATCCCGTTGTCAGTGATGGACGGCGGGTTCCAAAGGGTTAACAGCACTGATGCTGGAAGCCCGACATCTCAGCTAATGAATCAGCTGAGATGTCTGTTAAATGATGTGAGCTTCGGGTCGGAGCTTACATTAAACACCGGTAACTGGCCAATGACGTTTTCCTACGTCAAAGGTCGGGAAGGAGTTAAGGTCATAGAGAAGCCTGCCAATCTCCAGACCTTAATCCCATAGAAAACTTATGGAGGGAGCAGAAACTCAGAGTTGCCAAGCAACAGCCTAAAAATCTTAATGATTTAGCAATGATCTGCAAAGAGGAGTGGACAAAAATTCCTCCTGACATGTGCGCAAACCTCATCCTCAATTACTGGAAACGTCTGACTGCTGTGGTTTTCAACAAAGATTTTGCCACCAATATTAAGTTTTGTTTGCCAGAGGGATCAAATACTTTTTCTCTCTTCAGAATGCAAATATTTTATATAATTTAGACAATGTGATTTTCTGGATTTTATTTTTGATATGCAAGCTCTCACTGTTAAAATTAACATACTCTTATAATTACAGACTGCTTATTTCTTTCTCAGTAAGCAAACATACAAAATCAGCAAGGGATCATATACCTATGTCCCCCACTGTTATTATTCTCCAATGACTATACTGGTAAATTTCCATTGTTATGTAGGACGCTGCTTTCAGGAGACCACATCATAAAATAATTCTGGATGTTACAGAAAATATATATCTTTGTATCTGGTCAGCCAGAAGATAGAAAATAATTAAAATTTGAGAGTCCTAAGTGGTTGATACCTTTTAATGGTTAAATGAAAAGATGGAAACAAATAGCAATTTTAAAAAACTTCTCAGGTCTCTTCATCAGGCTCAGTGTAGCACAATATCTGAAGAGTGTACAGTTTCAGCAAGACAGTGATGCCATGAACAGCCGAGGAAACTCAAGTGGATTCAGAGAAAGAAAACATAGCTGCTAGAATTGCCATACCGATACATGCATCTGAACCTTATAGAAAATGTATGGAAAGAACAAAAGCTCATAGAAGGATCCCACCGGACCATCAGGATGTTAAGAGTGTTTCTGTTTACCAAGTATACAGAAGTAATTGGGGAACACAAGCATTTTTCCGAGAGACCTTCCGGAGAAATACTCGAGCTTCCCATTGACTTCCTTCATACTCAGTAAAGAAGTCAAATCCATCTGAGCATCAAAATGCTTATTACAAGTACTGAGCACCCGTGCATGGTAGTGCTCTCTCATCATTAATAATTTTCACTTTGGTAGTATTACATATACAGTTGTGGCCAAAAGTATTGACACCCCTGCAATCCTGTCAGACAATACTCAGTTTCTTCCTGAAAATGATTGCGATCACAAATTCTTTGGTATTATTATCTTCATTTAATTTGTCTTCAATGAAAAAACACACAAAAGAATTGTCCTAAAGCCAAATTGGATACAATTCCACACCAAACATAAAAAAGGGGGTGGACAAAGGTATTGGCACTGTTAGAAAAATGATGTGATGCTTCTCTAATTTGTGTAATTAACAGCACCTGTAACTTACCTGTGGCACCTAACAGGTGTTGGCAATAACCAAATCACACTTGCAGCCAGTTGACATGGATTAAAGTTGACTCAACCTTTGTCCTGTGTCCTTGTGTGTACCACATTGAGCATGGAGTAAAGAAAGAAGAACAAAGAACTGTTTGAGGACTTGAGAAACCAAATTGTGAGGAAGCATGAACAATTTCAAGGCTACAAGTCCATCTCCAAAGACCTGAATGTTCCTATGTCTACCGTGCGCAGTGTCATCAAAAAGTTTAAAGCCCATGACACTGTGGCTAACCTCCCTAGATGTGGACGGAAAAGAAAAATTGACGAGAGATTTCAACGCCAGATTGTGCGGATGGTGGATAAAGAACCTCGACTAACATCCAAACAAGTTCAAGCTGCCCTGCAGTCCGAGGGTACAACAGTGTCAACCCGAACTATCCGTCAGCGTCTGAAATTAAAAGGGACTGTATGGTAGGAGACCCAGGAAGACCCCACTTCTTACCCCGAGACATAAAAAAGCCAGGCTGGAGTTTGCCAAAACTTACATGAGAAAGCCTAAAACGTTTTGGAAGAATGTTCTCTGGTCAGATGAGACAAAAGTAGAGCTTTTTGGGCAAAGGCATCAACATAGAGTTTACAGGAGAAATAAGAGGCATTCAAAGAAAAGAACACGGTCCCTACAGTCAAACATGGCGGAGGTTCCCTGATGTTTTGGGGTTGCTTTGCTGCCTCTGGCACTGGACTGCTTGACCGTGTGCATGGCATTATGAAGTCTGAAGACTACCAACAAATTTTACAGCATAATGTAGGGCCCAGTGTGAGAAAGCTGGGTCTCCCTCAGAGGTCATGGGTCTTCCTGCAGGATAATGACCCAAAACACACTTCAAAAAGCACTAGAAAATGGTTTGAGAGAAAGCACTGGAGACTTCTAAGGTGGCCAGCAATGAGTCCAGACCTGAATCCCATAGAACACCTGTGGAGAGATCTAAAAATGGCAGTTTGGAGAAGGCACCCTTCAAATATCAGGGACCTGGAGCAGTTTGCCAAAGAAGAATGGTCTAAAATTCCAGCAGAGCATTGTAAGAAACTCATTGATGGTTACCGGAAGCGGTTGATCGCAGTTATTTTGGCTGAAAGTTGTGCAACCAAGTATTAGGCTGAGGGTGCCAATACTTTTGTCTGGCCCATTTTTGGAGTTTTGTGTGAAATGATCAATGTTTTGCTTTTTGCTTCATTCTCTTTTGTGTTTTTTCATTGAAGACAAATTAAATGAAGATAATAATACTAAAGAATTTGTGATTGCAATCATTTTCAGGAAGAAACAGAGTATTACCTGACAGAATTGCAGGGGTGTCAACACTTTTGGCCACAACTGTATCTATTATAAATAAAATAATCAAACTACATGGATGACTAGTATGCTGCAAATCCACATGATTACAGATGGTCTCTTCCAAACCCCCAAAATACGGTAATGCCCTTTTCCAAGAATGTTTCAGACCATTTCATAAACCAGGAATCCTGTTGGATTTTAGCACTCTCAGACTGACATCTCTGTTATTGCTATGTAGAATTTAATTTTGGCAAAGAGCAGAGGGAAAATTCAGTTTTAATGTGAAATTGCATGTGTTCTTGGTCCAGGATTTTCCTGGTATTTGCACTGTGGGTTCTTCATTCAATTCAGTCTCACAGTATTTCTCAAGCTGGTGTTTCAGGGATAATTCCAGAATATGAGGCTCATGGTCCCATGCAGGGTGAAAGTATTAATGGCTTTCATATTTTTTATGACAACCCCAATATTATTTGACCCAGTCACTTGCAGAAAGAAATAGACTGCATAAATCATCTTTATGCCGCCTCAGCACTTTGTGTCGGCTTTAGCGTAATAGTTTTAAATACACTTTGAGTCAGCAGCACCTGTAGAGGAGAATGACTGGCATGGAAAGAGGGGCCATGTGCTTAAGAATAAAATGTAATTTGTAACCAAGTTCTAATGTCCTATAGATAAATTCTTAGTACTGTATCTCACCTGAGACAGTAGGTTACATTGTACTACAGTTGCACCAAAAATATTAAATTGTAAAGATAAGCACAGAGGCGTAAATTTAGTTAAAGAATTTCGGGATATACTCAAAGTGTAAAAAGTGCCCAAACACTAACAGGCAGGTAGATGTCACCCACCTGCCTGTTGGTGCCGTCACCAGTTCCCGCTATTCACCCCCGGCACAATCACAGATCGCTCCTGCCGGGGGCAGCATGGGGGCATAACACACAGAGCAGTTTTTTTGCGAAATTGTCGTTCATTTGTATTAGCCCCCTAAGTCTGATCCCCCTAAATAAAAGTGACCAATTACCAGCAGAGAATTGATCGAATTACATATTTTAAAATGTGCACATTCATCTAATTCAAACTTTTCGAGATTCAATTTGCAGTTGATCATTTTAACATTATGGGAACTGGATATGTGCTTCCCAATGAGAGATTTATCTCTCAAGTCTTGAAAAACTTGTAAAGTTGGCCATATTGATTATCACCCAATGTTGATGTGGATTTACTCTATAATGATGACTGTACAATGGGAAATGGTTAATGATGATTGAGCGAGCTCATCACTGCTCAATACTCCATCAAGCATTGGCGTGCTTGGGCATGCTCATTACTTGATTGAGTATCGAGGGTGCTCGCGTGCCATGCTCGAGTCCCTGCCCCACAGGTTTTCTGGCTTTTAGGCTAGGGTCACACTTGAGTGGTGTTATCCGCTAAAAGGATGCGTTAAAAGGATGGGATTTTTCCCTGGCATCACATGACAGTGTGTATATTTTTGGCGCATTCATTAACGTATGCGTTATGCATGGTACATGTACCATGCATTAACGGATGCATTTGCCACAGACTCCAATGTTAAATTAACACATCCGTTTCCCAAAATGGCCCAAAAAATGCTGCAGACCGCGTTATGATGTGCGCTACACAAAACGCATAGTGCCAAACCCATAGCAATTTAGCCATGCATTTTTGTATTGGAGCCTATCGGTGCGTTAACGCATCCGTTTGCAGAAATTTAAAGATGAAAAAATGCATACTTTTGGCGGATGCATGCGCTAGTGTGACCCTAGCCTTAGCCAGCCAAACAATATGTGGGAATGGCGTGCAATGTACAGTAATGTCATAGCCTTGTTTGCTACTGACATTACTGTAATTGGCCAGCCATATCACGTCATTGGGTTCTATATAAAACCCAGTGACACGATGTTCACCATAAATCATCTGGAAGCAGTTCAGGGAGAGTTTATCAAGGAAGGAGAACTTAGATTGGAGCAAGCATATAGGCAGTGTTTCATTGCTATTGCAATAATGGAATATACACTGCTGCACCATTAAAATAAAAGTATTTTTCAGAGCTACTGTTATTTCTCTATTAAAAAGACCATTACCTGCATTTAGTGCAGGGATAGCTGGCGGATAAGTGAAAGTTTTGAAATACTGGCTGTAATGAACAGTGCGTTTCGGTCCACGCTGCCATACAAGTATATAGACCACACTGGATCTAATATCAATGGTACTTTATTTCAATACATTTCAGAGCCAGCCATGCTCCTTCTTCAGGAATATGAAACCATATTAGCTGCAAAACACGTTGAAATAAAATGCCATTGATATAAGATCCAGTGTGGTCTATATACTTGTATAGCAGCGGTACCGAAACATGCCATTACAGCCATTGATGTACACCACGGTGCACGTTGAAGTGTGGTCCAACAGCAGCTGAATAAAGGGTTCATAGCGGTTGTAGGTCCCACAACTGTATCAGGTGAGCAATGTGTATCCCAGCAAACACTTTTTATTGTAGATAAGACCCTATTGTGCTTATGTTTTCCTATACAGGCTAACATAGTTTTGAAATACTGGCATATATGCAGGGTGTCAGGATTCTGTATTTTCCATGGAACTTTCTGTATCTCTTTGCCTTCTTCCAAGATGGCATCAAATGCTTCATTATGATCTTAAACTTCCTGTTAGTCCTGTCTATTTAAGTCCAGGTCCTGAATTCATTCCCTGCCTGAGTATTTCTTGCTATCTGCTCCTAGTTACTCCTGACTTGGCTTTTCTGATCGGTCTGCTGCTACTCAAAGCTCTGCTGTAAGACCTGCTTCTGCTTTAACTCTCCTGAAAGTTCTAGGTCATTCCTAGCTGTATCAGCTGCCAGTAATCTCTTTGTTGTGCCTCATCTGTTATCCTGACTGCTTCATTCATCATCAAGACTTCTGGGAAAACTTCTTAACTAACCTGTTGGACTAGTCTTGTCTTTTATTTAAGTTACCAGTGTATATAAGTACGGTATTTTAGGTTCCATGCGGGCTGCATTGCTGGACTTTGTTCAGGACTTTTTTTCAGCCCAGGTGTACACTGGTCAACCTTTTGATTGCTGTGCAAATATCTACTAAGACTGTTTCTGTGACTATCACATTTACTGTGTCGCCTTCATTGTGCATGTACTTTGTTGTAGCTATCCTGCTTAAGACTTTTTCTGTGACTATTATATTTACTTTGTCAGCTGCGCTGTGCATTTCATTTCTGGACTAATTTAAAGTTTGATTCACTGTTTGTTTGCATCCTCACCTACATTTGTTTGGTGCACATGTAGACTTGAACTCAAAACCTTGTCTCTGACTTGTCTTGTCCCATGCCATCAAATTCCTAAGGTATCCACATAAGTCTTACACAGGGGTTATTGCCTTAAACTCTTCTATAGGTACACTGCTACTGCAATCTAAAACAAAAGTCGTTTCATTGATAGATATGTTCTTTTCTGTTGTAATACCAGAAAGGTTGCAGACATATATATTATATACCTTAGTTAAATGTGCAAGGCATGTGATAAGGAACAAAGAAGTACACATGCTGTTGATGATGCATGCAGAGGTCAAGGCCAAGGGCTGGGTGAAACTGTGCCTGTTGCAGGAGTACAAAAAGCACACTTATCCACAAGCCCTAGCTTCCTGTACCACTGTGCAGTGGAGCGTGGGACACCACTCTTGAAGCCCAAACTGTGTGAACAGGTGGTAATAGGGATCTTTCCCTACTGACATGGTCGCAACAACTATAATACGCCGATGCCTCTCTAACTCTACTAACTACCAATTTTGTGTAAGATTGAGAGAGATCGGAACATCACTAAATATTGCACAAAATACAAGTTGGATTACTGAAATAAAGACTTCTGTATCTTCAAATTATTCATTAGAGTGTTGTATTTCTTCTCAGTATATTGCACATGTACCATGCCCAGCCTACATATTCAACTTAGTGGTTCAACAGTTTATACTGCTCAATCCAGTCTCATTTCATCTTTACAGAATGTATTGGGTGATATTGAGGATGAGGAAGCTGAGGAGGAGGAGTAGGAACAGGAGATGATTGTCTGCACTACAGAGGGTACTATACATTCAAGCTTCATCCCATCTGTTTAGCATGGATGGGTGAAAGAGAAGAATGAGAGGGAGGAGGAGATTGATAGTCATCATCCTGATGGAGACAGGGAAGTCTGGCTTACTTAATGTCCCACTGCCCATCCAGTGACTTTCACGTCATATGCATTTTGACCAACATTGATAAATGGATGTTCACAATTCTCGACCCACGCTACAACAAGAACTTTCTATCTCTCCTTCCTGCTGTAGAGAGGGCTGGCAAAATAGTGCTATACCAGTAGGTCCTTTTTGAACAATTATTGAAATATTTCCCATCTGACAACACTGTCAGCAGAAGCCATAGTTACTTGGGCAACCAAGGATGAGGGATGAGGGAGAAATACATCATGTCCAACAGAGGCAGGGGAACACTATCAAAGTTCTGGGACAGTTTCCATATACCCTCCCAGCACCCAGGCCCTGATGCATGAGGTAATCTGACAAAGAGGGAAACGTTTTGGAAGATGGTAATGGAATACCCGTCTGAAAATACCAGCACCCTCCGTGATTCATCTGTGCCATTCTACTATATGGTATTCAAGCTAGACAGCTATTTGGTATCAAAGCGAACTGTCCCTTTATGGCTTGGAGATGCTGACCTGCTCTGCTGCTAACGATTTGTCAGAATGGGATCTTAGTGCCACCAGGGCCGTAAAATGATAGGCACATCTGCCTGTCAACTAAAAAATCTGACTGACTGTTTTCATAATGATCAAGGCATGGATTGGCCCAGACATCTCAATCCCACTGGATGTCATCAGCAGAACCTACAGCCAATTAAAATATACCTTTTATTCCTTTGTATTCCCATGCACCACTTTCCAACCAGAAGAAGGGTGTACTGTTCATGGTTTCTTATTTTTATTAACTTCCTTCTCCTCCTCTTTAACCATTTCTATAGGTTCTTCATATGGCCCTTGCTCAATATTATAAGAGGATAAACAGGCGACCCTCATTTCAATTTTTAGACTGTAAACAGGCGTCCCTTGCTCCAACTTTTAAAGGGTAAATAGGCGGCCTCATTCAAAATTTTAAAAAGATAAACAAGCGATCCATGCTCCAAATTTTAAGAGGAGATAAACAGGCGGCCTGAGCCGTCCGAGTGTCCGGCCTACTCAATTCGAGTACCGAGCACTCAAGCATTTTAGTGCTCAGTCATCACGAGAAATAGTATAATGAGATGCAAGCTAAAGAAAAAGAACTAATGTACATATAGATGGAGAAGAAGAGAGATAATGTTTGGAGGAAACAGCTGTGTGTTTAAGTACCATGACAGGAATAACGTCAAGGTGTGCCTAGCCTGAAGTGAAAACTGATATTGCAGCCAGCTTCATAATGTATTTGTGGATTCTGCAGTTTATTTATGAGTTTAATATGCTGGAAATGTGCTGGAAAAATCAACTTGTCCCATTCAAATGAGAAATGTAAAAATCCTACCTGACAGTTTTCTGGTGATACTTGGATTTTTTTCACCCATTAGAACCAAGATAAAAGAAGTTGCAGGTGAAAATGATAGATAGTGAGAGAAAGACGTAAACATGAATATAGAAGTTTATCCTATAAAAGTAGCCGTGTACATGCCTTTTTATCTGCAGGTTATTGGCAAATCTAACATATTTCGGTATAAATATGGCCAAGTCGGCCGTCACACGCTTCAATATCGTTAGCGATATTGTTAGCGATCACGTGCACGCGCGATCGCTAACAATATCGTTCACATCGTTGGTGAGCTGTCACACAGGCAGACTCACCAGCGATGTGGAGCAGCGAGATCGCTGGTAACTATGGTACACATCGGGTTACTAGGCGCCGCGCGACGCTTAGTAACCCGACGTTTACCATAGATACCATCTTCCAGCATAGGCTGTGCCGCTGGGAGATCGTTCATCGTGGTGTCATACACCACGATGAAGCAGATTGAACAAGCGTTTATCGCTTGATATGAGCTCCGGCTCTCATATCTGCGATGTCACGATCAAGCGATTTTACATTGTAAAATCACTTGATTGCATGCAGCAATGCACAAACGATATCGCTTAAGCGATCAAAAAGCAGATCACATAAGCGATATCGTGCAGGACATTGAAGCGTGTGATGGCCGCCTTACTCACATATAAGATTCTCAACAACTCTACCAACCATCATAAAACAAATGTCTCCGGTATGGTTTGACCGCCTTTATCTTTGATAGTGGTATACCAAGAATATTATTGACAGCTCAGATCTAGACATTGATGTGAATCATGTTTATGGCCCCATAAATTCTGCTATGATGGTACTGACCTGTACAGTGAAGGATAGAGACACGCTCACGTGTCTTCTGGATGGGTGCTCCAGCAAAATTGATAGCAGTCAAAAAAAGGGTATCTGGGCACACCGATTTTGAATAAACTCAAATCACAAGTTTGTAGGTGAGGACACGTTTTTCACCTACAAACTTGTTATTTGGGTACTGACCTGTAGACTTGGGGTATTAAAGTGAAATTATAGGGTTTTTCACTTTATAAATAGGGAATCCCAAACAGTTCTATATAAGTAAAATAACAAAGAAGGAGTTCTCCTTCCTTGGTTTGGCATCATTAATCTGGCTCTGCTCCAGTTTTAAAGGGATTGTGCCACTAACAATTGTAATTAATAGATCTTAGAATAAAAATAAGTTCCACAATTGGAAATGTTAAAGAAATGTTCCTATGCTGTGATATTGTAATAAATGTGCTCCTGTGTAATGTATGTGTTCGACCATGCAGGAACAGATCGGATATACCACAGCTCCTGGGCAGGGCAGTAAGAGAGCATATAGACATTACAGCCGGGTTATAGTAATAATAATAATAATCTATTTATATAGTGCCAACATATTCCACAGCGCTTCACAATACAGAGGTTCATATTTAAACAATCATAAGAAACAGTTATCAGAAAATACAATACAATACAAAAAACAAAACAATACAAATCATAATGCAATACAATAATTAAAGCAAAATAATGACAGCCCTGCTCATAAAATCTTACAATCTAACAATGAGGTGGGGGTGAGACAAAGTACAAGTGTATATTTACAATGATGGTATAGTCAACTTAATGAGATGGGGAAGAGTTAGGAGCAGTATAAGTGGCCCCCAACCATTATTAGTGATCCACTTGAGACTGGTGGAGCGGATAGGCTATGTCTAGATGACTTTGACTAGTGATCATGATGGGCAGCTCTAAAAAGATGAGTTTTAAGGGATCGCCTGAAAATATGTAAATTGTGGATACACCTAATTTCTTGGGATAGAGCATTCCAGAAAATTGGTGCAGCTCAGGAGACGTCTTGGATTCAGGAGTGGAAGGGTCAGATTAATGCAGAAGTTAGTCTAACATCACTTCCAGAGCGAAGAGAACAGGTGGGGTGATAGACAGAGAAGAAGGAGGAGATGTAGGGAAGTGCTGCACTGTGAAGAGCTTTGTGGGTGAGGATAAGCAGTTTGAATTTCAATTCTATAGTGTATATAGAGTAGGGTTCACAGCTAATCCTTTCTGTGATGTAAAACATGTTGGTTATCACCCAATGTTGATATGGATTTGCACTATAATATTGACTGTACAATGGGAAATGGTTAATGATGAATGAGTGAGCTCATCACTGCTTGATACTCGATCAAGCATTGGGGTGCTTGAGCACGCTCATTACTTGATGGAGTATTGAGGGTGTTCGAGTTCCAGCTCGAGTCCCTGTCTCACAGGTTTTCTGGCTGTTAGACAGAAATTCAATATGTGAGAATAGCTTGCAATGTACAGTAATGTTGTAGCCATTTTGAGCGGCATGGTGGCTAAGTGGTTAGCGCTGCAGACTTGCAGCACTGAGTTCCTGGGTTCAATTCCCACCAAGGACAACATCTGCAAGAAGTTTGTATGTTCTCCCTGTGTTTGCATGGTTTCCTCTGGGTGCTCTGGTTTCCTCCCACATTTCAAAGACATACTGATAAGATGTTTAGATTGTGAGCCCCAATAGGGACAGTGTTGCAAATGTATGTAAAGCCTTATGGAATTATTAGTGTTATGTAAATGAATAAATATTATTATTATACTAATATTACTTAGTGATGGGCGAATCCTAAATTACTCGGAATCGCTTGACTCTAGCGAGTCCGAGCCCAGGACTCGCTACTCGTTGCGAGTCTAGCGAGTCCAATGTTAATGAATGGGGAAGCGAGTAATAGCGAGTAGTGTGAGATTTACAAATCGCAGATGTGTGTCGGAAGCTTCAGCCTGAAGCAATCCTAGTTTTGTCATTTATTTGCATTGCTCGTTTACTTTGTAAGTAATCGCTGACTCGCACAGATAAGAGTCCTGCTTTCTCCTCTGTGCTGGCTGCCAGCTCCAGGGTCCTAGAGCCTGCCTGCTGCCTGATGTAGCAGTGCTGAGATTGTTCTCAGTCTGCTCATTCCCTGTGTACAGACATGAATGTCTGTGCACAGAGATGATGTAGCAGAGCTGAGATTGTTCTCAGTCTGCTCATTCCCTGTGTACAGACATGAATGTCTGTGCACAGAGATGATGTAGCAGAGCTGAGATTGTTCTCAGTCTGCTTATTCCCTGTGCATAGAGATCTATATCTATACACAGGGGATGTAGCAGAGAGGACATCGCGTTTTGGACTGCGTCGGACGGAAGAGGATTTTTTTAATTAAAGATGGAGTCCCTAATGGCTATTTTTTTTATTTCTAATAAAAAATTTTCCTTGTGTTGTGTTTTTTTAAAACAATTTAATAGAAATTCATGGCGGTCATGTCTAATATTGGCGTGACCACCATAAATTTCGGGCTTAGGGCCAGCTGATAATACAAAGCTGGCCCTAACCTCTTTATTACCCAGCGTGCCATCGCTACCAGGGCCGCTGGAAGAGCGGGGTTCAGCGCCAGAGGATGGCGCTTCAATGAACGCGCCATCTTCTGGGGCGGCTGCGGGCTGCAATTTGCAGTGGGGGGTGCCCAGAAAGCTTGGGCATCCCTGCGCTGCGGATTCCAGCCCCCAGCTGCTTAGCTGTACCTGGCTAGACATAGAAATTGCGCGGAGCCCCACGCATTTTTTTTTTAATTATTTCATGAAATTCTGAGATTCTGACTCTGAGACTCTGACTCTGTAATTAAGTAAGTATGTGCTAACACGTGACAGTGAAGCACTATGCTATTCCCGGAAAAAATTAGAAAGTGCGCACAGCCACCGAGATGGAGTTTGGTGTTGCTGCAGGCGTCACTTACTGGCGGGTTAAGTGTGTGCTAACACTTGACAGTGAAGCACTACACTATTCCCTGAAAAAATTAGAAAGTGCGCACAGCCACCGAGATGGAGTTTGGTGTTGCTGCAGGCGTCACTTACTGGCGGGTTAAGTGTGTGCTAACACTTGACAGTGAAGCAGCACACTATTCCCTGAAAAAATTAGAAAGTGCGCACAGCCACCGAGATGGAGTTTGGTGTTGCTGCAGGCGTCACTTACTGGCGGGTTAAGTGTGTGCTAACACTTGACAGTGAAGCAGCACACTATTCCCTGAAAAAAATTATTAAGTGCGCACAATTAGTCGCAGAAGTAGGTGGCGTACGTGCTATTTGCAGCTAGGAGAGCAGCAACTCACTGTTCTGCCACAGACAAAATAACGCTGAAGGGGTTTTTAGGACCCAAAATCTATCAGCTGGCAAAAAATTGTAAATAGTACCTCAGCTAAGCCTCTCACTTCAGCTATTAGAACAGCTGAGTGAGTAAGCGAAGCTATGAGGTCGCTCCTGTGAACACTGTAAAGGCTGCAGCTCCCTGCTTCCCTGCCTGCCTACAGTGTCACAGTACACAGTACTTCTCTGTCCTCCTGCTAGCTCTCACAAGAGCTGTTTGGGGTTATTATAAGGAATCTTGAAGTTCCCTACACTCACTGACAATCCCTATGATCTGCTCCAGAATCTACCTCACCCTGTTCTAGCTCAGATCTTCAGAGAAATGTGCTCAAAATGGCGGTGGCAAGGCTTATATACAGCCTTGCCTGTCATCGATGACATAGCCATCACGATGGACAGAAGCCAATCATAGTAATGCCACAAGAAGAGGGCTGTGGCATTACTGAATAAGATTGGCTAACATCCTTGTCCATCTTCACAAGTTTGTCTGACCTAACACGCTAGGCTGTCTCGGAAGATAACAGATTCTGTATTCGCGAGTCCCGAATACAGAATACAGGACTCGGATTCGTAGACTCGCTAGGATTCGCTAGGAGTCGCTACGACTCGCTCGGAATCGCTACTTACAGCGGGTATCCGTGAAGCGGTGCCATTCTCTAAACGATTTGGGGGAGATTCAAGCTACATAGCGATGTGATATAGCGAGTCTCGCTAGTAAAACTAGGATTCCCATTAACTTGAATTGGACTCGCTACTTTGCGAGTCCTCGCTGGGAAACTCGCCGAGTAGCGAGTCCTGCGAGTCCCTTACTACTCGCCGAGTAACGAGTCCTAGCGAGTAGATTCGCCCATCACTAATATTACTATAATTGGCCAGCCACATTACATCACGGGGTCTTATTTAACCCCTTCCCGACCTATAACGTAGGAGGACGTCATGGGCCAGTAAGGGGTGTTTGATGTGAGCTCCGGCGCGGAGCTCACATTAAAGCCCCGACGTCTCAGCTGATCTCATCAGCTGAGATGTCGGGGTAACAGAACCGATCGGATTCAGGATCCGATCGGCGCTGTTAACCCCTTGGATCCCGCCGTCATTCACTGACAGCGGGATCCAAGGCGGCTGCGGCGGGGAACGCGATGTTCCCCGCCTGCTCCGGAGATAGTATAGTGGGATCTCCAGCACTCACATGAGAGCCCGGGGTCCTGGCTAGACCCCGGATGCTGTCACAGAGCAGGCGCTACCAACCACAGCAGGTCCACAACTCTGGGAGATGCAGATGAGCTGCAGCTCATCTGCATCTCCCAGAAGCGATCGGAACTGAGCAGCAAGGTGCCTCTTAAAGAGGTAGTGTACAAATAAGAATGAATGAAAAAATAAAGTTTTTAAAAACCTGTAAAAAAAATGTATATATATAAAAGTTCAAATAACCCCCCTTTACCCCCAATCACAATAAAAGTATATATATATATATGAAAAAAAAATACACGTTTGGTATCACCGCATTCAGAATCGCCTGATCTATCATCGTATTAAATCCGTTAATGAGAACTGTGAACTCCGTAACGGAAAAACGCCAAAATTCCGTTTTTTTTTTTGTCGCCGCGTTATTGCTATAAAATGTAATACCGGGCGTTCAAAACTGCGGGTCCCCCCAAAAATGGTATCATTAGAAACGTTAGCTCAAGACGTAAAATAAGCCGTCATCCAGCCCCAGATCCCAAAAAATTAGAACACTACGGGTCGCAGAACATGGCACAAAAAGTTAGTTTTGTTTTTTTTCAAACTTCTTAATTTTTTTCACCACCTAAATACCAGTAAAGGTATACATGTTGGGTGTCTACAAACTCGTACCGAAGCGAGGCATCACCCCGTCATGTCGGTTTTACCATATAGTGAGCAAGGCGACTAAAATACCCAAAAAACAAATGTGTCATTGCACTTTTTTTGCAATTTCACTGCATTTAGAATTTTTTTGCAATTTACCTGTACACTATATGGTAAAATAAATGATTGCATATGAAAGTACAACTCGTCTCTCAAAAAACAAGCCATCATATGTCTATATTGACGGAAAAATAAAAAAGTTATGGCTCTTGGAAGCAGGGGAGCAAAAAACGAAAATGAAAAACGAAAGATTCATCATTATGGATTCCCCCCCCCCCCCCGGAATATTACTATATGAGAAATCTGTAAAACTACTCAATGTATGTATTTTTTAAGACAATTTCCACTTTTTTTCCCTTCTATTAATAAAAGGGTTAAATACAAGAATAGTTTTCGATTGCAACCTTTCCATGACCCATATAATCTTTTCTACCAGTCTTTGACAGAATCCCAAAATCTGCAATGTTAATGCGTCTCAATTGAAATGATCCGTAGAAGACAATTATGTGTCCACAAGGTCACTGAAGCCGACCCGATGACACATTGAGCAGTGCGACACTCTTTCGGATTACTATGTTCATAGACATTACACCCTCCACCCTCCATCATGTTAATGCTCCGGCTCAGAACTGCCTGTTGTACGACTTGGGAGAACACAACGACTTAAACTTTCCTTCATTTTTTAAGTTAAAGGACATAAAACTTTTCTTTTCAATTTTACTTTTAATATTTTGACTCCTCTTCTTACTTTTTTTCTCTGTCTCTGAAAATGAATGTGCCTTAATTTTCCACTTTTCAGAAGTTTTGAGAACAAGTCAAGGGTATTTGGGTGATTGGGGTAAATTACTTTTTGTTTCAGGCATTACTAGTCCCGTTCAGAGGCAGATATTAGAAACTGGACACAAATCATTGTAATGTCAGCAGGAGTGTTGCAAAAGTCAAGCTGTTTTTATGTCATCGACAGCCCTAGCCAAGTCACTTATTCCAAGTCGCATTAGGATTTTTTTCCCTGGTCCTACAGCAGTAACATATTCTAAGAGTTTTCACACTATGATCTTAAGTTTATTATAGTATAACTTAATTTATACCTATAAGTAATACCTGTCATTTAGTTTGACAGGTATTGCTTAAAAAGTCAAAAGTAATATATATGTTACATAGGATGAGAATAGGGACCACATAGGAAGAAAAAACCTGAAATAGGAACCATTGTTTATAATAGGAACCATTGTTTATAAATCATATTTTTTTTTATTAGATAGTACATACTGTACATTATATTAAAATTACCAAAGGGGCCAGAGCAAAAGGAGTTAAAAACACGTGAAACAGCCAAATGATGATTGCCGACCCCCTACAGCAAAGAATAATTAAAGTGTTATCTGAGATTTATGAAAAACAAAATTGTGCCCAAGCAACAACTGGCAGGTAGCTGCCACCTACCTACCTTTTTTGCCTGGCACCGTTCACCACTGGTAACCACCGACACAGAGGGGTATGAGGCGGCTCCTGTCGGGGATTTCTCAGCTTCAGCTGATGTCACATCAACAGGGGGCAGCTTCTCCCCTCTGTCATTGAGCGTCAGAGCTGACATCATGCTGATTGACAGCCGACTCCCCCAATCAGGTAACAGGAAGCCGGCTGTCAATCAGTAGGAGGCTGGATGTCCCACCTCTTCCACAGAGCAGAGCGGAAAAGAAGCTGCCGCTCTGTTGACCCTGCCATGCTGTCCCTGGCAGGAGCAGTCTGTGACCGCTCTGTGCTGGGGGGTGAACGGCTTTGACTGGCTCTGGGCACAACAGGCAGGTAGGTGGCTCCTACATGCCTGTTAGGGCTTAGTCACTTTTTTTTTTAATTAAAATCCCGGCTAACCCCTTTAATATATTAACTCATAAAAAATAGACTATATGAGATGCCAAAAAATGTGTCACTTCCAAATGTAAATACATATCATACAATTAGGCTGGATTTACACTTACTGTTTTTCCAAATCAGGCAAAATCAGGTATTTCAGGAAAAAAAATGATCCTTTTAGGATCCAGGTTTTTGCCCATTTACTTTAATGGTGTCAGGTAAAATCCTGACACCATCATTCAATATCTTGTCATACCATGCCTAATGAAGAGACCTGAGTCATCTCGAAAGCTCGCCTTATAACATCATTTATTTAATTTTTGTTAGCCATTAAAAGGTATCACAACCACAAGATTTTTATCTTGTTTCTCACACTGAGAGCAATCAACATTTTCTCAACTGGCTAACACGGTACCAAACCTTTTTCAGGTAGAATCCTGTCACTCCAGGTTGCTACCTGACACCATTAAAGTGAATGTGCAAAAAACTTTATCCTAAAAGGATAAGGTTTTTTCCTGAAATACCTGATCTTGCCTGATTTAAAAAACAGTAGTGTGAAACCAGGCCTGTGTCTATAAAAGAGCCTATAACACGTATTGTCATACTGATGTAATAAATGAAAAACTAGGGTATAAATAATGGAAATTAGAGCATGTGCACAGAATAAAAAATACAGAGTTTAACAGAAGCCAACACTATATTGGTGAGTATATGGAGTAAATACACATTATAAATGTAATTTTTTTTTTTTCACCACTCAACTGTGGTATCAATGTGATAAATGCACCCATAGATGAATTCATATAGGAGCATAGTTTGTAAAATGTGGTCACTTATGGTGTGTACTGTGTTTCTGGCACCTTTTGGGCTCTGTGACATGGCACCCACAAACCACAACAGCAACATCTGCATTACAATGTGGTGCTCCATCCCTTGTAAGTGTTGTACCGTGTCTGAAAAGTAGTTCAACATATTACATCACGTGGTCTGTCTGGTTTTCTGTTGCTGTGGGGCCAGCCTACACTAGATAGGTAGACCAGTCCTCATCGCACTCCATCCTACTAAAGATCCTCTCTTCCAATGGTATCACTGACCTTGCCCTCTCCTGCATTTCTTCATACTTTTGCAACTGCACATTTAGCGTCTCCCACTCCCATACTACCTCGTTGCTCCATCCCCTCTCTGTTGGGGTCCCTCAAGGCTCTGTCCTGAGACCCCTACTTTTTTCCATATATACCCTTGGTCTGGGACAACTCGTAGAGTCTCATGGCTTCTAGTACCATTTGTACGCTGATGACACTCAGATCTACCTCTCAGACTCAGGCATCACCTCTCTGCTGCCCAGAATCCCGCAGTGTCTGTCAGCTATATCGTCTTTTAGTCCTCTCTTGCTTCCTAAAACTAAAAGTAGACAAAACCAAACTCATTGTCTTTCCTCCTTCTCACGCATCTTCCTTACCTGATCTATCAATCACACTAAATGACATCACACTTTACCCTGTACCTTAAGTCCGTGCTTCGAGTAACCCTTAACTCTGGCTTGTCCTTCAAACCACACATCCAAACTCTCGCAATCTCCTGTCGCCTCCGGCTCAAAAATAATTCCAGAATCCGTCAACCCCCAATCAACTAAACTACTAGTGCATGCCTTCATAATTTCTTGTCTCAACTACTGCAATATCCCCCTCTGTGGCCTCCCTGCAAACACTCTCACACCTCTCTAACTTTGCTGCCCAACTAATTCCCTCTGTATATCACTTTACTTGCTCGCAATTCACCATCCAATTCAAACTACTAACATTGACTTACAAAGCCATCTACAATCTGTCTCCCCCATATATCTCTGAACTAATCTCCCAATATAATCCAATTTGCAATCTTTGATCCTCCCAAGACCTCCTTCTTTCGTCCACACTTGTATGTTCCTCATCCAACTGTCTGCAAGACGTCACCCGAGCATCCTCGGGCATGAAAAAAACAGACCCGGCGGCCTGTACCACCATGAGACTGTTCCGTGTACTGGGCTGCAGACTGTAGAGAGAGACAGAAGGAGTCATAGGGGCACAAATAGTGAGCGATCCATTTGTGTGCCCAAATTAGCTGGAAATCTAAGGGACTGGGCAGAAACCAGGGTGCCGGCTCTGAGGTGGTCAGGATGCTCCACGCTCCAACCACAATACCGGTTGGTTGCGGGGTCTTTATGTCCCTTGACCCAACCCCGGCGCAGCAAAGAGAAGGCCGCCGTACTAGGGCCAGGTGACCAGGCAGGTTGTCCAACAAAGGCCGGTGGCAGCTGAATCATAGCTTTGCATGCGGAAGTGTAAGGAAGAGAGTCCCATGGAAAGGAAAACAAAAGGGGGTGATCTGGACAAGCCATCCCGGCTGCTAAGAGACTACCAGAGCCGCCAATGCACTACCTTGTAACTTGAACCTCTGCCGAGAAAGCAAGTAAACTGGGCCGAAGCTTATCACTGTGTGACACTGTTATTTCTGCGCCTGAGGAGAGGTAGACTGAATCACCAAACCGGCAGCAGCAGCCTGCCTGAGAGTGACTCTGATCTTTGTCGCACAGCCAGCTTGTCCTCGCTGGAATCCCTGCACCCCTAACAAACTCATCACCTCCATAGAATATACAGTTGCCGTGGGCAACTGCTCTTACCGTGGAGAGCTAAACCATCAGAGCTGATACTCCCATCATCCCCAGAGGTCCCGACTGCAGCAGCGGCTATACCAGCCGCATTCCACGAGTGGTATCGTGACACACACTCTTTTATCCTTATTTTTATTTTCATCTTTATCCCTTTTTCAATCTCCCCTTTTTAACAGATTTTCCGACGGGTGGATCACGGACCGGGTCACGCCACTGTGACATCCGCAGCCCAGACGAGGACAAGAAGGCCTGGTACCGAATACCTCACAGTCACCGCCCCGGCCGAGTCAATTCAACTGCATCTATCCCTTATGGCCTGTTGACGATTGCATCCACGTAGACTCATTACCTGCTTGCCTGCTCCTTCCACCATATACATTGACTGTCCTGCTTTGTCCTCTTTGGCGGTGCTACATACTTAAAGACTGTGCCTTTATTCATCCCTGTCCTATGGAGTCAGCTCTCACAGTACATCTGTGGTCCAATGAATCCACTTCCCACAATCAATCCCCCATGATTAACACAAAATTACATGTAGGGGTACTGGCACATTCTGGAGAAATACACAAAAAATGTATTATCCCTTATTCCCTGTCACCCTTGTGAATATGAAAACTGTGTGGTCAAAGCAACATTTTTGTGAAA